>CAUJNA010000347.1:476677-481677 GCA_963377175.1 Effrenium voratum | reverse complement strand
AGGAAATTGAGGATCAACAACTCACTTCCGACGGACTTTCAACCTTTCGGGTTTGCCCCCATTTTCGTGGATATCTTCCAGACTTCCCAATCGCCACCCCGGAAGCTCCCAACCGCATCCAACCGCCTCGCGCCTTGCCTCGCCAGGCGCTCCGCTCGGAGGCGGCGCAGCTGCGCCAGGAGGCGCTGCAGAACGCGGCCGCGGAGGGCCTGGAGCGCAAGGCCCGCGGGTCCCGGGGTGCGGTTTAGCACAAAGCCCGCGTCGGAGCTCGGGGCAGGTAGACGCGGCAAGTCGCAGATGGGGCGAAACGTTGAAATGTTTTTTTTGGTGCGGTTCATTTTTTTCCGCGTCGAGGCGAGTCGTAGACGTGGCGAGCCGAGGGGCGAAACGTTGTTTTGTTTTTTGGTCCGGCCGGAGATTTTTTTTTTGGGGGGGTGGCCTGTTTCCGTGGATAGGAGTTTGGGGAGTTTGGGGAGTTTGGGGAGCAAAATCAATGCCCAATGATGGGGACATAGTTCATATCTCACATGACTCCCGTCTCACCAAACTCTTTGCACAAGAGGGGCAGATCAGCGATGGAGATGCACATATGGGTCTGTCTTTTTTCTGAGGGTATTTTTTTAATTGTTGGTGTGAACGGGACACCAAGAGCAAAGCCACCATTTCACCATTTTGGGATGCAAGCACAGGTTTGTGTTTCCTTGCAATACCCCACATGATCAAACAATGTCCAGAACACCATGCATGTGGCTTTCCTGTCGGACCTTAGCCATTGCATTTGTATTTTCAAAGTCTCAAGGTAGGACACATTTTGTATTTTTACGCATGGTTTCACCCTTGTCCATCAGCTGGCACATGCCAGCAATAGCATCTGGACAACCCCAATGTCTTCTTGGCTGCCCTATATGTCTGAGGAAGAGGACCGGCAACGTGTCTATGCGGATTGCATACCTTCACACTTCCAGTGGCAAAGATTTGAAGAGACACCTGCCGATCAAGATGAAACCAGGCCAAATATAGGCAGCTTCGGCCATCCAGACGTTTGCGCAAAGCCGTGTGTGTACCTTATGCATGGTCCTTGTCGCAGAGGTGCTTTCTGTGGCTATTGCCACTTGGACCACAAAGAGCCCCCTGCGAGACTGAGCAAGCAGCATCGGCAGTACTTGGAAGGCCTCAGTGCCGAGGATGTGGTGGATATGATTCTGCCACATCTTAGAAACCGTGTGACAAGCTTGGGAATTATTTACGAGGCGGCAGACCTCGTAGGCCTACTGCAGACAACCAGATCCAGGTTGTCTCGTAGGGTTCCAGATGTCCAAGATCAAAGTGTCAGTGCCTCGCAGATGCACCAGGCTCTGAGGAGACTTTCGATCACGGGCCTTGTGGGCCTCATTCTGAAGCGCAACGATGTGGAGCCCGCTTTTATGGAGGATTTGGAGCTATGCTTTGCACGGTTTCGTTCGAGAGTAGCTACCTGTGGTCGGCGAGCACAAGTGGCCTCTACACAAGCTGCTGGAACGGGCATGAGAATGGTTCCAGTGTTTCTGTAGAGGCAGCGACCTTCGCTTTTACGCTCACTATGTTTGGCTTGACAGATTGCAGATTGCAAGATGATGAACCATTGCCAGAGCTTGATAAAGCGTGGCACGCAAGTCATGCTGCTTGTCAGTGAGCACTTGCTGCCTGAGATCACGGATCTCATGATCTGGCTGACAAAACGGTTGAAAAGACCTCGCTGTGCTGATGCATCTTAGGTCATTTGCATGACATGAGCCTGCGGTCGGTGCCGTGCTGTTAAGAGAGGTGGAGCTGCTTCAGAGAGAGTTCAGACTGGCCTCGGGCCCAGGGCGCAATTTAGGCGACACTGCCACTCCCGGCGTCGGTTTGTGACTCTGCGGCCCAGGTTGGCAGCACAGTGAGCCCAATTTCAGTTCGTAAGAAAGCCTCGCAGTGCTTCCAAACTGTGGTTCTGGGTATCGACCATTTTAGTACCGATCGGTTTTGATTGCGACTCACATGCGCTGGTGTCTTGTTGGTTTCTCCCAGCCTGGAGCCTTGGGCAATGGCAACCATCTCCACGTGTCCCTTCCGCAGGTTTCCCAGAAAAGCCCAGCCTTGCGCGGGGGGGGGAAAAAAAAAACGACCTGAGGCTGTGGAAGAGCGACAACGCTTAGCAAAGCAGCTGAGGCGTCTCTGAGCGAGCGATGGCGCTTTGGGAGTTGGGTGAAGGACCAATTCTTTCCGGTGGTTCACCAAACCACTTTTTTTCTCCTGTTTTTCCTCCCGTCAAACACATGCTTTATTCATTTTGATTCTGGTTGTTTGGGAAACAACCAACAAGAATTGGTTGTTCCGGGCCCCAGGCCGAGAAATCATCGATCTAACAGCAGGAAGGGTACATGGACCAACATGGCTAAGCTCTCGAACCTCCAAAACAGTCGGAGAACATGGTAATCCTAGACTGCTTGGATGCCATTCGACGAGTTGCGCTCGTCCCAAAATCGAAACGAAGAGGCGAAGACGCGAGAACACGCGAGAAGACGTGTGAAGAAGCGCGAAGACGACGGAAGACGCCGGAAGGGCGGCGGGGGGAAGCCGGACGAGTGATGCATCGCGTCGGGGCGTCGGCGCGTCCCGAGGCATCGGAGCGTTCGTGGCGTTTTGGAACCAGCCTACGGAGCATAGCAAAGTTCGGAAAGCATGGCTATCCTGGATTTGATCCCTTGCATGTCATCTTGATGCGCCTGTGAGAATTGCGGAAAACTATACATCGTTTGGACGCGTTGACTACCAAACGTCACACACAACCACACAGATCGCGCAGTTTCTCAGAAGACATAGATTTTTCGGCAATCCTTTGATTGACTGGTACTGGAACTAATAAAGCTGTGCTTTCTTTGAGGAAGGCATGCGCTGCGCCTGACTAACAGCCAAGGAAGAACAAAACACACCAGAACAGGGGGTAAACGTGGCCCTGTGCATGATTCGGCTTGTCTGCGTGCATGCAAATCACCTCGGTCGCGACGCCTGACAGAGGTGGCAAATGGTGAACTCTTTGCGGACTCTCGTGACGCCAACTTTTTCGTGGATTCTAGCTATCCTAATTAGCCTAGTTAGCTAACCAGCTCGCTTTTAAACTGGCTAAGTACATCTCCAGTCTGCTCTAACGGGACACTTGAAACTTGAAACGTTTTTCAAAAAGACAAGGATGATGACGATGAAGCACCATGATGAGCACCATGCTGATGCTAATGATGATGCTGATGATGCTGATGATGATGATGAAGCATTACTACGCACCCCCAATATCACCACACTCATCCCCACATCAGTGATGATGATAGTCATCACAATGCATCCTCAGCATCACCAGCAGTCATGATGACAACCGTGCCTACGCATCTCCTGCATCTCAAGTCCGCTCTAACCTAACCGGCTAACAGCTTGAGAACGCGCTAGTTGCTGCCTAGCCAACTAGCCAACTAACGAGCTGGCTAGCTAACTAGCTTACTCTCGAACTGGTTAACTATCCTCCTGTTCACTAACATGGAATTCACCAGAGGTTCTTTTTTGGAGGAACATGGTCTTCCAGGACCCCTGGTTGTGCAAACTAGCTAAGTAGCTAACTAGCCAAGTGAGCCAACTACCAAACTGCAAACTAGCTAGCTAAATTGAGCAATAACCTCATTTGCTATCCAACTAGCTAGCTAGGCTAAGCTAAACTAGCTATCTATCCAGCTGACTAGCTAACATGAATTCTCAAAAGCGTCCACGCGTGCACTTGAGAACGACGCGCTTAGCGTGCAAGCATGCGCCGTGTGCAGCTTCTGCTCCCCCCCGCTGCGCCAGCTTTTCTGGCGCAGTCCATGATTTTGAAGGGGCCTTTTCACAGCTGATGTTCAGAACAAGGGACTCATTCCAAGAGAGGATGCACACTTCAATCATCGTATATATATATATATATTGTTTCTGAGCAAACCTCGGTCAATGATTGATATCACGATCATCATGCTCTTTTATCTGCATCAGATTTGAACGCACGAGCTTCACTTGCCGTGTCTTTATGCAGCAACACCCGAGATGTGGCAACTGAACAAGCAGTCTCTCTCTCTCTCTCATACATTCTCGTTTCACTTGCAAATATGTATTTAGGCCACAAAGACTTGTGGAGGAGACGACTGGCAAGGACGGCAGGCTTGACATGTTTGCAGCTTATGCGAGTCACCACACGAGGGCTCAGTGTTCCAGGGTAGCTGAGCACCGTGTTTGCCACTGCTCTTTGACAGTCCCGTTGAGTTGGCAGAGCGTAGCTCTGAGAATTAAACCGAGGGCGCCGTTTTGTGAGAGGAGCAAGCCATGATCTCAGCGAAGCGCTTGCTGGTGAGGGCCTTAGTGACGTGACGGTTGCGGGCCCATGATGAGACAGAATCCGTGTTGAAGGCCTCTTTTTGTGGGGTATTTGAATTGCACGACTTGCGAGGTATTTTCTCCAAGCAAACAACTACAATGCGCGACGGGCGTGGAGCCGTCACCCCCGGCTCCAGGAACTAGTGATTCAAAGGGTTGGCGGGCGCCGCCTACATGCAGAATGCAAACCGAACCGAGGTGTGGGACTGCCCCAGGAACGGGAGTGACACTTGTTTCTGTTCTGACACAAAATATGGAATATTCTCGTTGTAAGGCAGATTGAGTGTGAGATTTGGCAATATCACGCCATGCTCTTCCGGAGCATTTTGCACCGTACCATGTTGGTGCGTCACACTTTATTGTGTCACAGCACACAGTTGCATCATCAGATCATGTGGTAACATAACATGTTGCCGCAGCTTGCTTTGCGGCAATTGTGCTATGCAGTCCGCATGTTGGTCCTTGTCACACCAACTTTCCTATATTAAAGCCCAACGTGAATGGGTTGTGGGCGCTGCCTCATTCACACAGCTGGCCTACGCTGACTGCAGGCAAACCTACTTGCCTCCCGTCAGCTGAGCTCAGGGGTGAGC
>CAUJNA010000347.1:441677-469177 GCA_963377175.1 Effrenium voratum | reverse complement strand
ACGCCGCAGGGCCGCGCCGCCGGGCATTGGTCAGGCGTTGCCATCGACAGCCTCGCCTTGAATGTGGCCCTGTCCACCGGTGTTGCGGCAGATAAGGCGGCAAGAGGGGTGCAGAACCCACAGCGATTCTGGTTGTGTTGGCTGCCTCTTTTATGCCATTGCCGCCTTGAGTCCTTGCGCGGCAAAAGCCAATTCAGCATTGAGATCCCGTCGTCAATCTTGGGCAGGTGGAAGAAGTCATGCAGTTGCTTTCGGAGGCGCGCATGTTGCTTGTGTTGGTTCACCGGACAGACCCGATCGTCAGACATGATATCATGTTAGAGGCTGAAAACATGGAGCCCTGCATCCCCGATGCTGGCACCTCAGAATCGCCGCTCGCCGTCCTTTGCTTTTCCCGAGCTGCGCAGGTCGTCTCCTACAACACCTTGATCAAGGCCTTTGCGCAGCGCGCCAGCTATGCCGGCGCCTGCCAGGCGTTCGAAAGCGAGCGAAAGCGAGCGAAAGCGAGCGAAAGAGGTCAGTATTTTGATGGTTGCGGGTTGTCAAAGTCAGAAGATGGGGTTGTTTCCCTTTAGCCCATCACTTCGGGGGTGACTTTGATCATGGTAAAATAATGAGAGCAGTCGCTGGCTCACCGGGCACTTTCAGCGTTTCGGCAGCGCAGGTTTGGGACCGGATGCGGGCCCAGCGGAAGTTCCCCAACGCCATCTCCTTCAACACCGCCGGCGGCTTATGGATCTCGATGTGGCGATGTGGCGATGTGGCGATGTGGCGAGTTGGCGATCGAGGTGGTGCGCAAGTGGGTATGTCAAAATAGGGGACCCATGAAAACACAAAACCAAATGAAATGGGCTTCGGTTTCCTTTTGGCTTCCCTGCAAAGCCAACCCCAAGAAGGGTAGCATCAAGCCCCAAATCATTGGTTTGACCTGAGGTGATGGACGCAGCAGTCCGTGCTGGCATGCCAGAAGAGGCCTGGACTCGGCTGCAGGACCCGCGTCCTTTCCGCTCGCGGGACCGGTCCCCGCGTGCTCGCTGGGCGGAAGGAGAGAGAGAGCCCGCGACGTGAGGAGATGCGGAAGCGGGGCTTCAAGCCCGACAAGTTCACGTGCTCCATTTTGGCCGCAGATCTCGGTCGAAGAAAAGACCCCCCAACACCCAGACCAACCCCACCGGCGCGGCGAAGCGATTTTTTTTTGAGCCAAGGTGAAGGCGTTTTGCAAAGCCGGGAACGGAGCTTCAGAGGTGCGGAGGAAAACAAACCACACGCTTCGTGTCGCGTATGCCATGCTAGGAGTCCGTCGCCCGCACCCTGGCTGTCCTGGATGAGGCCAACGACTGCTGCCGCCTGAGCTTTTGAAGAAAAAAGGAACAACGTGGCCAGCTGTCAGACAACTCACTGCTGTTTGTTGGACTTTGTTTGGCATCATCTGATCTTGTGAGCCACAGGGTCTTTTAGTTTTGGCTTGGCTTCGGACATGCCCGAGGCCTTGATGCAAGCCTGAAGGCAACTCTCTACAACAATGTCGGAGCCTAATGCTCTCATCGCGCTTGCTTGCTTTGTGGCGACTCTAGAATCAGCCAGCGCAGGTGCTCGATGTCACCAGCAAGGCTGAGTTGAGCACCTCCATGCTCAAGATCATGCAGCAGATGCGTGCTCGGCGCGCCCGGCGCTTAGGGCACTGCTTGTGGGTCTCTCCTTCTTTCAGGGTGGGACACTCAACGGAACGCCAAAACTTTGCAGGGAGCTCAGCTCATTTTTCTCACTGGCCTTGAGGTCAACGGTGCTGCTCAAAAGAGTATGGCCAGATACTCAGGGCACGATGTGGGTACAGTCTGAGCAGAGAGTCAGACCTGTCATCGGCGAGTTGAAGCCACTTCTCCTTCTGCAAGACTGCCTCATGATTGCTTCACAAATGGGCCGTTGCATAGTAGCGCTTTGTATCACGCCATGCCGAAAATGCATGCCATGAACATGAGAGTACATTCGCGATGTGCATCATGCAGTCAAAGTCTCCGGTCTATGGTCTGTTTGGGAGGGACTGATATCAACCAAGCCAGGCATCGAAAAGCATGTCGCTTCACCGCCAAGGTCAATGCGCTCGGCAACGGGCAGTAACCGGGCATTGCACAGTTTCGCCCAGGATAAAAGCAAGCATCCTTTGATCACAGCAGTTGCGCAATTCATAAAGGACCTGCAATGACATTCCATTATCATCTTTCCTTTCATCTGACTTAACCATCACTTTGACCAGGTGCATTTACGGCTCAGACAGTTGTCAAAGCAGCGTGATGGTGCTCCCAAGCCAAAATGCTTCAGGAATTTCCGCCTCTTTTTGCTTTCTTCTTGAGCAGTTGCAGTCAACAAAAGTTCTTGGCAGCAAGCTCATTGTGTTTGACACATGGCCGTGGGTCAACACCAATGGTACCATTTTGGGGTAGGTGCACCACCCATTTTAGTCTATTTTAGTGGGGATTGGGATGTTCACTAGGAGACGGGGTTTTGACCCATAGCCACATATTTCCTGACTTGGCTTGAAGTGCGCATGTCGACCTTCCTGGGACGACTCACCAGGGTTACCACTGCTGCAGCAACGGGCCTTGTCTTGTACGACGTTGGGAACAGAGAGTGGTCAACGCGTCACACGTGGTCCTCAGCTGTCAAGCAGCCACTCGGACAGGGGGCGAAAGGTTGTCGAACACGTGACATCTCCCCCAAAGACCCTTCCTTTTGTGCCGGCCTTGTCCCCACACTTGGGTCTGACACAAGCAAGATGGGTAGGCGAACGGGCAGTGAGGGAGGTGTTCCCATGCGGTGAACGTTCCCTGCGCCCCTATCTCTCTTTTTCACTGGGTCCGGGCATCCAAGAGGCGGTTCCCCACAAGCAAAGCGCTCCAAGGGCGACGCGCACAAAACATCGTGGCAACGTGCGCTTCGGGCTGAGGTACGCGGTGTTGGCGCTGCTGAAGCTGTGGGGCGCTTGGCGCCTGCGGCAGCTCTGTAGTGATGCTCAGCGGGGCGACGAGGCGTCGCCCCTTAAAGGTTCGGAAGCTAACAGGGACCCGACATTTCAAGGAGGGGTTAACGATATTTGAATATTTCAATTCTACACATGGTGCAAGAAAAGGATTGGCCGATACAGCATTAAAAACAGCTAATGCCGGTTATTTTACCAGAAGATTAGTAGATGTTGCATTAGATTGTGCTGTAACTGAGTTTGATTGTGAAACTCAAGATGGGATTACTATATTTAATTTTGACGCACATTTCGCCACGGTGTTGGCAAGCACGATCATTTGAGCTACAATCAAGACCCGGGTAGATGAAGGTTAGTAGGGGCAGTCCCAGCCATAAATAGCTGCGGCCGCCTTCTTAATTCTATACATGGTTCCGGGTAGACCTCTTTAATACCGGGTTTTGATTATGACTCATTTTCAGGTGCAGCGCCGGTTGCTCACTGCCATCCTGCAGGGCCATCAAAACACCGCCTTCGCGGAGCGGCACGGGCTTCAAGGAGCGTGTTTTCAGCTTTGCGACTCAACGCCTTTTGGACAACCCACGGTCAACACGTGCTGTTTCCCGCAATGGACACGGGGACAACAAGGGATAACAAGAGAGATAGAGTCCCTTAAGTTTCTTATGTTTACATATGGGACGATTGGAGAGTCCCCCATGTCGATGCTGACCCTCGATTAGAGCCAGGCGCCCGGTCGACCGCTCTAGTTGAGATGGTCCTCTTTGAAGACGGGCATTCAGAAACCTTCAGTTGGAATGCTCAATTTTAACGATGCGCAGGAGTGGTCACCTACGACATCTTCCGTGAGAGCCATCCCTTGACATCCCGAGATGTTCCAAGCGAAGGTGAGGAGCCTGACGCTTCGAGCGTTTTTTTCGAGCGAGGCTTCCTACCAGCCGCCGGGGTTCTCAGCTTGTTCTTCCCAAAGTGCCTGGAAGAGCTACAGAGACTAGCGGTTTTACCTGGCCGAACTTTCGTGGGAACCACTTGGGTGGAAGCCAAGCGGCTTGACTTCCTCTGCACGAGCCCCCTAGCCGCCTTTGACTTGCACGACAGGGATCAGCGCTATGCCCACACGCTGTTCAGCCTGAAAGAGAGGCGTTTGCCTCTGATTTTGGCCGGCTCGGCGCTGGATGTCAAGGCTCTGCTGGATACCGCCTTTGAGCATCGGCGACACCTTGTTCAGGACATACGCAACGGCGCCTGGGTTTCCTATTTGTTTTTTTCCTTTTCTCCCCCGCGCTTTTTGTTTGCTTGTGTTTCGGTTTGGAGCCGTCGCCCCGACATTTGCGCCGGCTCAAACTGCGGGGGTTCCTCTTCTCGCCGAAGCCTCGAAGGGCGAAATATTTCGGACGCCGAGGCCACCTCTGGGACCGCTGCCTGCCGGAGGAGCGCCCGTCGCCGGAGCTTTTTGGGAGCCTCGACCAGGGCCTCGGCGGCCCGGACAGCCGCAGGTCCCTGGAGCTTGCGCCTTGGGCTCCTTTTTTTTCCTTCTTCTTCTTTGTTTTCTTCTTCGGGATATGGGGAAGGAACCCCTTCCTTGGTAGAAAATTCAAGGAACCGAGCCACTACAAAGTAGATCTGGAAAGGTACCCAAGGTGCGAACTCTTGGACTGCCGGAAACAACGCTGAGGATCGGCCGCTGAAGCGACACGCTGCGCAGGAGCTGTGGCCCCAAATGCAGGCCGGGAAACCCCACGGGCTCTCCAGCGACAGCTCTCGCCGTGTACGGGTGAGCCAGAGTCAAAACCGGGATGAGGATTAGTAAGGGACAATCCAATCATAAGTAGGTGCAGCCGGCTTTCAATTCTTGAGGCATAGTTCTGGGTAGACCATTTTGGTGCCAGGTTTTGATTTTGACTCAGGTGGTGACGGTGCTTGATGTGGATGAGGAGGCCAAAGAGCATCTCCGGAGTTCGCTGGGCGTGCCAGTTTTCTCTCCGATCTTTGTCCACAACACGGGTCTGTTTTTTCGGGATAATCTCGTTTTTATTTGGGGGTTAAAGGCCGAAATCCATTTTGGAGGGGTCCCTGAAAACCGACACACCCATACGATGGTTGCATTGCTAAGGCTCTATGCAATTCCAGAAGGTCCTTTGGGAGTTAACGTCTTTCCCGAAGAGCCCTTCGGCACATGGACTTACCTCTTGGCTGCTTGGGCCGCATAGCGTTTGGGACTCCAGTCACTCGAGATGAGTCACAATCAAAACGCGGGTAGACGAAGGTCAGCAAGGGGCAGTCCCAGCCATAAATAGCTGCGGATATCCGCTTTCTGAATCCTTTACACGGTTCTGGGTTCACCATTTTTGTACCGGGTTTGGATTGTGACTCAGTTGCCCATGTGGTGACTCGGGCTTATGAAGGAGAAAAACGGCACTGCTGCAAATGATCTCGAAACGGCAGGTTCGGATTTTGACTCAAATGATCTCGATGACGCGCCTGGTTTCCTCTCCCAGGATCCCGGCAGCGCCTTCTTCGAGCTGCTTCCCCCCGAGGCCGAGGCCGACTCTCGGCCCATCCCCGCCTGGGAGGCCCAGGTGGGCGCGTGCTACGAGCTGGTGGTCACCAACCGCAGCCTCTGCAGATGTCGCCTGGGAGAAGTTCTCCGAGTGCACGCCATGTTCGGCAAGATGCCGGTGGTGTCACTGGAGCGAAAAAGGGAAAGAACAGACGCAGGAGCGAGCTCATTGCTCTTGACCTTCGGACTTCAGCTTAGCTACGCTTTGGTTCAGCGTAGCTAGCCATGTGTATATAGTGTTAGATAGTCCCAGTTGAACAGCTCTCTTTGTTCTTCTCCGCGCCATGGTGAACGTTCCCACCCTGCTGGCGGTAGCTTCTCTGGCGGCCAACTACGGGTCCCGCTCCGTGTTGCCGGTGGTGTCCCATGTCATCTGCATCGACGGTATTTGCAGCGCCTCAGAGCTCATCGGCGCCTGCAGCAGCGCGTTCTTTGCTGGGGACCTTGGAGCCCAGTTGGTGGCAAAGGCCCGCGAGTCTCGACATTTTGTTCGGTCGACCCCATGTTGGCATGGCAGGTTTCTAGTCAATGTCAGGGAGGTGCGACGGACCCGGCTTTGTCGGTTTTTGTCCGCGCAGTATGCAGTTGGAAAGGCGACTGCGGTACCAGCCACACAGAGAGAAGAGAAAACGAGTGTTTCAAGATGTTTCAAGCAAGATGTAGACATGCCAGACCCAGGATAAATTTCGGAAGCGGGACCAACTCAGGGAAGTTCGGTAATTATCCCTTGAAACGAAACGCATCTTTCCTGGAATCAAGAATCACAATTGCACAGGAAATAATATTTCTCCAAGATCCTGACTTCAGAAAATAAAGACAAGATTCAACATTTCTGCTTGCTCATGCTCGTGACCTCGTGACTCACTTTGTTTTAACCTCGCCCCCTGACATTGTGAGTGAATCTAAACTTCTCGGCACAGTAGATCCAAGGTGCTTTTTTTTTCTTCTTTTTCTGGTGGACCCTTGGGGGCAAACTGGTGGATCCAAGATTGCTGGGACTTTTGGGAGCCATTTTCGACCAAGAATAAATATCGACATTTCTTGCTGCCGGTATTTCATTTTCCAAATATGGGTACTATAGGTATTTAGATCCTGAATCCAAGATCCAAGATTTCCCCCAACGTTCCCCACAAATCTTGGATCTTAGATCTTGGATCCAGGGTCTAAATACTGGTATCATTCCGCAGTCCAAATACTGAAATTTAGATTCAAGGAGTATCACTCATGAATCCAGGATTTCTCCCAACAGCCCCCCCAAAAAAAGAGAATAAACACAAATTCATAATATTGGATCTGGGATTTTGGATCAGACATCTACATACCTCGGAATTCGGGACGTTCACGGATAGAAGAACGCTCATGGAGGGCAGGAGTATCGCCTAATCGATACAAGATGGTTCACACATGGATCTTCATTGGATCCGGGGTCTAAGGACCGTGGTCTTAGGAATCCAAATAAGCGTATTTAGAGTTCCGAAACCCCTTCCCTTCCCCCTTTCGTTGTCATGTATATTTGTCAATGCAGAAACAATGGCTACAACACAGCAATAACATCTCAAACAAAAAGTGGCTAACATCTAGATATCATCATGTGGTCTATTCGCAAAAAACACTTCCTTACCTAGACCACCCCCCCCCCCCCTCCTCCCCCGGCTCTAGCTTTCATTCACCCTCTCAAGTTCTATGTGGCGATGAGATTTTTGGACATCAGAATTCGGTGGGGATTGTCCACCAAACACTTTTGAGATGGTTCACTTTTTAATCAAATTCACGGCCATATGGCCGTACACCAATGGTAGTAGGTGAATTCACCGCCCATTTTAGGTTTCCTATTTTAGTGGTGGATTGAATCGGAGGTTCACTGGGGGCGAACCGGTTTGGATTTTGACCCATGGCTGGGTGGCTCGTCTTTTTTTGAGGGTACCCCTAATTAGCCTGGGTGTTCAAGGGAACCCAAAAGGAATATCCATGGATTTTGGGCGGTCCCCGGCTTCTTCAGTGATGGCCATGTGACTATGGGTCAAAATTCAAGCACCAGGAATTGGACCGCAGGTTTTGGTCCATGGCGCAGGGCAAGCCATTTGGGGTACCTATTTTTGAACCACAGGCATATGAGAGTCGTTCGAAAGGTCCTTGTATTGAGCTATGAAAGGGAAGACCTTTTGGTCTTGGCGTTGACCTCCGCGAAAGTTCCGCGAAGGGGGTCGCGAAAGTTAATTTTTTATTCGCGAAAGTTTTGTGTAAGGGTGGCTTGCTAACAGGAAGCTGGAGTGACGAGTCATGTGTATTTACCGGCAGTGCACGCGCAGAATGCCTGCAGACTAAAGTTGGGCAGGGAATGCGCAGCCTGAGTGTCGCCGCAGAATACGCCGCTGCAAAAGCAACCCCCAGCCAGTAGACACCAGCTTGTGGGAGTTTTGAAGCTTTCGGGTCAAGTTGGGTGCAACTTCCAGCGGGATTTTCGCGAATGTTTGGAGTAAGATCCGCGAAAGTTTCGCGAGAGTCGACGGACCTCCCCGCCAGTTTCCGGACATGAGGCCAGCGGGTCCTCTCGTGTGTAATTAGCTAACAGCTTGTGAGCTTGGAGCTGCGGAAGCTCGCTTCGCGTGCTACTTTGGAACTGAAAGGTCGCGACTTTCGAGCTGGGGCTGCGGAAGTTTACTTTGTGTACTACTTTCGTATTAAATTAAACAGTTTTGACTTTCGAGGCTGCTGAAGTTTAGTTCGTGTACTACTTTCGTATTGAAAAGTTGCGACATTCAAGCCGGGCTGCGGAAGTTTACTTGTTGTATTACTTTCGTATTGAAAAGCTGCGACTTTCGAGGTGGGGCTGCGAAAGTGTGCTTCGTCTACTACTTTTGTGATGAATGTTCTGCAAACAGCCCCGCGAAAGTTCCGCGATGGGGTCCGCGAAAGTTAATTTTTTTCTCGCGAAGATGGCGGTTTCCGGAACAAGGAATTTCAGACAGCCGTCATATGGCTGTGGGTCAAAACCAATGGTACCATTTGGGGTAGGTGAATTCACCACCCATTTTAGTCTATTTTAGTGGTTGGATTGTCATGTTCACTGGGGGTGCGGGATTTTGACCCATGGCCATGTGGTCCGACCGGTCCCCCGGTTTCGTCCGTCGGCCAGTGACGAAGGCCTTGGTGCAGCGCTTCAGCGGGCAGCAGCTGCTGTGCTGGGGCACGGGCGCCTGGGCGGCGGTGATGCTGCTGGTGCCTCGGTCGCCGTCGCTGGTTTTTGGGCTTGGTGCGAAATCAGCAAGTTGGGTGTGTATCCTTTTTGAGGTGGGAGCCCTTCAACATGGGCGTGGCTCGAAGTTCAAGACCTAGGCTTACGCAAGTCCCAGTCTTTGTTTCCGGTTACCAAGGTGCCATTTTGGGTACCGATTTTTGAGCCACAGCCAGATGGCGCAATGGTTTTTCTTTTGGCTTCCCTTTAAACGCATCACAAACGGGTACTTAAAAAAAAGCAGGAGACCCGTTTTGGTGAAGGGAAACCAAGAAGCCACTCAAGTATTTCCGGTCCCAGGTATCCACCCATGAAAATTGTTTTGGAACCCCTATTTGGACAAGACAGCACCTATTCCCTTTATCTCAGAGATGAATGGGGATTCCTGGACTTCATTGCTGGGAATGGCATGCTTGTTGAAGCATGTTTCAAAGGCCCCATTCTTCTAGGGCTAGCTTCCGTTTCCATTCTTTCCAGGCATCCTTCTTTCTACAAATCACCCAAAACCAATGGGAAACAGCTGGTTTTCCAAAAGAACGATTGAAAAGAATGGAAAAGGAAGCAACCCCTAGACTTCTCAATGCCCAGGTGCCTGCGGCCCTAACAGGCCCGCGGCTGCTGCTGCTTCTGCTGCAAGCGGTGCTGGGCTTCTGCTGCGGCCTCGGCTACCCCTCCGCCCACGCGCTCTTGGCGGAAACCGTGGCGCCAGAGAACAAGGGCCTGGCCGTGAGCCTGCGGCTGGGTTCTGGTGAGCGGGTGAGCGGGGAGCAGCACCGTTTTTCCCCAACAGCTGAAAGCTTTGGGGTCTCAGCCCAGATAGACTCCGGGGTGGTTTGGGGCGACCCTGAGCTAAGGTTCCACCAGGGTTCCACCAGGGTTCCACCAGGGTTCCACCACGGTTCCACCAGGGTTCCACCAGGGTTCCACCTGCAAGGCTTCCACCAGGGTTCCACCAGGTTCTGCAAGGGTTGCGGGGTGGTTAAGGTTCCACGAGGGTTTCACCAGGGTTCCACAAATTTCTTCGAGGGCTGCTGGGTGGTCCGGGCTGGTTTGAGGAAGGGTTCCACCAGGGTTCCACTAGGTTCCCGAGCCGTGCCCCGTGGCTGACGTTGGCAAGTTTCTGCAGAAGGCAGTGCGATGCGCACCAAGCACTCTCAAACACGGCAAAATGGGACTGTGCAGCCCCCTCAAGCTACTTTTAAGTGGGATTTTCGTGAGAATCATGATCCAAGCAAATTTAAGCAAAAATTACCTTTTGTCCCTTCTTGAGCAAAAAATGTGTGTTGTCCCAAGGACATGTTTAATGGCCGAGGAAGTTCTGGGCAATGTTCCACTGCCCTGGAGGGAAGCAGTGTGTCGTGCGCCCGTCGTCTGACAAGCCATCGGATCAAGATCGCCTTGCTCATGGGCGGAACACTAAGCAAAACCGAAATCAATGGTCTTAGCACACTTTCACTGTTTTGTGACTTGCTCACTTGCTCAGGCAAATGTTGGCTTTGTGGCAAATCAGATCACGTCGCTGCGGGACTCACGGTGCAGCAGAGTAAATGCTTGGCATTGCTGCTTGGGGCTTTGGGTTCCGAGAATTCCACATGAGGTAAGGTTCCAAAAGCGTTCCACAAGGTTTCCACCAGGTTTTCGCAAAAGCTATGGGGCCAGCCCTGAAGAAGTGTTGCAACAAAGTTTCACGCTGAGCTCCACGAAAGTTGCATGAGAACGGTTCACCAGGCCTAGGTCGGGGCCCGATTGCACTGTCGGGGCCCGATTGCGCCGTTTGGGCCCGATCGGCCCCGACTGCGCCATCGCGCCCCGATCGGGGCCCGACTCAGTCGGGCCCCATCAACTGTACCAAGCTGGCATCGCCTTGTTTTGCTATAGATACAGTTGTAATCCGCATGTTAAGGAAAACCGGCGTTGAGATATATTATGGGTGGCTGGGGTTGCACCACGGGACGATCGGGCCCCGATTGCACCGTCGGGCCCCGATCGGGCCCCGACTGCACCGTCGGGCCCCGATCAGGCCCCGATTGCGCCGTCCGGCCCCGATCGGGTCGGGCCCCGATCAGGGCGAGATTGCGCTGTCACTCGTAGCTTTGCTTTAGAAGTTTACAAGGCGGCATCCTCAGCAACGCCGGCGGTAAGGATGGTCCCGGGGCGTTCCGCGAGGATTCTGGGAGGGTGTGGTGCTGTTGGGGATATCGCCCGAGCTTATTTTTTTTTGGGGGGGAAGCCTCAATTGATTGATCGGCCTGGATCTGTGGAGAGTTCGAGCTAAGCACAGCTTTCCGGATTGACATCTCAAGGCGAAGATCTATCTCTTCTTTTTTTTCCCCAACAGCTGAAAGCTTTGGGGTCTCAGCCCAGATAGGGTTCCACCAGGGTTCCACCAAGGTTCCACCAGGGTTGCGCCAGGGTTCCACCAGGGTTCCACCAGGTTTCCACCAGGTTCCACCAGGGTTCCGCCAGGGTTCCGCCAGGGTTCCACCAGATTTCCAAGAGGTTCTGCGAGGGCTCCAGGTGGCGCGAAAAAGAGAACCACATGCTGTTGGGGACACCTAGCTATGGGCCCGGAGAACCTTGCAAAGGGGCTGCCCCATAGCTTGTTTTTCTTCTTTTCTCTCTCTCTCTCTCTCTTGATTGGTTCAACACCGGAATGTCAATTTGAACATGCCTGCAGTAGATTGTTCTATGCCAAACCTGCGCCAATATCTTTTAAATTTCTTTAAGGCACTTTGTTCATCTGGCATTTTGTGTTGTCTGATTGTGTTGAACAGATGCACGTGGAGGCGTCCTTTTTTCCAGGGGACCAACCAAATTTATGATTTTCCTTTTGGTTTCCCTTTAAACCCGACTAAGCAAAGGGTACCATCAAAAAAGACGGACCGAAACTATCCTGGCTGGCTTCATGGCGACTGAACATGCGAGCGGCTTACCGCCCCTCGAAACCAAGGATCATCAGTGCCTCTGCAGTGGGAGCTATGGCGAGCCTTTCGACTGCAGACATTGACATATGACTTGTGTCTTTGTTGGCTCCCAAATTCGTGCGTGGTTTCCCTCTTGGTTTCCCTTTAAAACCTACCAAACATGGGTACCCCCACAAGGCATATTCCTGCTGCACAAGGCTTCAGCAAGATTCATGTGTTTGGTTTCTTAGCAGCGGCTTGCGGCTGGAGAACAAATTGAGAACAAGACTCGACATGCCTTCGGTTCCTTTCCGAGGGGTTCCTGTTGCGCTTCAGGCAACTTCCTGACGCCTCAGCTGACCCAGGTCTTCAGTTGGCTGGTGCCGTTCCTCCTGTTTGCAGGGCTTGGGCTTGCCATCACTTGCAGCATCAGTCTGTCGACCCGGCCCAAACCCAAGGCATGGGGTTTTCGGAAGATTGAAGGGACGTCGGTTCCATCCGGGGGTTTGTCAAGCGGCTTAGCGGGCGTGCGCATCGGTTTTTGAGAGGCGCACGGCAGCTCAGCCTCCAGCTCCGGCAGCTCCGAGCTGCTGCTGTGGCTGCGCGAGCCTTTGATCCCCGCGATCTTCCTTGGGATGTTCGCGTCCGGGGCAGCCAATGCCTTCCTCTATAGCTTCGTTCCCACGCTCTTCGTGGAGGCCTACGGCGCCTCTCTGGAGCAGCTGGGGTTCCTGACCTTCGCTGCGCCCCTGGGCAACTCGGTGTGCTGCGTGCTCAGCGGCATACTCGCGGACAGCCTGGTGAAGCACATGCGACCCTACCAGGTGCGCATGATCATGCAGAGCTTGGGCACTGCAGTGCCAGCGCTTTGCCTGCTTGCCACATGTCAGCTGAAGAGTCAGCTGGGCGCAGCGGTCACAGTGACACTGTGGATGGCAAGCCATGGCTTCCAGACCTCTGGGATCACTGCGCTACTGCACGACGTGGCTCACGCGCGCGCCAGCGAGCTCTTTGCCATGGGCAACGTCGCCAGCAAGTTCGCAGGGATCCTCGCTGGTCCATTGGTCAGCAGGCAGTGCAGTCGATCTTGTGCTTGTGTCCGGGTTTTTGTCGCTGCGCGCCTCGGAGGTTTGCCAGCACTTGGGGCTGGAATTGGATTTTGTGCATCATTGCGCTGCACTACCTGGTTTCTGGTGCAGTGCTCGTGAGCCTTATGCCCAGAAGCGAGGAGGCCAGCAAGCTATTCAACATAGCAGGGCACTCAATTGACCTGCGCACATATCGAACAAACTACTTGTGGAGCGCGGGCAAAGCATTGCCACTGAGGATACGTGCAAGAAGGAGGAGCAAAAGGATGAGTCAGGCCGGTGTCGCGCACATGGTGCATGTTCATCCACGCGTCACCAGGATCTCCTGCCAGCTCCGATGCCGAGAGCACCCACATTGCATCCAGTGCGGAACCAACTCCATCGCGGCTTGCTGGAAGAACCAGGTCATTTGTGGTACTCGACTCTTGAAGGACTATTTGAGCCATAATCGAAACGGTAGATGAAGCTTAGGGACCATCCGACCAGAAAAAAAAAAACAGGTGCGGATATCCGCCTTAGTTCTTGAAACATGGCTCTGGGTCGACCATTGCAATACTGGGTTTTGCTTGCAACTCTGGGCTTGACCAAGGTCTTCAAGGTTCAGCTCCAGGTCATCGCGGAGGAGACCTACCAGAGAGGTATCGCTGGACTAGGCGCGAGCGAGGCACATGCAGCAAAAAGATGTTTGTCAAAGCACAGCACGCAGATGTAAGATTGGCCTTGAAGGGGAGGACCAAAGATCAAAGACAAACTAGCACTGTAAATACTTGCCTTCATATTCTCTTTTGCCCGGCTGGCAGGCGGTCGTGGCAATGCCTGCCCCGACCTGCCTGTGATTGATATTCAGCGGATTGCATGGCATTCTTGCTTTGCTGCCCATCACTGGCAGTGTGCAAGTTTGATCAACTTTTCTCTTAAAGCCGGTACAGAAAATCATGATTGTGGCATCCAATGGCATGTCCAGGCGGACCAAGCGTTGGCTGGCGAGTGCACAAAGTGCAACTGCTCTGCCTGGAGTCACAACGTGACAGGTCAAACTTGAAAATATAGCTTCAAGATTTTCAGACTTGGTACTTTGTCCTGACTTGCTCCCTCGTGGAAGTCAGGGCTTGCGCTGGACGCTGTTCTCCTGTTTGCAGCAGGGATTCACCAAAGGTCTGCTTTTTGGCGACGGACATCCTTTCCTGCAACAGCTTCGTTGCCGTTGCCTTTTTGCACAGGTCTAAGTTTGTTTGGTGGTGCCACCGGTCTACATGAGCCTAGTCTGTCCTGCCGATGCAGAGTGCCTCTTGCTGCAAGCTGATAGAAGGGTGTCATGCTGACATTCGTTGCAACAGGCAGTAGGTACAGGATGGCATGCATGATCGTGCAGCCTACAATGCTTGGATGATATGGCAAGCGCCTTTCATGGCAGTTCGTAGGAAGAACTTGTCACACTGAGAATTATTATTACACACTCCAGTTGCCACATCTCCTTGCACTGGGAATCGCAACACACCGTCCAAGAGCGGACGTGGTGTGCAACAGACAAGCAAGAGCAGCATGCTGATGCTGCTTGCGCACAGATGTTGAAAACAATGATGGACGTTTGACGTCAGCATGTGATGCTTGAAGTGCTCGCAGTGTACTGTGTACCCTGCTACTTTTTGCCTGGCATGTGGTGATCACCTGAGTGTTGTGAGCTTATCGGAGATTGCCATGCTGCATCATCATGGGTGCCTCAACGCTATCGAACAAGCACACAGAGCGGGCATTTGCTTCCCTGGAGCCTCAAGTCTCTACTCGATTTGATGGGCACCCTCAGCCGGACAGGAGGGACTCATGTGAACCAAGCGAGGGCCCTGCCATGGATAGCGGCGCGCACCATGGGTCAAGAGGCCGGGTCATGCTCTGAAGCGAACCTGCTGTCTAAAGCACCCTGAACTGGGACCCTCTTTCTTGGAGGCTTCTGCAGGTTTGAGCTATGCTTAAGACAATGGGAGTGCCAGCACTTCACCTTGCAGATTTGGCATGCAAGGCATCACAGTGCAACATGACCTGACTTTTCATTCTTGCAAGGCGCGGTTCATTTGTGGGGGCAGCGATGATCCTGCCTCAGTCTTTCTCATCGTGGGACAATCGACACGCAATGCTTTGAGCAGATTTGGGGACGGCCCATGAAGTATGTGCAATCAACTTGCTTTTCCAGCGGTCCCTCAATTTCTTTTTTTGGCCCTCCAAAAGTGGCGTTCGTTTCAATGGAAAGCACCGGTAAATTGATCAACCTGCGATTTGGGGAAGTCCAGTATCCCTGTTTTCGGAGGTGAAGTTGGCAAAGATATTCTTTTTAGGTTAGCTTGGTTACAAATAGATAGCACTGGTTTCTAGCAACAGTTTGGATGCGCTTTTTGTGGGGACTTCACGTGTTCTTCCCCTTCTTGGTCCTTTTTTAAATAATTGGAAACGCTGCGCGTTGCCCGCCTCGGCCCAGCCGAGCGCACAGCGTCTGTGGTTCGACTGCAAGCAGCAGAGCTGGTCAGGTGGCGATTCAGGCATGGACAGGTTCTGGCGTCGTTGGACCAATTGATGTCATGGGCCGAGGCAAGGGCAGGGCGATGCACAGGACTAGGGGTGGGTCATGGAGCCAGCAGACAGGGCGGGCTGCGCTGGGCCTTGCTTGGGTTGGTTGGTGGAGGGCCTGGGCTGGGTGGGCTGGGCTGAGCCCTGCTTGGGTGGTTGCTGGTTGGACACTGGGCTGGGCCTGTTCTCAGGTAGTCTCAAGGCTGGTTTGTCTGACGGCGGGTTGCTGGCTGGGCAAGTCTCAAACATTGGGCAGCCTGGCTGGGCTGCGCCTTGCTTGGCTGTGAGGCTTCATCTTTGGCAGGGGTGGAAGCCGCGCCCAAGCCGTATTTTAACGCCTCCGGCTCAGGCCGCCGACATTACAGGCCTGCTTTCTTATTTGCGTCCCTTTGGAATTGTCCCCTTGCCCCCTTCCCCTCTGAGATTTTTGCCCCCCTTTCTTTGTTGAGATCCATTCCCCCTTTCCGCCCTAAGGCCTTTTCTCCCTCTGATTTTTTCCCTTTTCCTCCCTAAGATGTTTTCCCCCCTCTCCCTGTTGAGATCCTTTCCCCCCTTTCCCCCCTAAGGCCTTTTCCCCCCTGAGATCTTCTCCCTTTTCCTCCCTTTCCCCCACTTTCCCCCCTACGGCCTTTTCCTCCCTGGGATCTTTTCCTTTCCTCCCTGAGATCTTTCCCCCCCTTTCCCTGTTGAGATCCTTTCCCCCCTTTCCCCCCTACGGCCTTTCCCCCCGCTGAGATCTTCTCCCTATTCCTCCTTAAGATCCTTTGCCCCCTTTCCCTGTTGAGATACGCCCCCTTTCCCTGTTGAGAAGATCCTTTGATCTTCTCCCTTTCCTCCCTAAGATCTTTCCCCCCTTTTGTTGAGATCCTTTCCCCCCTTTCCCCCCTAAGGCCTTTCCCCCCCTGATCTTTTCCCTTTTCCTCCCCTTTTCCTTTCCCCCATTCCCCCTTTCCCCCCTACGGCCTTTCCCCCCGCTGAGATCTTCTCCCTATTCCTCCCTAAGATCCTTTGCCCCCTTTCCCTGTTGAGATCCTTCCTATCTTCCCCCTTTTCCTTCCTAAGATCTTTTCCCCCCTTTCCTTGTTGAGATCCTTTCCCGCCCTTTCCCCCCTAAGGCGTTTTCCCCCCCAAGATCTTCTCCCTTTTCCTCCCTAAGATCCTTTGCCCCCTTTCCCTGTTGAGATCCTTTCCCCCCTTTCCCCCCTAAGGCCTTTCCCCCCCTGAGATCTTCTCCCTTGTCCTCCCCAAGATCTTTTCCCTTGGTTGAGATCCTTTCCCCCTTTCCCTCGAGATCTTCTCCCTTTTCCTCCCTAGGATCTTCTCCCTGTTGAGCTCCTTTCCCCCTTTTCCCCCTAAGGCCTTTTCAGATCTTCTCCCTTTTCCTCCCTAAGATCCTTTGCCCCCTTTCCCTGTTGAGATCCTTTCCCCCTTTCCCCCCTAAGGCCTTCCTATTCCTCCTTAAGATCCTTTGCCCCCTTTCCCCGTTGAGATCCTTCCCCCCTTCCCTTTAAGGCCTTTCCAGATCTTCTCCCTTTTCCTTCCTAAGATTGTTTCCCCCCTTTCCCTGTTGAGATCCTTCCCACCCTTTCCCGCCTAAGGCCTTTCCCCCCCTGAGAGCTTCTCCCTTTTCCTTCCTTAGATCTTTCCCCCCTTTCCCTGTTGGCCTTTTTTCCCGCAGATCTTCTCCCTTTCCTCCCTAAGATCTTTTCCACCCCTTTCCCTGTTGAGATCATTTCTCCCCTTTCCCCCCTAAGGCCTTTGTCCCCAGATCTTCTCCCTTTCCTCCCTAAGATCTTTCCCCCTCTCTTTCCCTACTGAGATCCTTTTCCCCCTTTCCCCCCTAAGGCCTTTTTCCCCCCTGAGAGCTTCTCCCTTTTCCTTCCTAAGATCTTTTCCCCCCTTTCCCTGTTGGGCTTTCCCCCCTAAGTCCTTTTCTCCCAGATCTTCCCCCTTTCCTCCCTAAGATCTTCCCCCCCTTTTCCTCCCTAAGATCTTTCCCACCCTTTCCCTGTTGAGATCTTTTTTCCATTTTCCCTCCCAAGGCCTTTCCCCCCCTGAGAGCTTCTCCCTTTTCCTTCCTAAGATCTTTTCCCCCCTTTCCCTGTTGAGAACCTTTCCCCCCTTTCCCCCTTGAGGCCTTGTCCTTTTGCCTCCCCAAGATCTTTTTCCCCGGTTGAGATCCTTTCCCCCTTTCCCCTCGAGATCTTCTCCCTTTGCCTCCCTAGTATCTTTTCTCCCTGTCCCTGTTGAGATCCTTTCCCCCCCTTTCCCCCCGAAGGCCCTTTCAGATCTTCTCCCTTTTCCTCCCTAAGATCATTTGCCCCGTGTTGAGATCCTTTCCCCCTTTCCCCCCTAAGGCCTTTCCCCCCCTGAGATCTTAAGGCCGTTTCCCCCCCCTGAGATCTTCTCGCTTTTCGATCCTTTCCCCCCCTTTCCCCCCCAAGGCCTTTTCCCCCCCCTGAGATCATATCCCTTTTCCTCCTTTTTCCTCCCTAAGATGTTTTCCCGCCATTCCCTGTTGAGATCCTTTCCCCCCTTTCCCCCCTAAGGCCTTTTCCTTCCTGAGATCTTCTCCCTTTTCCTCCCTAAGAGCTTTTCCCACCTTTCTTTCTTGAGATCCTTTCCCCCCTGTCCCCTAAGGCCTTTTCGCACCCTGAGTTCGTCTCCCTTTGCCTCCCTAAGATCTTTTCCCCCCTTTCCCGCTTAAGATCCTTTCCCCCGTTCCCCCCCCTAAAGCCTTTTCCCCCCAAGATCTCCATCCTTCTCTTCCCAAAGTCTTTTTCCCCCTTTCCCGTTTGAGATCCTGTCCCCCCATTGCCCCGTAGGGCCTGTTCCCCCCGAGAAAGATTTCCATTTTCCTCCCAAAGATCTTTTCCCCCTTTCCCCCTTAAGGCATTTTTTCCCCAGATCTTCTCCCTTTCCTCCCTGAGATCTTTCCCCCCCTTTCGCTGTTGAGATCCTTTTCCCCTTTCCCCCCTTCATTTCCTTCACCAGCATGGGCAACATCCCCAGCGTCACTTGCATCATCCGCATCCTTGGCAGGCGCTGATGCGGATGATGCAGGTGATGCTGGATCCTTTCCCCCGTTTCCCCCCTAAGGCCTTTTCCCCCCAAGATCTCCACCCTTCTCTTCCCAAAGTCTTTTTCCCCCTTTCCCGTTTGAGATCCTGTCCCCCCATTGCCCCGTAGGGCCTGTTCCCCCCGAGAAAGATTTCCCTTTTCCTCCCAAAGATCTTTTCCCCCCTTTCCCCCTTAAGGCATTTTTTCCCCAGATCTTCTCCCTTTCCTCCCTGAGATCTTTCCCCCCCTTTCGCTGTTGAGATCCTTTCCCCCTTTCCCCCCTTCATTTCCTTCACCAGCATGGGCAACATCCCCAGCATCACTTGCATCATCCGCATCCTTGGCAGGCGCTGATGCGGATGATACAGGTGATGCTGGCGATGTGCCGCTGGAGCTGCTAAGGATGCAAAAGCGCACCCGGGGGGAATCGAACACCCCAATGTTTTTGACAAACTGAGTTGCGCAAGCCCGCACAATGAACAGATTTAGTGAAGCGTCTTTGAATCACCGCGTGGTACGTGGACCCCCCCCCCTTCCGCAATAGTCTGAAATGGTGTTCTTGGGAGGGGTTAGGGGGGGGGTAACAGGTAAAGAGGTAAGGAGCATTTTTTGTGTCCAACACGCTGTCTGTTGTCGGCGGATTCTAGGTAGTCTCATTCCATTTATCTTTTTTCCAAAAGCTCACCTGGCTGTGGGTCAAAGCCAATGGTATCCCCTTTTGGTTGGTAGGTGAACTCGCCACCCATTTGAGCCTATTTTATCGCTGGCACCACGGGGTTTTGACCCACAGCCATGGAAGTGGATCTCCTTTCTGTGACTCAGGAGCTTGGAAGAGCTTGGCCTGAGCAGCGACTCAGAGGCCTTCGACTTGGCAGGCGGGGACGAGCTTGGGTTCCCAGCCATGTATCCCCTGAAGTCTTAGGCTTTTAGTTTGTTTAGTTGGACCAACTAAAAGTTAAACTTTTGGCAGGGCTATGATCCGAGGACTGCCCAGGGAGGATGCTATGAGATGGGCGTCGCTCAAAATCGGGTAGCCCCAAACTAGCTTGCCCTGGCAACTGGACATGAGGAACACCCACGTTTTTTTTGGTGGTTTGATTTTTATCCATACCCAGATGCCCGTTCGATTTTAGGGGCCGAGGGCAATTCGCCGAGGGCTGAGGGCAACTCGCTGATGTGCAGGGGAGGCTGGCACTTCCGAGAACTCTGAGAGTGAATTCGCAGAGCCCCAGCCTGAGGGAGACGGAGGCAAGGGTCATTTGCTTCCTGATTTTGGGGTCCTTTTTTTTTTCTTCTTCTTTTTTTTCTTTGATCTGTTAGACAAAGCAATGGACAAAGACTCAGGTATGCCAAGAGCATTGGCATTGAGGAGACGGATGGTGATTTGCTTTGGGTGGCCAGAGAGGCCATTTTAAGCTTGTTTGGTTTTTTGTTTTGTTCCCAGTTTGTCGTGCCGGGCACTGCATTTTGAGTTTTAAGTCGCCCCAGGCCAGTTTCATGCTGGCACTTGGGCCTATGAGGTTTTCTTGTTTGGTTGTAGTTGTTTTCTTCTTTTTTTCTCGATAATCTGCAGCTACAGGCCCAGCCCTGAAGCGACCCACGAGAATCAGTACCGTGGTTTCATTTTCAGCCAATGGGTTTCTAGGTTTTGGCAAAGCGTCGAGGACCTTCAAGCAAAAGACCGGCGAACGCCCACCGTTTTTGGGTCGCGCGAGTTTCAAGAGGCCCCTCCAGCAACCCGCCGCCTGCCAGCCCGGCAGTCCGGCAGCTGGCCGCGTGGCCAGGCCTTCGAAGCACCGCTCCCTGCGGGCTGGTCTGAACACCAGGACCCAGAGGGCCGTCTCTACTTCTTTAGCCAGGCGTCCAGCGCCTTGGGGCGCCTTGGGGTTTTGGGTTTTGGGCGTGTGTTTCAAGTTTTATTAGTGGGATCGAGAGAAGGAGAGCGATGTTCAAGCCTTCTAGAAAGCGGCTGATCCTTCTGGAGGTTCTGACTTCAAAAAATCTTCCTCACACATGGCCAGGGTTCTGACTGGGGGTGACTTCGGGTCACACGCCAGGTCACGCAGCAGAGCAACTGGTCACATCCCATGGCCCAACGCTCAGGCAGCGCTTCCTTGCAGTCGCCGGGCCATGGGTCAAAAGCCAAAAAGCCGTACTTTCGGTGAACATCCGATTCAAGCCAACCACCAAAATAGGAAACCTAAGATGTGGGGTGAATTCACCTAGCCCAACCAAAATGGGATACCATTGGTTTTGACAACCACAGCCACCAGTGCCCTAGTTGAAGATGACCGCTTTCCGATGTAAGGATGATGTCTTCCGCGAGCTCATTCAGCTGGTCAAGTCGGTCAGGATCGGGCGAAGCTTCCGTACAAGCGAGGGTGTCGTCGCTAGGAATGGACAAGAACCATGTTAGGGTTAGGGTTCTTTTGTCCATCTCGATCTAGCTTCCAAATTGCATGTTGACAGATGCCGAGCTGGAATAGATTGTTTTTGCTTTCAGCTACACCGATGTTGAACCGACAGTCGCACAAGCAAGCAAGCACGAGCACTGACACACAACAGGAGGCTCGATCTTCCAGATGGGAGTGTCATGGACGCAGCATCAACCTCAGTAAACCCTGCAGAAGGGGTTGGGACTGGCAGGCTTGCCAACTGGGCAATGGACCGTACAAATGATTCATTTGGTGTATTCTCCCCTGGTGTTGCGAGAACCTCGAGTTTGAGGGGTTGCGTTTGGCAGAGTCGGGATGTTCAAATATGGCTGTGGTGGACAAAACCGTTTTGGGATCCCAGTTTGGTTGGTAGGTGAATTCACCACCCATTTTAGAACCTATTTTAGTGGTTGGATTGGGATGTTCACTGGGGGTACGATTTGGCTTTTGACCCATGGCCATCTGATTTCTGGGTTTTTAGGGATCGATTCAAGGTGCAGTCCCACTTGCAGAGCACCCACGATCGAGCGACCGCTGCTCTGGATGGCTGGAGCGGGCGCAGCTCTCAGGGTGACTCCCCGGGCGATGCGCGGGGCATGTTCGACGCGACGACGCTTTGGAGGCCCTACACTGCGGAGGACGGGGAGTACTTCTGCAACTTCACCACCGGGGTGAGCCGCAGCCCTGGACTGGAAAGACTGGAAGCTGTTGATGCACGCGTTGGGCGTCTTTTTGTGGGTCGCGCGGCCCAAGGCACATGGCACAACCCGGTGGAGGAGTGGCAGACGGAGCTGGCAGTGCGGCAGCAGGCGAGAGTCAGAGTCCGCGAGGGCGGCAGCCTGGGACTTCGCAGGTGCTCCACAGATGCTTACTGAACGTCGCCAGCAAGGCGCAACTGCCATGTATTCGGCGGGAAAAAAAACAAAAACAGAACACATGGCATGTTTCGGTGAGAAAAGTAAATAAAATGAAAAACCAGCAGAACACATGGCAGCATGGCAGCATTATTGCTTTCTTGACGGCTTCAGGTACCCGCGAACAGCGCTCCTTGCAGCGATTCTGAATTGTGAGAACCTGAGGGGCTGATTTTGCTGTCGTCGGGCAAACTCAAACAAGGGGTTCTTGCGCAAGGCCAATCTTCTGGTGTCCGGAAAGGTGTCAAACGGCTTGATGAGCCTTGCATCCTGTGCGCTGTCGTACAGGACTTGAACAAATGAGCAGCTTTTGTGCAACCGCCAAATAAACCTCACGGCAGCCTCCTCCGTAGCGATCAAGCACCTTGGGGAGGATTGCGATTGGACCCTCGAAAGAAGAGAGCCCAATGCTTGCGATGTCTTTCCCTGGCACCCGGAACCCTCCATAGCGAGCTCATTCAGGGATGCGGATGCGCATCTAGGCCTATCGTTGGCGCATTTTGCGTGCTGGAAAAACGGATCATCTCGGTTCGATGGAGACACGTTCACGTGGCCCCACCAAAAAAGGGGCCGCTTTTTGGCCGCGCGGCTCAGGGATGTGCTGCCGGCCTTACCGCTGCACCTGGCCAGGCTCTGAAACACTTCCCAGTCCCTCGCGGTGCTTCGCATTCGCGGTGCATTGGTCGCATCCGCGCAATGTTAGTGTTTCTGAACAAAGAACCTGGGCCGTTCTCTCGTCTTCTCCGGCCAGGCCGACGGCCGAGAACGCCACGCCTCCGTCGCCGTCCTCTGCAAGGCTCGGAAGATGGTTTGCTGGCCGCGGCCAAGCGTGGCGGATCCACGAGGTCGTTTGCGACCTGCATCTCGGCAAGATCGACTCGATCGACCTCCGCCGGGCCCCTCAGCCCCGAAATTGTCCACCTCTGGACACTGTGGATGGACGAAATCCATTTCGCACCAATTTGAAACCAAAGCAAATCTCCCACAATTGTTGGTATTTGCAGGGGAGTCCTCTTTCCAGGGTTTCTGAAGGGTGCGAAATGGATTTCGCCACCATCCACCGTACCGGACACGTCTCTCGACGTTTCGGCGCCCAGATCACGCCTCGAAGCCGGCGGCCCTCCTTCAGCAGTGAGGCCAATGGGGTGTGTCATTTTTTGAGGTTGGACCCCCCAAAATGGCATCGGTTTTGCTGCGGGGTGTCCCTTTGAAACCAAGCAGAAAAAGGGTAGCCTCAAAAAAAAGTCAACTGGGGGTTTCTCAAAAGAGTGGTTTCTTTGTTCATGGTGGGCCGGTTTCCTTCTCCCTTTAAATGCCAACTAAAAGAGGGACCCAGAACGAAACAGACCTATTTCACTAAAACGGGGGACAAAAAACAACCACTTTCAGGGGGGTCCCATTTGGATTTGTCACTCCAATTTGGACTTTCGTGAAGAACTTTTTTTTCTGTCTGCGTGTCTAGGTGGGCTCCAGGAACACGTCCAAGTCCAGGAACTTGCCGCCGAGCGAGCCTCAGATGGAGTCAGCTGAGTGTCTTGCTTGGCCGTGTCTCTTTTTTGAAGGTACCCTTTGGTTGCTGGTTTTAAAGGGAAACCAAAAGGGACACCGAAGCCATTTTGCGGGCCAACCTTAACACGTTTACTGTCATTTGAGGGGATGATATGGGCCACACGAGCCCCAAGCTATCAAGGAACTGGAACCGACTCACCAAATTCCCATGGGGAGAAAATGTTGATTGACAGGGAAGGCCTTCTGCTGTGCGCCGCCTTGCCTCAGGTTAGCTCGGAAGGTGAGCGGAACCTCTCTCGATGCGAGGCATGGGTTCTCTCGCTGAGAATCCAGTGGACGTTCAGCAATCGTGACATCCTGGCCGCAGCTGATTTTGGAGTCAAGGTTCAAAACGTGAAGGACCAGCTGATTTTGGATCAAAAAGTGAAAGACCGCGCGACGATCAACCGATCAATCGGTGAATTCAGACGACGCATGGAGCCATGCAGCCGCCCATTCGTGTCTATGCAGATGCAAAGCAACGAGCCAGCCAAGGCAGGGATCGCATGTGCCAAGAATGAGATTGCCGACTGGACTTGACCACAAAGAGAAAGGAGCATAGGCGTCCTTCTTGGTTGTTTCTGTAAAAAATAGATGGCGATTCCTGGTTTACCTGGTGGTTTAATCATCTACCAGGGTCATCTATTTCCCCTCAAAGGACACCTATGGAAAGGAGTGCCCATGTTGGAATTCAAGACAAGGGTACTCAGGCATGGGAGAGAGAAGAACCGATCCAGGCTACAAGGACCGCCTACCGCATGGCATCGCGGACACAGGTGCCAAGCTTGTGGTTGAGGCTTGAGGCGAGAGAGGAGCACGTTGTCCGGTGAATCGGCCAGGCCATGTCTCAAGAAGAACCGGGCTTGGCTTGAATAATATGAAGCCAAGAGCAAAGACTCAGCTGGATGTGTCCCAACGTTTTGTCGCATGCTTGCAAGCACAACAAGCACGAAATCAATCACAGACACACATGCTCAGACACGATGCGTCAAGACACCCGCACAAAAACAGACACATAGACAACACGCAGACACACACACACAGAGACACACAACACACAGCGAGTCACAGAGAGACCCAGAGACACAGAGATGGACCGAAGCAGACAAGCGCACAATCAGACACAGAGAGACGCACAGATAGAAACACACAGAGACACACTCACAGACAGAGACACACACACAGAGACACATGCAGAGGCACAGGGACACGGAAACACAAGCACACACACAAAAAAAGCAAACACCAAGCAAATGCGCAAGCACAAAACACATGAACACAACAAACAGATACACAAACAGATGCAAAAACAGTCAAGCAAGGCACAGAAATAGCACAAGCAAGCAAGCAAGCAAGCAAGCAAGCAAGCAAGCAAGCAAGCAAGCAAGCAAGCAAGCAAGCAAGCAAGCAAGCAAGCAAGCAAGCAAGCAAGCAAGCAAGCAAGCAAGCAAGCAAGCAAGCAAGCAAGCAAGCAAGCAAGCAAGCAAGCAAGCAAGCAAGCAAGCAAGCAAGCAAGCCGACCAAACAACCCAACCAACCAACCAACCAACCAACCAACCAGCCAACCAACCAGCCAACCAACCAACCAACCAACCAAACAAGCCCGCAAGCAAGCAATCAAGCAAGCAAGCAAGCAACCCACCAACCAAATAACCAACCAAATAACCAACCAAGCAACCAACCAACCAACCAACCGACCAAGCAACCGACCAGCCAACCAGCCAACCAGCCAGCCAACCAACCAGCCAACCAACCAATCCCGTCCGTGCGTCCGTCCATCCATCCATCCATCCATCCATCCATCCATCAATCAATAATGAACCAATCAATCAAAGAAACAAAATCAATCATTCAATCCATTGATCGATCGATTAAAAAACAAACAAGCAAGCAAGCAAACAACCAAACAAACAACCAGAGAAACAACCAAATAAACAAGCAAGCAAGCAAGCAAGCACGCAAGCAAGAACCAATAAAACAATGCAACAAAGACGAGGAAGCAGCAAAGAAAACAAACAAGGCAGCTAAGAAACAAAGAAGCAAAGACACACCGAAGCAACCAACAACGAAGCCACGAAGCAAAAAAGCAAAGAAGCAAACAAACAAGGAACCAAGAAGCAACCCAATAAAGAAACACTGAAACAAAGAAGCAAGAAAGCAAGAAAGAAAGAAAAAGCGAAAGAAAGAAAGAAAGCAGGAAATCAAGAAAGAAAGAAAGCAAGAAAGAAACAAAGAAAGACAGCAAGAAAGAAAGAAAGAAAGACAGCAAGAAAGAAAGAAAGAAAGAAATACAAGAAACAACTAAAGAAAGAAAGAAAAAAAGAAAGAAGGAACGAAGGAAAGACAGAAAGAAAGGAAAACAGAAAGAGATAAAGAAAGACAATGAAGAACATGCAATAAAGAAAGAAATAAAGAAGCAAAGGAAGGAAGGAAGAAAGAAAGAGAGACACAAGCCAATCAACAAACAAGCAAGCAAGCACAACTAGCAAACGCACAAACTATTAATGAAAGAAAGAGAGAAGTCAAGAAACACAACGAAAAAGACAAGAAACACAAGACACACAAACACAGAAAGAAAGAAACACGGAATGACAGAAATTCAAAAACCAAAAACAAATAAAGCAGAGAGAAAAAATAACAGAAAGAAAGAAAAAAAGAAAGAAGGAAGGAAAAGAAAGAAAGAAAGAAATAAAGAAAGAAAGAAAGAAGGAAGGAAGGAAGAAAGGCAAGACAAACAGATGAATAAATAAGGAAAGAAATGCGTAACAAAAGAAGCAGACCGGAATTAAAGACATCATGAAAGAAGACAAAGTAAAGACATGAAGAAGAAACAGCCAATCAAATACGAAGACAAACAAACAAGGAACTAAGCAAGCAAGCAAACAAACAAGTCAAACCAACCAACCAAACAATTAGACCAAACAGAAAGACGGACAGACAGACAGGCAGGCAGGCAGGCAGGCAAACAAGCAAGCAAACAAACAAAGAAACAAACAAACAAACAAGCATTCAAACAAGCGCACAAACAAAGAACAAACAAACAAGCAAACAAACAAGCGCACAAACAAACAAACAAACAAACAAACAAGCAAGCAAGCAAGCAAGCAAGCAAGCAAGCAAGCAAGCAAGCAAGCAAAAAAACATTCAAGCAAACAAACAAACAAACAATCTAAAGACAATCAAGCAAACAAACAAACAAACAAACAATCAAACAAGCAAACAAACAAACAAACAATCAAACAAAACAGCAAGCAAGCAAGCAAGCAAGCAAGCAAGCAAGCAAGCAAACAATCAAACAAACAAGCAAGCAAGCAAACAAACAACTAAACAAACCAACGAACAAAGAACCACACCAAACCAAACCAAACCAAGTCAAACCAAACCAGCCCAAGCCAACCGCAACCAAGGCGCTAGACAACCAACCAACCAACCAACCCACCCACCCACCCACCCACCGACGATAAGCAAGCAAGCAAGCAAGCAAGCAAGCAAGAAAGCAAGCAAGCAAGCAAGCAAGCACACACACACACACACACACGCAAATAAACAAACAAGCAAGCAAGCAAGCAAGCAAACGAGCAAGCAAGCAAGCAAGCAAGCAAGCAAGCAAGCAAGCAAGCAAGCAAGCAAGCAAGCAAGCAAGCAAGCAAGCAAGCAAGCAAGCAGGAGCAAGCAAGCAAGAAGGAGCAAGCAAGCAAGCAGGAGCAAGAGTTGCAAGCAAGCAAACAAAGAGCGAAAGAGAGAAACATAGAAAGAGAGTGCGGGAGAAAGAGAGAGAGAAAGAAGGAAGGAAAGGAAAGAAAGGAAAATCAATACATAAAGAAAATAATTCATACAGAAAGAAATATAGACAGAAATAAAGATTGACATACTTCGAGAAGGAAAGGCGTAAACAAAGGAACAAATAGATAAAGAACGGAAGAAAGAACGAAAGGAAATAACAATAGAAATAAAGCACGGAGGTACTGCATACATTAAGAACAAAATAAAGAAAGAGCACAAGAAAAGAAATAAACAAAGAAAGAAAAACGAAGACCGAATGACAGAACGAACCAGACAATGAAAGACATAACGAAAGAAAGAGCGAAATAAGGAAAGAAAGACAGAAAGAAAGAACGAAAGGGTAAAAGAGAGAAAGAAGGAAGAAAGGAAGGGAAGGAGAAGAATGGAAAGGAAGGAAGAAATACAGAAAGAGAGAAAGACAGAAAGACAAAGAAAAGCAAG
>CAUJNA010000347.1:431677-436677 GCA_963377175.1 Effrenium voratum | reverse complement strand
AATCTCCTCTCTTCTGACTAAGGGCGCACATGCATCAATTCTACAGTTCACGTTGTAGCGTTGTGCTGGGCTGCCGTTTTCTCCAAGTCTTGCCCTGTCAGATAGGAAGCTTTGGCAATCCTGCAGAAATCCCTACATGATTAGCTTCGGATCAAGTATCCTTGCCACCGAAACCAGCGCCGGGGAGGGTAAGTCGTGAGGATGCAACGCAGCTTCATGCAGTATTACTACGAGCATTGTCATTCTGATTCATTTGGGTGTGTGTTTTTTGGGGGGGACCAAAAGGTAAATCAGAGTATTTGTTGGGTGAATCCACTTTGGCAGCAGGACTCCGTTTTTTTTTTGGGGGGGGGGAGAGCCGCCTTTCGGTTGGTTTCAACGGGATTTCCCGACAGGAAAACCGAAGCCTGTGAGGCGCAGGAGCCAGCGCCGGAGGTCGTCTGCTTTCAGGAGCTGGCCTTTTTGGATTCCCCTTTGAAAGGTGGCAAAGGGGCGTCAGGGCTGAAGGACAAATCGTATTTTTTGGACCCAGATGCAAATCGGATTTTGAGAAGTTTGGATTGGATTGGTCCTTAGAGACCTTGGCCCGCTGCACAACCTCTTTGAAGGGCCGCTAGCCCTTCGAAATTGGCACGACCTGGCCTTTTTGCAGGACGTGGCGGAGGCAGTGTACTTTGTAGTGGACCATGCAGAGGTGCACTGGATGAACCGTCCCGACAGATTGAACCACGTGAGCCTCGAATGACGCCTGGAAACCAAGCAGATCGACAGGTGGCTGCCACAGCAGCGATGGAAGCAGAGGAGAGCCAGGGGAAGGTGGAGAACGCGCATCTGTTTTGCCTTGACCCCGCAGGATTGGCAAAGAGTTTGCTGGCAGCTCAGCAGACCGTCTCTTTGGACATTTCACCATTTTGGTGGAAGATGCTTTCCATTCTACCCAGGAGCATTGGGGCATACTGGGACTTTGTTTGACACTGCAGACTGCCTGACAGCCTGTGCAGCAAGGCGATCAGTCAACTGCAGCCTTGGACGATCTTGCATGTGCGGGACATCGTTTTGGAGAAGCCTTTGAGGCTGGATGCTGCGATGGGTGACATAGCTTGGGTTCCTCTAGCAACAGTGGTGCCATGGTTCGCTTTTCGATTTGCGATCCAGGAGACACAAAATATATGTCAGCTACCGATTGAGTGATGCAATGAATAGTTCAGGCTCCCAACAGCTGCTGTGGCCAACTGCTAAAGGCTGCCAGCTTGGTGCTAAAGGGTTCTGCTTTTTTTGCACACCAAGACTACATCGGCTTGCAGCGACGACAACAGGTGCATAAAACGTCCTCGTCAGCGGCGTCGTCGTCGGCGGCGTCGTCGTCGAGTCTTGTGGTTCTGTTTGCTTGGTAATCAATGTTGTGATCAATGTTGTTTGGCGGGAAGGAACCTGATACCTGCAAATTCTTTGCACGCCAGTTTCATTCTCAATCTCTTTGCTGTAAGGCTGCTTGATCTCTCTGCCTTCTTTCGGCTTGCCTATCCTGAGCCATTGTTTCTGCAGGGAGGCTTTGCTGAGAGAGGGTATGGCTGCCTTGTTGCTTCAAATTTTGCGTTGCTTATTCCCCAACTAGTTGCGTCCGCGAGTTATTTGTTTCACCAAAAGGATAGGCGCAGCACACATCCCAAGACTTGGTCGCCGCTTGTTTTACTGGAACTGCTTCAGGCTCGGGCAGTGCGCTGGCTCACTCGACGCTCCCAGGCGGAGCTGCGCTTGAGGCAGGGCATGTCGGGGGGCGAAGGGCGAGAGGCGAACGGATCAGTCGGGTAAGCAGAAAGAAGCCATGTGGGTATGGGTCAAAATTACAGCACCAGGGGACCGCAGGTTTTAGTCCTTAGTTCCATTTACTAGGGTTCCAAAATGGATACCCAATTTTTGACCCACAGCCATGTAATGTAGGGGGGGGATACGCTTTGTAGAACCTGCCACGTAGGGAAACTGTTCCGCTGGAAAGGCTTGGGCGCCCCCTCAGGGAAAACGCTCCCCTTCTTGTCGCGTGGATACTCGTATGCCTCAGGGAAACTTCTGCAGCTCTGCGCGACGCGGTTGCAGCAGTGGAGATCTCTCCCAGCCAGACCCTTATGCAAGTTTCACACGGATCTGTCTTTTCTTGAGGGTGCCCTTTTGGATGGTTTTACAGGCAAACCGGCAAAACACTCACCATTTTGGGGGCCCCATTAAAAAATACTACCCCCACATGCTGATTGAATGTTGACCCACCCTGACTGGTTGGTTTGCGTAACATGCAGCCTTGGCTGCGTGCTTTCAGGTGACACTGCGGCCAAGGCAGGCAGAGAGCCAGCTGTCATGGATGGGTCCTACGTGTTCCCCCAACAAAACGCACGCACCGGGCGGTTTGAGCAACGGTCTGTGACCGCGCTGAAAGGTTTCAAGTCATGTTGAGTTGCATTTTGATCAAGCATGCTTTGAAGTGGCAAACGACTGGACTTTGAAGTTCCTTCTGGAACAAAGGAGGTGCCGAGGCTCGGAAGCGGACAAACTTGAACATTTCCCTGAGAGAGCCCCAAGTGGCAACCATATCTTTAAAAACCCGCGGGGTATGGGTGAAAATGGAACCACAAGCCGAAAAGCCGCGTCAAAATCAAAGCACCAGAAAATCGGACAGCAGGTTTCAGTCGGCCTTCCATTTCCCCGACCTTCCCCGACCTTGTCCCCAGCCAGGCCGCAGCCTTGGAGGTGGCTCGACAGCTGGGGGACGAGGAGATGCTGCAGGAGGGGTCCGTGGGTCCGGGAGAAGCGGTGGCTGGGCTCCGTTTGAGAAATGTGGCTGTGGTGGTCAACCCTACTGTGAATGGACGAAATCCGTTTCGCACCACTTGGAAACCATGACAAACCATTGATGGTTGGTATTTACAGGGGAATCAGCATTCCAGGTTTCTTAGGTGGTGCAGGATTTCGTCCATCCACAGTAGGGTTGCCCTGGTAAGTGGCAACATGGACCAAAACCTGTGGTCCGCTGGTGGTTTAATTTTGACCCACACCCATGTGCTTCATACGCAGCTGACCAGATGGGCCAACTTCTGAGCGTTGAATGATACTTGACTGCTGGATGTTTCGGAAGTCGTTTGAAGTCTAGACACTTCGTGAAGGCGTTGGTGCTGCCTTCGGAAGGATTCCCAGAGTCTGCGTTTCTCTCGTGCATACAGCAATTCTTTATTTAGGCATATTTGGCCTCCAGACCTGTCAACTGTTTCTAAAGGTAAGATAAACTACCGGTCATGTTGTCAGCCATGTCACTTTGTTGGTTGCTGAAACTTTACTTTGCACATTCCATTTACCAGGGCAATTTATTTTTCCCAAATTTGGTTGCTGAAGCATGTTTTTAAACATATTCCATGTATCAAGGCTTTTTTTTTGCAAAGACGTCCCCTATGTAAACCACAGGTAGCCGTGGCTTGGTCGACGGGTCGTAGGTCGTGGGCGCCGGTGAGATTCTGGACCGGTGTGCGCCTTTGGCGCTGCGGCCAGTGGAGAGGCGGGGGTCGTGGGCACCGGGTGCCATGTTCACTCCTGCGTTGCCAGGGGAAGATGACGGAACATTACTTTGACCTGGTGTTTGTGTTGCTCCATTGAACCATGCGTGTAGACAGACCCGTTAAGAGTTCCATGAGCGTATTTTTGTCACTTCTACGCCCATGTTGTCATCGTGCCATTGCCGGGGGGGGGGGCACGCGCAAGCGCTTGCCATCTCGCATAGGCCTAAAGCGTGCTTGCGCACGCGTGCACGCCGGGGCGCAGGGTTCCGAAGGCTCCGCCGGTCAACTGGGTCCGGATACCGCCTGACTTTTGTGAGGGCAGATCACTCTCTCAGAGACGAGCAAAATCCCAGATCAACAAGCATGTCGTAGTCAAATCCGCATGATTGATTGCTCGAAGCACTCAACGACGCGACTCAGCATAAGGCACTGGAGCCGTAACAGATGGTCGAATGAAAGCTTGTGGCTTCCAAAAGAACTAAGATAATGGAGCCAGGCACTTAGAAGGACCGCAATTTTGACCTCGCGCAGGTGGGTGGAGGAGGTGCAGAGAGTAGTTGAAGCGCGGGCTGCTTTGCGGGAGCGTCGCGCCGAGAGCTGCTCGGCGTTCCCATCTTCAGAATTCCTGCATGTGTAGTGTGGGTCAAGAGGATCAAGCCATTATTTTGTATTGGGCCCAAAAGGAACCAGGGGATCCGTGATCGATTTCCTCTCCAACGATGTTGACGCAGCCTGAAGCCTGACAAAACCGAGGTGTGTTTAAGACATAGGACAGCTGATAAGAGAAGCTTCAGTAGCAGGAGGCCATTGGCAAGGAACCCCATGCTGAGCTATGGCCATGAAATCTGCCATAGTCATTAGATGCAAGGATGCCGATACCGCTTAAGCATGCTGGTCCTGAAGCACGCCGGTGCAGTGAGGTGCGGACGCAGACTGCCCCGGCCAGGAGGACAGATGTGGGAGTCAAATTGAGATTGCGGTCTGCAAGATCTGCTACGTCTCCAATATTTTTGTTAGGGTGTCTCTCAATAAATGGCCCCCCCTTTGAGGTGGTCTTGAAAGGGAGCCAACAAGAACCAACGTAGAGGGATCCGGCAGGAGAACCAGCAGGTGAACAGCAGTGACGTGAAGGTGGTAACGCCAATCCAGAGTGTGGATCCGCTGGGTGATGGTGAGGTGACTTTGCTGCATGTTTTTCAATGGGTGTCTTGAGGGTTTCATTTTGACTTGCAATGCGACTCAGTCCATCCCTCGGTCTTTGGCCTGACCTCGCATAGATCAGCATGGCTTTGCCCCTGGTCGATCTCAGCCTACCTCTGACAGCTTCTTCGCCTGTTCCCGGCTGCCAGGTGACCGATGCCTATCACCTTGGCTTCACGTGCTGGCTGCTTCTGCGAGTCGAAGATATGCGGGAGAGACTGTTTGTTCTTTGCGTCTGTGCGCAGCTGGACCATGGCGACA
>CAUJNA010000347.1:419177-429177 GCA_963377175.1 Effrenium voratum | reverse complement strand
GGACACCGCGTTGCTTCGCCAATGACCAGGGCCTGGCCTTAGATGTCGAGTCCCCGGAGTCGCCGCGCTCAGAGCGAAGGCCTGGGTTTCGGAGCAGCAGCATCGGCTGTTAAGGGATCAGGTCCTCATGCTCAGGTCCTCATCCTCAGGTCCTCATCTTCAGGTCCTCATCCTCAGGTCCTCATCTTCAGGTCCTCATCTTCAGGTCCTCATCCTCAGGTCCTCATCCTCATCAGGTCCTCATCCTCAAATCCTCATCCTCATCAGGTCCTCATCCTCATCAGGTGCTCATCCTCAGGTCGTCATCCTCAGGTCCTCATCCTCAAGTCCTCATCCTCATCAGGTCCTCATCCTCATCAGGTGCTCATCCCCAGGTCCCCATCCTCAGGTCCTCATCCTCAGGTCCTCATCCTCAGGTCCTCATCTTCAGGTCCTCATCCTCAGCAGGTCCATGCTCATCCTCAGGTCCTCATCATCAGGTGCTCATCTTCAGATCCTCATCCTCATCAGGTCCTCATCCTCATCAGGTCCTCATCCTCATCAGGTCCTCATCCTCATCAGGTCCTCATCCTCAGGTCCTCATGATCAGGTCCTCATCCTTTTCAGGTCCTCATCGTCGTCAGGCCTCACCCTAATCAAGTCCTCATCATCATGTCCTCATCCTCATCAGGTCCTCATCCTCATCAGGTCCTCATCCTCATCAGGTCCTCATCATCAGGTCCTCATCCTCATCAGGTCCTCATCCTTTTCAGGTCCTCATCATCATGTCCTCATCCTCATCAGGTCCTCATCCTCATCAGGTCCTCATCTTCAGGTCCTCATCTTCAGGTGCTCATCCTCATCAGGTCCTCATCCTCATCAGGTCCTCATCCTCATCAGGTCCTCATCCTCATCAGGTCCTCATCCTCTTCAGTTCCTCATCCTCATCAGGTCCTCATCCTCAGCAGGTCCATGCTCATCCTCAGGTCCTCACACTCATTAGGTCCTCATCCTCACAGGTTCTCATCACGTCCTCATCCTCCTCTTCAGGTGCTCATCCTCATCAGGTCCTCATCCTTTTCAGCTCCTCATCGTCGTCAGGCCTCACCCTAATCAAGTCCTCATCATCATGTCCTCATCCTCATCAGGTCCTCATCCTCATCAGGTCCTCATCTTCAGGTCCTCATCTTCAGGTGCTCATTCAGGTGCTCATCCTCATCAGGTCCTCATCCGCATCAGGTCCTCATCAGGTCCTCATCTTCAGGTCCTCATCCTCATCAGGTCCTCATCCTCAGCAGGTCCATGCTCATCCTCAGGTCCTCATCCTGAGGTCCTCATTTTCAGGTCCTCATCCTCATCAGGTCCTCATCCTCAGCAGGTCCATGCTCATCCTCAGGTCCTCATCTTCAGGTCCTCATCCTCATCAGGTCCTCATCCTCAGCAGGTCCATGCTCATCCTTAGGTCCTCATCCTCATCAGGTCCTCATCCTCAGCAGGTCCATGCTCATCCTCAGGTCCTCATCTTCATGTTCTCATCCTCATCAGGTCCTCATCCTCAGCAGGTCCCTCAGCAGGTCCATGCTCATCCTCAGGTCCTCATCTTCAGGTCCTCATCCTCATCAGGTCCTCATCCTCAGCAGGTCCATGCTCATCCTCAGGTCCTCATCTTCAGATCCTCATCCTCATCAGGTCCTCATCCTCAGCAGGTCCATGCTCATCCTCAGGTCCTCATCGTCAGGTCCTCATCCTCATCAGGTCCTCATCCTCAGCAGGTCCATGCTCATCCTCAGGTCCTCATCAGGTCCTCATCCTCATCAGGTCCTCATCCTCAGCAGGTCCATGCTCATCCTCAGGTCCTCATCTTCAGGTGCTCATGCTCATCTTGCTAACCCGGATGAATCGATGGATGCTTTAGGCATGGCATGCTGCCAATCAAAGCACGCTCGAAGGCGGATTGTGGAGCAACTCGCTGCGGCCTACGAGCTTGCAGGTCGTCCAGACGCAGAGGTGCGCTGAGTTGCTGGCACGCGAAACGGCACATCGGTCACACTTGGGTGCGTGCGTGTTTGGAGGGTACCCTCTTCATTTTGGTTTAAAAGGAAAGCACAAGGACATCCACCGTTTGTGGTGCCTATGACAATTATGACATGCCCATGAATGCCTGGAATTTATTCGCCTTTCGCATGGTTGCCTTTGTGTTGGCTTCCTTTCGAATATGTCAAAGGGGGTTCCTAGTTTTGCTACGTGCCCTCACAATGTCACAAGTCCAATATGAGCCACAGGCCTGAATGTGCCAATATCTGGACACGGCCGTGAAGGGGGCATCATGCCACAGCATGTTGCTGCATCAAGTTTGCATCTTTCGCCAGGATCGTACTAGCGCTCCGTGCTGCGACGCTGACATCATTCTTGCGCAGGCACATCTTCACATGAATGACACGAGTTTGCCCGTTTTTGAGGGTTCCTTTCTTGGGTTGATTTGAGAAACGAACAGGATTGTGGGGTTCCGATTTGAGACAAGCCCAGATGTTTGAGTGGGGCTCTGTCCGTCGCGCGTCAGGTTCGCCAGAATGTGCCAGCGCTGAAGGGCGTGAAGTGGCGCAAGGAAAGCTGACGAGTGTTCCGAGAGGACTTTGAGCGTCAAGGATTCCGAAGGAATCAGAGTTCTTGGCTGCAAAGACGGCCGGCAAAGACCAGCGCATCGGCCAAAAAGGCCGCGTGGGTGCGCAGGAAATCAGTTCAGGAGACATGTCCATGCCGCATTGCCAGGACTGAGCCTGAGGCTTTGGCCCCGGAAAAGAAGCCAGCAAAGCCGCCGGAGAAGGACGAGGCCGAGCAAAAGCGCAAAAGCGCCTTTCGCTTTCGGGTGAACTCGGAAAGGGGTGTTCTCTGCCAGGAACTGGAAATTACTTTTGGACACACCTCCGGGCTCGCGCTGCCCAAATTCGGCAAGAAGGAATGAGCGCACCGAGCCGAGTTGGCCATGCCGGACGCGTGCCCTGACCGTCGGCGCGACTGTACTTGCCGGAGTCGCAAGCGTGTAGCACCTCGAGGCATGATCCAAAGCTCTCTGCCGAATGCGGCAGAGCGTGCAAATGCAAATTTATCGATGCAAAAGACGCGAAGACAGGTGTAGGGATCGAGAAACTGTTCCAAAACGAAGTCTACGACAAGCCGGCATGTGCTAGCACCAGGCCGCAGTGAACACTAGTATTGCACATGACAGTTGTTGTGCTGAATCATGAGAGCTGCAGTCCCGAACCAGGCCAATGAAATGGAGAATTATCTTTGGCTGGATTCTTTCGAGGGGAGCTTGTCAATGGACTGGTTCAACCAATTCTTTTTTTGCATTCGTGAACAGAGAGATTCCGCGTGATCCGCCTGACGGGTGCTTGACTCGCCGGAGTTTTGCTTAGATCTTGGACCTGGGCTGGGAAAAGATATGCTTCAAATCTGTCGACCCCTTGCGAATTGGTGTGACTCTTTCCTGCAGCGGAATCCCACGGCATTCTTCTCCCGTTGTTGCAACCCGATTTTTTCTTTTCGCCACTCGGCCATGGCAAAGCATGTTGCCTGGAGCCTGGAACCAGTCGGAGTTGCTACGAGAGGTCGTTGTTCACGCACGGCGGGGTGTCAACAGGTTCCTTTGTCGTTGACCCCGGCTGAATAAACCCCGGTTTACCAAGCGGGGGATGCTTCCCTCAAGTGATTCCACTAAAACCAGGGGCAATTTCATGCAAAAAAAAAGGGGTTCATCAATCCAGGGTCAACATCATTTGGGGCGCCACTTTGTTCGACCTGGAGAGTGTTTCAGTTTGTTTTTGGCGCACACTTTGCTTGGCATGAGGCACATGCCCGCTCGAGACCTCGCTTGCCAACGTTGGCGTGGGTCTTAGTTAGCCGACTGCAGTCTGAAGCTCCATTTGGCTGGAAGATCAATGCTTAGCAGTTCCTCAGAGCGAACACCTGAGTCATTTTAAGCATTGAATCAGTGTCTCAGCGTTAGCTCGCAGCAGAAGCTGTGTTTCAACGCCAGGCGTTGTTTTTAATACCTCCCAAGATGCCGCACAGGCCGTCGCTCTCCTCCTGGTGGCGATCTTTCGAGGCATTAAGAGAGCAAGTTTGCAGTGCCGGAGAGTGCATCTTTACGGAGAGATCCTGTTCTACTCAGATGCCAGCTGTCTTCAAGTAGAGTTCATCCTCAAACCCCTGCCAGCGCCACATTTGTGCGCTGGCCGTTGGAAGTTCGGTCCGGGATATTCCGCGGTGCGCGAGGTCTGAGAGCCACGTCGGCATTGGCATGGCTGGCTCCACCAGGTCGCCTGCGTCAATTGCGGATGTTGCAACGACTCGGCGAGACACCCCGAGTCTGATCAAAGGGCTGGCGATTCGTGATGGCCGACGTCTGAGTATGTCTGCACATGGGCGTCAGGCGGGGACGAGACTGCGGAGTCGCCGCAGCCTTACGTTTCGGCCTACGTGGCATTGGCCGTGGTTGAAGTTTGGACGTCTAATCCCTGGAACCTTGCAGCGTCGTTTCACAGCTGTCGGCAAGCAATTTTGCGACAAGATAAAAGCGTGCTCAGGAGGTCTACCGGACGCCGTTTCCTGCTGCAGGACGCGCAAACGGGATGGCAGCATACAACCTAGCGAACAACGGCACACACACACACACACATCATATACAAATACATAATACATATATATATATATGTATACTTAGCGGCTATGGTTTTCAACAGGAACTACCTCAAAGGTGGTTGGCGGACATGAATCCCCATCTGAATGAGGTCCACCAAAGGGTTCCCCATGACAATTCGCACCGTATAAATATAAACACATACACACTCACGAGCCAATCTGCGCGAGGAATCTGCCGTTGCAGGGACTGCAGCCTTTTGGATGCCCGAAGAGGCTCAGGCTTTCAGGCGGGTTGATTGGATTTGGTGTTTGGGAGTCTCAAAGGAATCGGACCATCCCTTTTTGGGATGGTTTTCAAAGGCCACCAAAGGGACACCACCTACCTTCAGGAATTGGTCCCCAATCTTGAGAAGCACCCGTTAGCCCCGCGTCGCGGAGCTGTTTTCTGGGTTTTCTGTGCCAAGGGCTCCAGGCAAAAGTCTGCTGCAAGGTTGAGGCTTGCCTCAATCTGCCCCTTCAAAGCTTTTCCGGAGCAGATGTGCGCCTGCGAAAGCGTGCAGGCAGGATCGCATTTTCAATGCCAAGCAGACGCTGGTTCCGAAGATCCGATGCTCGTCACGATGGGGCAGACGGCAGACGCTGTTTGCTTTGCCGAAGATCTGCATTTGCAAGCCAAGGAAAGTACTATCAGAAGCTAGAAGGTCGGGCCCAGTGTCAGTGAAACTTCTGCGCAAGAGTTCCTATGCAAGGCTTGCGAGATGATCTCATCTTGCAAGTGGAGATTGAGGCGAGCACCGCTCTGAGCCTTGGACAGCTGCAGATAGCTCTGATGGTTGAGAGTTTGATATAGGATGGGCATGACCCTGAAATCATTTCAGGCTTGGTGAGCCATGGAGCTGTGTGTTTCCTTTGACATGATGCTGACCTCCGTCTGATAAATCGAGACATGCCGACGGCCGAATGCTCGCAGGCTGGAAATCGCGTCGAGTACCAGGCCTGCGTCATGTTTGCTCAGCGGTTCTTTGACAAAAGGCTGTGGGTCAAAACCCAAATCGTACCCCCAGTGAACATCCCAATCCAACCACTAAAATAGGAAACCTGAAATGGGTGGCGCATCTACCCCAAAATGGTACCATTGGTGTTGACCCACGGCCACATGTTTCCACAGACAACCGTGGCTTTCTGACTCAATTTGTTGCTCGACGCAGTGGATCGACCCTGGAACCCAAAAAAAAATCGTTCCTTGTTTGGCGCTGAGGCTCGACCCGCGGATTGGTACTCTGGCCTCGATGGAAGGTTCGATGGGTTGCCTTGCTGCAATATGAATCAATGGCTTCTATTGTTATGTATCCCAAGCACCACCCCCGGTTGTGGTTTTGATCTCGTCCTGCTTTGCCATTCTTTCACCGTTGCTTTTTAGCGGGCTGCGCGTGCAGCTCATGACGCCATCGTGCAGCTCTTGTCCAATGGTCATTGCTGGCATCTCAGGTTCCTCAGCTTTCCTGGAGTCCAAGATGCGCGGTTTGGATGCAATCCTTACACCATCAAGGCGGAAGCGGGGACCCGGGGACCCGTTGATCGGACACTTTTGAGTGGCCGCAAAAGGCCAGTTTCTTGGGGTTTGGGATGATCATGTACCCATTGGTAGGGGGTTTTAGACCAAAAGCATTCCTATGAAGGGAGCCATAATCTGCTTATGACCCACAAAAAGACTTTGTGTTTTTGGGTGCTTGTGGGCTTTTATGCTGGCTTGCCGTAAGAAGACAAGCTTGCAATCCCCGCAGTTTTGCGTCATAGGCTGGAGCCTCGTAGCCGAATTAAGCCAATAGATTGCCATCGTCCTATCGCTTAAACCACCGCACAGATGGTGGTCACTTGCACGGGACTTGGCTCAAAATTTAGCAGGTGGGGTTGCGCAGGTTTTAGTCTTTGTTTCAATATACCGAGGTGCCGTTTGCAAGGTGAAGCAATGATTTTCAAGCACAGTCGGGGAAAGTTTGATGATGTTAAAGCATGCTGCAGAAAGGCATCCTGTCCTGTGCTTTTCTGGCTGGTTTTCCCTTTGGTTTCCCTTTTAGAACCATCCTATCTAGAAAGGGGTCGCCTCAAACAAAGCGACCCTCCTGAGCACATCCCCGGAGCCAAGTTCAAAGCCTTTCGCCTCTCGCAGCCTGGCTCCGTGGTTCTGGTGGCGCGGGGCATCTGCACCTTCCAGCAGAAGGCGTGGCGCGGTTCGCGCGCCGCGAGCCATCGGACTGTGGAGTGCGAGTGTCCAGCTTTTTCCGCAGCAGCGAAAATCCAGGGTGGTCCAGGGCTGCCCTGAGGTAAGGCTGTACCAGGGTTCCACCAGGGTTCCACCAGGGTTCCACGTTCCACGAGGTTCTGCGAGGGCTGCGGGGTGGTGCGAGCACTAAAAAGAGCACTGCATGCTGTTGGGGATATCACTTGAGCTTGTTCTGTTTCTCGTGTTGCTGGCTTGGATTGTAGATGGCCAATGATGGTGGCCTGAACCGAAGAGGTGTGGCCATTGCTACAACACGACTCTTGTCCCATGGATGCTAGAGCTGAAAAAGGGAATCTTAGCTCATCCATTGGAGGCTAACTGAAGTACCCTCCCACCTAAGATGTAAGTGCACAGACCTCTGAAAGGCTACTTTCCTCTTGGAAAGGGGAAAGGGGGAAGGGGGCACAATCCCATGTTAGTTGGGAGGGTAACATCGGCCAACCGCTTGGACGACTCGATTCTGCTCGACTTGTCCGTTACGTCTTGACTCCGAAGGTCCAGATGGCAAAGGCTGCAGGCGCTGATGAGACGTGCGTCGCTTGGAGCCGTTGGGAACCAAAAGGACCAGCGTTGGTTCCCATGTTGTGGTGTTGGAACCTCGGCAAAATGGGTGAGCTCCACTTTTTTTTGCCCCTGGCAAGATTGCCGTGAACTCTTTTTCGAGACCAGTTCGTGACGCAGTCCAAAAATGGCACTGCCATGAATTCTTTGTCGAGACCAGTTCGTGACGCATTCCAAAAATGGCACTGCCATGAATTATTTTTCGCATTCCAAAAAAGGCACTGCCATGAATTCTTTTTCGAGACCAGTTCGTGACGCATTCCAAAAATGGCACTGCCATGAATTCTTTTTCGCATTCCAAAAAAGGCACTGCCATGAATTCTTTTTCGAGACCAGTTCGTGACGCATTCCAAAAAAGGCACTGCCATGAATTATTTTCGAGACCAGCTCGGGACGCATTCCAAAAATGGCACTGCCATGAGTTATTTTTCGCATTCCAAAAAAGGCACTGCCATGAATTCTTTTTCGAGACCAGTTCGTGACGCATTCCAAAAATGGCACTGCCATGAATTCTTTTTCGAGACCAGTTCGTGACGCATTCCAAAAATGGAACTGCCATGTATTCTTTTTCGAGACCAGTTCGGGACGCATTCCAAAAATGGCACTGCCATGAATTCTTTTTCGAGACCAGTTCGTGACGCATTCCAAAAATGGCACTGCCATGAATTCTTTTTCGCATTCCAAAAAAGGCACTGCCATGAATTCTTTTTCGAGACCAGTTTGTGACGATGGCACTGCCATGAATTCTTTTTTTGACGCATTCCAAAAATGGCACTGCCATGAATTCTTTTTCGCATTCCAAAAAAGGCACTGCCATGAATTCTTTTTCGAGACCAGTTTGTGACGCATTCCAAAAATGGCACTGCCATGAATTCCTTTTCGAGACCAGTTCGGGACGCATTCCAAAAATGGCACTGCCATGAATTCTTTTTCGAGACCAGTTCGGGACGCATTCCAACAATGGCACTGCCATGAATTCTTTTTCGAGACCAGTTCGTGACGCATTCCAAAAATGGCACTGCCATGAATTCGTTTTCGAGACCAGTTCGTGACGCATTTCAAACATGGCACTGCCATGAATTCTTTTTCGAGACCAGTTCGTGACGCATTTCAACAATGGCACTGCCATGAATTCTTTTTCGAGACCAGTTCGTGACGCATTCCAAAAATGGCACTGCCATGAATTCTTTTTCGCATTCCAAAAAAGGCACTGCCATGAATTCTTTTTCGAGACCAGTTCGTGACGCATTCCAAAAATGGCACTGCCATGAATTCTTTTTCGAGACCAGTTCGTGACGCATTCCAAAAATGGCACTGCCATGAAATTCTTTTTCGCATTCCAAAAAAGGCACTGCCATGAATTCTTTTTCGAGACCAGTTCGTGACGCATTTCAACAATGGCACTGCCATGAATTCTTTTTCGAGACCAGTTCGTGACGCATTCCAAAAATGGCACTGCCATGAATTCTTTTTCGCATTCCAAAAATGGCACTGCCATGAAGTCTTTTTCGAGACCAGTTCGTGACGCATTCCAAAAATGGCACTGCCATGAATTCTTTTTCGAGACCAGTTCGTGACGCATGCCGACCAAGAAATTGGCACGAAGCGCCTGCCGCGCCTTGCGAGGGGCCAAGTCCATCATCGTCTTTGACGAGAGGATGTCGAAGGCCCCGCTGGAGCAGCAGAACAGGCCGATCCATCGCCGATCATTCGCGTTTTGTTTGGCGCGGCGGCTTTTTTTGTGGTTGCCGTCTGGGGTCTGCAAAAACAACCCCGCGCCTTTTGGTTAAGGGGCCGTCCCTGAACTGCCACTCGAAATCTACAAAAAAGCATGGAGGCAGGCAGCCTTGAAGCGGTTTCGGACTTGGACAGCTTTGACGTAAGTGACACCATGAATCTTGCGTTTGGACGTGCTTGCGACGTGGCTTCGGAGGACTGGCCGTGTCACTAGCAAAGGCATCCAGAGCTGGAGCGTCGGGCGCGCAGTCCAGTCGATTGCACCCTTTGGTTCGATCAACAGGCCTTGTCAGGCGATAGCAGCCGTTGTAAAAGATGGGCCACACAGACTCCTTGCAACATGAGTCTTGTCCGCAGAGTTTCTAGATGAGTTTCAGTACTATAAGTCCAGCCAACAAAGTGCGGTCTTCCAAACGCCCTGGCGCCTTTTCATTAGGTTGTCCAAGGTATTTTTCCCTTCAACGTGGTTTTCCTTGGCCGGAATTTCTCTACAGGTGAAGTTAAGCTCATGTGGCCATAGGGCATAACCTATGGCTCCATTTTGGGGTGGATGAACATCCATTTGCCACCTATTTTGATGTTCACCAGGGGCACAGGGTTTTGACCCACAGCCATGTGAGTCAGCGGTGAGGAGTAGCTTGCTTCTTTTCGTCCCGAGGCAGGAGACGCTCTGAGCGGAGCGAAGCCGGCATGTGAGGGCCAATGGCCAGAGGCATTGTCGCTGTTTGAATCATTGGTACCATGAGGCAAGGAATGCATAGGACTGATATGGGTCTTTTTTTTTGGGTGGTGTTAAAA
>CAUJNA010000347.1:369177-414177 GCA_963377175.1 Effrenium voratum | reverse complement strand
GGCTTGAAACAGGTGGGTTGCAATTGGCACGATTTGATAGAGGCCGGACTACTTCACATACGGCAGTGAATATGCGCCGGCAGCCATGATGACTCAGAACATGGAGGGAGAGACGGGTGGAGCACGAGGGACGGTTCAATGCAAAGGCCTTCAGACAAAGTTCCCCAGCATCGCACCCGTGAATTTCAAAAGAAGTTGAGCTGGATGCAATGCAGCTGGATTCACGCCGAGCACGCGAATTCCGTGTTACAACCCAGACTTATGCAACGCGCTCGCTCTGCGCGGAGTGCCGGGGGCCTAGAATGTGCGAAACGAAAATGGGGTCTGGACTTTCTGTGGGCATTCCATTGCGGTTTCCCACCAGGAACCTTCACTCCTTTTTCTCCATGTCCTTTCCGGGAACCGCCAACATAAGGCTGTGGGTCAAAACCAATGGTACCATCTTGGGGTAGGTGCACCACCCATTTTAGTCTATTTTAGTGGGGATTGGGATGTTCACTGGGGGTACGGGCTCTTGACCCATGGTCATAAGAAATTTGGGCTGCTTCTCGTACGCCCAGGTCGTGGGAGGCGAGTCTTCCAGCTTCCTGCTGCCCCCGAGGCGCCGTCTACTTGTCCATTCACCCATCCATTTCCATTGAGCCCGGGTGTTGGTGGGGATGTGATTTTGACATGAAAATGCTGCCTGGGCCGATTCCTGTTCTTGAGCCACACCCATTTAATCAATCAATCACTCAATTGACTGATGTGGGTATGAAATTCAATTGGGAATCCTTTAGTCATCATTTAGGTGGGGATTTATGTCCACCAACCGCTTTGGAGGGTCCCCATTGAAATTCATAGCGTGAGGCTTGGAGCAAGAGGCTGAGAAGAGTTCAAACCTTGGCAAGCGGACAGGTATCAGTTTCAAAAACTCCTTGGCAGTGGCAGCTATGGTGGCCGGCTGAGTCCTGCCAGACGCGCTCACGAGAGATGCGGGTGTGTCATTTTTTGGGGGGGAACCCCCAAAATGGTGGTTGTACTCTTGTTTGCTCCTTTGAAAACCACAAGCATGAAAACCGTAAAATGGTTGTCCTTTTGTTTCTCCCTAAAAGAAACCCGCAACAATTTGGGGAACCCTCAAAAGAAGACACACCCGAGCCAGTTGCTGTTTTTGGGATTGATGGCTCAGGAGTGGTCGCGTCTTTCCGCGATGCGACTTCCGGACACGACGTGGCCATCAAGCGAGTGCTGGGAACTTGGGAGCTGAGAAAGCTTTCAGACCTGAGACCGGTGGTGGAGGTTCAGGCACGTGGATGGCAAGTTGGTCATGTGGGTGTGGCTCAAATTTAAACAGGAGGGGCAAAGCGCAGGTTTTGGTCCATGTTTCCACTTACCAGGATTCCATTTTGGTACCGGTTTTTTGAGCCACTGCCATGTACTTTGTTTGAACGACCGGACCACCTTTGGCTCAACCTGTATGAGCAGGCGCTCATTTCCAGCAACTTGCATTTCCCACAGTCCAGAGCCAAGGCGCAGGGTCTTTGACAATTTCCTGATGCTTAGACGGACGCTCACACCTCAGGGTTTGGTGGCTGCGTCGGCGTTTGTGTCTTTGTATTTGTGTGTATGTGTGATTGCTGCTTGCTGAATTTGGGCTCCAGGCTAAGAGAGATCAAGCTGATGCGGCATTTCCGTCATTCAAATCTTCTGCAACTGCATGATGCCTGCACCTCAGGCACAGCTGTGAAGCGTGTCACAGCTACACATGGGGACAGACGTTGTAAGAAGTCGCAACACAAGCAAACAGGCGTGAGAAGCAAACTCACGAGGTCACACTTGACCTGGGAGAGGGGGCAGTTTCTTGGACGTGCTCGGCTCGTTCTGAGGTTTTGTTGGTGGAATCTGGAGGCGACGGCGTGCCAAGCATTTCAATTGATCTCTACTCAATACAGATGGTTTGAAGCGTGGCTTCGTATCATGTTTGGCCTGGTGCTTTGCATGCCTGGACTTTCTGCGGCCGGCATGCGCTGACCGCTGCCCCCCAAAACCCGGAAAGGAGAGCTCTACATGTCTATGGAGCCCAGGGCCCAGTGAGAGAGGGAGTCAGGCAATCCCTCGCCTTGTTGCCGTCGTCATTTGGGATTGCACGCATCCAGATGGGTTCCTTTCGGATGACATAATTGAGGGTGGCTCAGAATTTAAGAGCCAGACCGCCTTGGAGCGATTCCTATTTTTGAGCCACACGGTTCATCCATGAACTCCATCGACGTGAGCTATGAATCTCAACTTCTAGGGGATTTGAAGGGTTGAAATCATGAAGGGTCATTCGAAGGGTCAGATCTGGCTGCGTCTCAAAAAAGCCGGAATTCCAAACTGGCTTGCCCGATCGGTAAGTGGAAACGAAAAAGCCAAGACCTGCGCCTTGCCCACCTCCGATCGTTTAATTTTGAGCCACACCCAACTTTTGGCCGGTTCTCAAATGAGACACATGACCATCCCATCTATGGCCTTCGTTGCGCCCAAATTTTGGCTGGTTCTCAACAAATGAGACAAACGACCATCCCCTATGGCCTTCGTTTAGGGGGGAATCCCCAAAACGGTCGTTCGATTTTTCTGTCCCACCACTTGTCGCTGAACTCCGTGAGGCTCATGGACTGCGACTTGGACCGCTTGGTGCGAGGCGCGGCGTGGAGCGGCGTGGGTCGAAGGGCGGCGACCGTGGCGACCGTGGCTTCGGGAGTTACAGGGGGCATGGAATCAGACACCGAAATTTAGGAGGTGCTGCGAGATGGGATTCGCAACCCTTGGCAGATGGCGGTACCAAAAGTCTTTCATGCTACCGTCAAGCCCGTCAAGCCTGCCGAGGCAAGGGCTGAGGGCCAATTCCCAGACATTCCAGCAGCCTGAAGCATACAACAAAGCAGCCGTGAAGCCCAACGCTGAGAGCTTGCAGACAACACCCCCACAGACCCAATGCGAATCCCCAGATACATGTATAGCAGCAGCCTGAAGCAAAAACACAGATCAGTCTGAGGCAAACAAAGGGCAACACAGCTGAGTTGGAACTCGGCTGTGTCGAGAAAGCAAAGCACATGTAGCCCAGAGACATGGCCCTCAAACCAATCACCAGAGCAGCCCCAACACACATTGGGACAGGGTCGAATAGTGCTTTGCAACTGTGCTACTGTGGATGGACGAAATCCTGCACCACTTGGAATCCACGGGAAACATGGTTGGTTGGTATTGACAGGGGAATCAGCATTCCACGGTTTCTTAGGTGGTGCAGGATTTCGTCCATCCACAGTAACTTCAGTATCACTGAGCTCTAGACTTGTGCCTTTGCTATGATAATCGCGACAAGCACCGAAACGGATGCAAAGTTGCAAAGCTCCCACCACGCCGCAAAGTCGAACTTTGACATGCACTGAATCATATGCTTGAATCTCAACAACTCCAAAGCAACATCTTAGAAGGGGGGAAGGGGGGCTAGTACTAATTCCTAGACTCTACTTGTGTCTTATATACGTATGTAATGTATGTAATGTATGTAATGTATGTAACGTATGTAATGTATGTAATGTATGTAATGCATGTAATGTATGTAATGTATGCAATGTATGTATTGTATGTAATGTATATAATGTATGTAATGTATGTAATGTATGTAATGTACATTGCGTCAGCAGGGGGGGGGGCGCGGTAAATTTTCCGCCCGGTTCAACCGGTTCAGTTTGGTCAACCGGTTCAACCGGCTCAACTGGTTCAACCAGTTCAATGGGTTCGATTAGTTCAACTGGCACCGTCCAACCGGTTCATCTAGTTCAACTGGTTGGTCCAGTTCAGCCAGGTCAACTGGTTCAGCCGGTTCAATTGGCCCTGCGACTTAACCAAGGTCACCCTGGTCAACTAGTTCAATCGGTTCAACCGGGCGGAACATTTACCCGTGGAACTTGTGTTTATCTTCATTCATGCGCAACATTGGGTCCCTGCCACCACCCAAGGAGCAGGGGATGGCTAGCGTTGCTGCAATGACTTATTTGTGAGTTTGGTTGGATGTGCAAGTCCGACGGGACCATTGGCTCTGCAAGATGCAAGGGACAAGCAAAGCAACGCCTTGACAGGAAGCCCTCAATGACACAAGTTCTTGTGCAATTAGTTTAGCTTTTTGCATCCTTGTCTTATTTGCGACCCTAGAGCCGTGCCATGTTTCCCCAGCTGGAGCTATCCACTCAAGAGCAGTGTGAATTGCTGGCTGTTTTCCTGCTGTGCCGGGTTATATACAGCCAATGTGGATATGCCAGCTATGACCAGCTTCCCCGTGAGCTATACAACTGGGAGGTCAAGCCGGGGCACCTTGCAACAAAGATGTGCTCATACAGTGGGATCAATGTTCCAGGTCATCAAGCTTAACTTCTGGCCGTTTGACATGACCGCAGTTTGTGGCCTAGAGTCCGTTCTGCCTGCCGAGCTTCGACGCCGCCGTGCGAATTTTTACCTCCTGTGCGTCTGCTCCTATGAGTTTGCCGCTGCGCTTCACCAGCGCCTTGCGAGCATTGTGGCGCATGTGTCACATTGTTGCCATGAAGTTTTGTTTTGGAGTTGGTTCCAATGTACGCTGTGGTCTTTCCCATGACATCCTGGGAACCTTGGAGGCCCGAAGCAGGCCTGGTGCTTCTTACTGGTCATGGGTGCTCTCCATAACGGGAACGGGTACCTGCAAAAGTTGATGGCTTGAGGGACAAGCCTTGTCTGCAAATCCTAATTCAAAGGCCGGTTTGCGAGACCACCCCGGGTTTGGGAAAGGTTACCTGCAGGAGATGATGGCTTGAGGAACAAGCTTTGTTTACAGGCCGGTTTGGGGGGGCCAGCCCCGCGATTGGGAAAGGTTACCTGCAGGAGTTTGATGCCACAACAAAACACCGGTGGCAACAGAAGCACAAAAAAACAAAAAACAACAGGCAACTAAACACGCCCAGACCGTTTCTCTTTTTTTCTTTTTTGCTTCTTCTCTTTTCTCCTTCTTTTTTCTAACGAACAAGCAAGTGGAAAAGATCTCGTCCAGGGCGTCATTTTTCCAGGACGTCCTTCTTTTTTTTGCGCCGTGCCGCCAGGCCGCGGCGTGGCGTTGGACGAGGGCAAATGCCGCAGCTTTTGCGCGCAGGCCGCGGAAGGGTTGGGGCCAGATTTCCAGGTGGTTCCTGTTTGGGGTGACCAGAAATTGGATTTGGTGGTTCAGGGAAGCCTTTTCTGGAGCTGCAACAGTGGCAGTTTCGTTGGAACCAACAGTGAAGTGCCAGCTGCAAGGGAAATCCAGTGAGCTATTGGGGAAACCAATATTGCGCCAGTTCAGGGTTCTAGTCTAAGACACCAGTGGCTATGCCAGGTCCTGCTCGGCCTTCTTCACCTGCACTGTGCGCACGTGATTCACAGGGAGCCGGATGGTTCGGGCATGACTAATGCTGACCCCTGCTTGAACCCCCTACTTCGTGGTTGGAATCATTTCCTGGACCGGGACCCCTGATTAGCTGGACAATCAGGGATCACCATTACTGCCAATCTGCTTTCAAGAGCATGGGCGACTTGCAGCCATGTCAATGTCCAAATTCTGAATGTCCTATACTGGCAGCGTGGTCCAAATTCTGAAGCGCCGTCTCGCGCCGCCTCTTTTCAGTGCAAGGATCTCAAGCCCGCGAACATTTTCGTGCGCAAGGCGCAGGAGGCCCGTTGGTTTTGCCGCTCTTGGCATTTCATCAATGCATCGATTTCCGAGCCGAGTGTCGCCATGGTTGGTGTGAATTCATGAACATGCTGATGTACAGCACATCCCCATACCAGCAGTGGATTAGTTGTATAGCCTGTACCGTACTCAATTTTTGCAGTGTGAACGAATTGACCAATCCGTTTTGTTGTTGTTTTTCTCTCCGCCGCTGGTTGCTCAGTGTACGCTTGATTGACTCATTCTTACACCGCGGGCAATCCGGGATGTGGATTGGAAAGCAGATATCCTCCCGTCCACCAAGATAGAACCCAGAGGATCCATTTTTCGGACAATTGGCTTCCAAGACCCCAAAACGTCAGGTTCCATGGCAACATGGAAAGCAGGGAAGCAGATGCCACTCATCCGGTGTGCAATGTGGCTCCTGCCCAGGTGAAGATTGGGGACTTGGGGCTCAGCCGTGGCATAGCGGTGGATGGCCAGACTGGCGAGGCTGCACTGCGACATGCCGTGCATATAAATATATATATATATATATATTTATGTTTACATGCATATATATATAGATATAGACAGCGTAACATCTCTAATCATATACATTATCACATGTATTTGGCTTTACTATGCCCCAATATGAACATATGGGTGTGTCTTCGGTCCTTTTGGTTTCCCTTGCAAGACAAAAGAGGTACCGGGCTTCTTTACCACCCACAGGTGAACATGGCGGCCCCTAGGTTACGAGGATTTCCATGGCGACAGGCCACTCATCCCCTGGAAGAACACCTCACAGAGTACGTGGTCACGCGATGGCGCCGCAGAAACAACGCGGTTGCGGAAGGGAAAATGGTTGGGCCCCGCAATTTTTTGGCTTCTCAAAGTGGCTACTTCGAATAGGGGACTGCAGGCAAGATATGAGCCCAAGTATTTTGCGAGCCTCTCCAGTTTCAGGACTTGCATTTTGGAAGTCTCATGTCCGTTCCGTCTCATGACTTCACGTTCCGTGCTGCTTGCTCCAGAAGGATTTTGTTGTTTTTTTGAATTCCGGTTTGTACGGGTTTGAACGAAAATATCAACCGGCTGGATTGTTGGGTCTGAGTCCTTTCAGGTGAGGATTTGGATGTGCATTGAAGGTACCGGGCTCCGGAGGTTCTCCTGGCAAGGTCAAAGTATGGGCCCGGACTCCCAGTCCAGCCAAAGACACGGGAACATCCTTGCCTGACTGTCAAACTGATCAAAAACCTGTAGGCATTGAGGCACTGGGCCTTCCAATGGTCAGCACGGCTGTACATGTTGCAAAGTGGATGGCTGGTCATTCATCGCGTTCTTTACCCGTAGCTTACGATCACTGAAGGACATCCTGCATAGATAGAGAGAGAGATAAAAAAGAGCGAGAGAGAGTGAGAGAGAGAGAGAGAGAGTGAAATACAGAAAGAAAGCGAGGGAGGAAGAGACAGAGAGAGAGAGAGAGAGAGAGAGAGAGAGACGCCGCTAGGCCCAAAGTGGATGTTTGGTCCGTGGGCTGCATTCTGTACGAGATGTGGACGGCAAAGGCGTGTGTGAAGCGTCCAGTGGTGCATGTCAGATTGTGAGCTGCGAAGATGTGAACGTGGAGTCCGTCTGCAGCAGTGGTCCAAAGTTTCCGGGGCGCGCCGGACCTGAAGAGCCTCGGATCCCATGCCGGAGCGTGACAAGGGCAATCTGCTCTTGAGCTTGGGCCTGCCCTGCTTCTGCGGGGGCGGCGCCCCGGCCTTCGGCCGCGCATGGGAGATGGGCTGAACGAAAGAGAGCTGTGGAGGGTTGAAGCCATGGTGATTGCCTAAAGCAGACGAGATGGCAATCCCCAACGCACATGCCAGTTTACACACAGCCCAAACTTAGGGAAAGCTGAGATGGACTTGCATAGCTGGCTCCGACAATGGCATTCCATTTTCTATCTTGAAAAGGCATTCAATTTCAGGATGGGACTTTACTGCTTCCTTTGGCTGACAGAAGAAGTGTTCGCGATTCAGCAATCCCTGGAAGAAAGTGTTGCTATCGGGCAAAATCCTTACCAGACCACCAGCTTCAATAGTCAGTGGGTGATGCGTTTTTTGGTTATACCCCCCCCCCCCCCCGGCGTGGTTTGCAGGGGAAAAGCGGAAACTGTTGCCATTTCCCACATCAGAAGGCCCCCCCAAAAAAAGAAGCTCAGGTGATATCCCCAACAGCACCCCACCAGTGAAGGTTCTGCAGATGCGGAAGGTACATATACACCCCCGCAGCGGTTTGGTCCTATTCAGCCCGCGTGAAACCCTTGCGGAACCCTCCTGAGAACCGCCCCGGATTCCTCGTGGAACTTTCCGCGGAACCCCTGGAACCTTTCTCGGTTCAATCGACATTTTGGAGGCTTCGAGGGTTGCCTAACGGGTGTTTCCTTTGGTCGGTGCTCAGTAGGGAATGAGGGAATGACCCCTATAAACCATCCCTTGAAGCCCTTGTGCTTGGTTTCCTTTAAGGCCTTCCCACATTCCCCGCTGAGCAAGTCAAAGCATGCGGGGGGCTCGCTGGACGTTTCGTCAGGCGGGCTGCTGGCCCTGGCCTTTTTGCTGCGGAGCCGCGAGGCGAAGTTGCGGCGGGAGCTGGAGCTCATGGCCTCGACTGAGCTGCTGAGCGCCGCGGCCGGGCGGGGGGAACGCCGTGTTTGGAGTTTGGGACAGTTGGGTTGGCCGGTAAAAGTCGCCACACGAGCAGACCGCAGGGTTTTCGTCGCTTTAGCCTTTTTCACGTTGACCGATCGGGCAAGCATTTTGGGGATTCCATCTTTTGACCTAGGCGCTTCAAATTGAAGCCCCCGGCGATTCGAGTTGCGAGCGAGGCGTGGACTCCGCGGTGCGCGCGGCGCAGCGGCGGGGCCTCAATGCTGGCGCCTACGTGGAGCTGTGCGGCCAGAGCTACACTGAGCAGCCGCTGAAGAGCCAGGAGCTACGCGTGATTTTTTTTCACTGGGGTTTGGCGAGCTAGTGGCTTCAAGGCTACTTTAGGATGTCCCTTCAGTCTCCAGTGTTTTAGAACATGCAGGGAACCCCAAAAGTTTAGAAGCACTGGTTTGCTATCTAATGGTAGGTAGTGGTTTCAAGGGAGCCAAGAAGCTAATAAGGGGTATCCAAGTTTGCCTTTGAAGAGGAAGCTAAGGTGCTAAGGAGCTACCAAGAGTTCTGTAAGGACCTCCCAGTTGATGCCTTTTTGGGGAGCTTGTACCCCTTTTGGGCAGCAGGAGGCCGAAGCAAGCTTTTTTGGGGGGTTCCGAGTGCAATGAGACAACAGGGGGTATCAGTCTTGTGGTTGGTGGAATCAGCACCCATCACAATGTGTCCGAAGGGTGGCCTTTGGGACCGAAGAAGGGTGTGTACGGACCGTTTTTTTTGCTGGTTTTGACCGGAAGAACAAGGACAACTACCAATTTAGAGGGTCCTAATGACTGTGGATGCACGAAATCCTCCTCCTCTTTGAAGCTAGGGGAAACCATTGTTTGTTGGTATTTCCAGTGGAATCACCATTCCATGGACGCGATCGGTGCTCTGCTCGCGGAACGGCAAGTCTGCATAAAACAAAGGGGAGGTCGAGGATGAGCGGGCCTAAAGAGGATAGATGGGCTTGTATTCACTTGGGCATGGGTCAAAGTTAATTTGCCAGGGGACCGCAGATTTCAGTCCATGTTTCCATGTACCAGGCTTCATTTCGGGTACCGATTTTGGACTTAGGTTGTTTGGGTGTGAGTCTTGAGGACAAGCTGGCCATGGCGGTTGAGACTCGAAAGCTGGAGAAGGTGGAGAGATACAAATGGAAGGAGGGCGACTACATCTACGAGGAGCGAGAAACCACTGTGGATGGCCGCACACGGGTTCAGAGGACCAACACAGGCAGAAGCGGCTTGGCTCTATAGGCATTGTTGCGGTCAGCCTATTCTCTTTCCCAGATCTTGGCCTGTCTTTTTGCTGGCTCTTCCCCCAAAATTGGTGGGTGTCCTTTTGGTTTCCCTTTAAAACCTGTGGGACCCCCCCAACTCTGGCGGGTCCCGGGAATCCTTTCCCGAAGCTGAGGAGAGCCGGGGAAGTGGGTGCCCAGCATCCAGCTGCGAGAAGTGGAACGGACGGCCTCCACAGCTGCGAGCGGCGTGTGCTTCCGGGAGCTGGGCGCGACCTCCGGGCTCATGTCGAGTCCTCTGCAGATCTGCCTGGACCTCAAGAGCTTCGATGTGGAAGGCCTGCTGCGCTGTCAAAGCGAGACCAAGACCTACTCTCCCAGCACCTCCACCAACGTCAATGTAACGGTGGCTCGGAGGCCAAATGAAGCCAACAGCTGCCAGCTTTTTTTGTTTTTTCTGCTGGGATCCCCTTATAATGATTGGCGTTCTTGGTCCATTTTTCTCGGCTCCCCTCATCCCCGGGAAGTGCTTCGGCACGCCAGGTGAACTCCGACACCCCGCCCCCGGCGCGCATCCTGGGCTATGAGACGCGCGAGAGGATCTTGCCCATGGGCCAGGCGCGATCGAGTTGCTGTTTCGACCGTGCTTGCTTCACTCACGTACAGCGGACGACCGACGACCGCCCCCCCGTGACAATGCTGGCATTGGAGCCTCAAGGTTCTTGTGTTCTCCTTGGCTTATCCTCGGCTGATCTAGGGATGGGCGCTCCCCTAGACCGGGTCCATTTCTTTTTAGTCCGGAATGCCAACGGCTCCAAGCAAGCCACTTGTTGCCCTGCAGATTCTGGCATGTTTTTTTTTTGGGGACCCCGAAATGGATATCGGGTTTCCTGGTTGGTTTCCCTTCAAACCCACCCCGAAAAGGGTGCCAACTCCAAAACGGCAAGCCGCCTCCATTTGGGTGTAGCTCAAAAATACAGAGCTAGGGCTACGCAGGTTTTAGTCTTTGGTTCCACTTACCAAGGTATACCAAAGTCGCATTTTGGTACCCTTCCTCCAACTAACATGGCCCCTGTGGGGAGGTACCTGGAAGACGAATTTCCTTTTGAAGGGACCCCCTGCCAGTTGCCATGTTAGTGGGAAGGAGGGTACATGTTTTTGACCCAGAGCCATTTTGTGGCCGCCCTGAGGAGGTCTACGCAGTCGGCAACGTGGCGTGGCGCTACCGTGCCTCGGTCAAGGGCATGCAGGGCGAGGGCGCTGTGGCGGTGCTACAAAGGGCCCAGGCGGATGGCCGTGGGTGGAACAGGGTTGAAGCCATAGCCATGGCATGAAAAGGGTCAGAGTTTCGAATCCAAAGTTTGAATTTGAGTTGCAGCCTTTGTATCTCAACCATGGGAGTTCGGAGTCGGCTACTTAGCCGAAGTCTTATGATTCCTTTGAGCGGATTCTGTGTGAGCTCAATGACCCCCCCAAATTCGTGTCGCGCCGACATGGGCTTCCTCCTTGCAGCCATCGACGGATCCTACGTGTTCCAACAGTTTGATTCGTCAGGCGCAGCTTGACCCGGTCACCTGACATGCAAGGCTAAGAGATGTACCTCGGTCACCTGAGAGTGTCAGGCAAAATCCTTGTTCAATTTGATTGTCTTGCAGTTTGGAACGCAACGCAAGAATGCTGGTTGCGTCTTGTTGGGCCAGGCGCTGGCTTGAATTCAATCATTAAGTCTCGGGCAGGCATGTTGCACATCTTGATGCTCCCCTTTGTGCCATTCCTTAACCTGACCTGTTTCATGCCTGAATCAGACATGACCGACCCTTTTCATCTCCTTTTTCGGCCACTGCAAGATCCATGCGGGCCAAACAAGGCCGTCCAGGCCCCGCGCGCCATCTCAACTTGCGCCAGGGCAAGCCCAGCATCTTCGCCTTTGGTTCCCGGGAGAGCATCCTGCAGCAGCGGCAGAGCTCCTTGGAATGGACGGGCTCCGTCGCGGACCTTCTGCGCTCGCTGGGCCTGGGGACCATGGCGCTCGGCGGCGCGTTGGGCCTCGCGGGCTACCTGCGGTGAAAAGGGAGAAAAGGCGGCGACACCAGGAAATTGGCGGGTTCCACCAAGAAGTTGATTTCCTGTAGGCTGTCCTGGTGTTTTTTGACATTGCCAGGGGAAGAGATTGAGATGCTGCGTTGCAACTGGCTTCGGGGCATTGGAAAGAAGTTTCTCGAAGTGTGCGCAGGCGCTGTTCCCGGGCAAGAACAGTGTGGACCAGTTGACAAAAGCTGCTGACTTGGTCTGTGCTGCTGCAATGACAATGCGGATATGCATGTGTGTGCAACGTTCTGAGGTTGTTGGAGTTATCGGCTCGCCCTCTGAACAGACTTTGCCTCAGTATGCTGCGCTTTCTTCAGCGGCAAGATGACATGAGTAGCGATCAATGCTATTCGGGTGTGTCATTCTTTTAAGGGGACCCCCCCAAAAAGAATGGTGGTTTTGATTTTGGTTTCCAGAAAGCAAAGAAAGACGCGCCCCCCCATTTATCATCTTAGGAGATCACATTGGGCACACCAAGTTGAAAGTGGTGAGGTTGACATGTTTCTCCCAGTCCACTTGCCAAGGGACCAGTGGTGGGTTCCTCAGGACGGCAATGTGCGTTCGATGCAACTGCATGCGGGTCAGATGAGTGCGCCAAACCAATTGGCTATGGGTCAAAATCCCGGTACCCCCAGTGAACATCCCAATCCCCACCAAAATAGACTAAAATGGGTGATGCACCTACCCCAAAATGGTACCATTGGTTTTGACCCATAGCCAATTGGCCATAGGTCGTTCTACCTAATTTTATAGGGATTATAGTAATCCCTTCACAAAGCTTTATCACCATATGGGTAGAACCCGTAAATGGATTTTGGGACAGACCGCTGACGGCATGGTGAGACAGTGGCGCCCAAGAATCCCCCGCCAGGAGTCGAGGCCGCTGCTGATGCGGAGTTGCTCTCAGCGACAAGCCAAGGGCTTGTCCCGGATGTCGGGAACCCCAGGCAGGAACTTGCTTGCTGGTGCGATGGCGGGGAACGAGAAATCGAATGAGCCCAAGAGAAACCATTTTCTGTGGGTTCCTTGCAGGGGAAAAATGTGGGTTGATTCCCACATTCCCTACCTATCGCACCAGCAAGCTTGGGAGTTTCTCATGGGAACCAGGAACACCAACCATTTCGGGAGTCCGATTTTTATGTTGAGGACGCCCCGCTTCACTTAAGCACCCTGGAAGTTGCAACCATTTGGCAGCAGCTGTCACTTGAACCAATTCGGATGTGTCCCAAACCAGGTACCTAGGCGATTTTTGAGGCTACCATCCTTTCGGCAATTTTATGTTTGATCCTTTGACCTATCAGAAGGGGTGCTCCCTGGGATGTAGTTTTAGCGCTGCAAAGCTCAGAAAACACTGCGAATGCCATGGTTTCGTGCATGTGGCGGTGCTGGCGTCTGGGCGGGGTTCCCAAAAGGACAAGCCACTCGAATTGGGGGTGCCCGTTTGACGCATAGCGCAACACAATCGATCCGAGGCCAGGGATTCCTGGAGGTCATGGAGCTGGGCTCAGCTCGACTGGACACCTTGCCAGCTGGAAACGAGCATGCCACGTGGGTACGTCTTTTTTGGGATTGGTACTCGTTCTTTTTAGTGTTGAAGGGAAGCCAAGAGGAACATCACCATGTTGTTTGTGTTTCTTTTATTTTTTTTGGGTGGGTGGGTCCCTAAAAAAAGACACCCACATAGGTTTGAAGTGAGTCGGAATGGAAAACACCGATTAACTACCTACATTTGTAATTCGCCTTCTTGCTGGGCAGACGCGTGTAAGCCATTTGACACGAAGGTTTGATGTCGGTCAGAGTTCACCTTCTTGTTGGGACCCCACAAGCGCTTTTTTGGACACAACATGCATGCGTTTGGAGGCCTCTTTTTGTGCCATCAAGTCCTTCCAGCGTCGACCTGGCCATATCATTTTATCTTCCAAAGCGGGCAGTTGGGTGTGGCTCAAACAACTAAAAACCGCTACGCAAACCGCAGGTGCATTCTCGTCTTTTTCATTTCCCTAGGTGCCCCAAAGAATGGCGAACCCATTTTTTCGGAGCCACCGCCCCAGCTGCAAAAAGACGGCTAAAGCCAAGCGCCCATGTGCATCCACGGGCCCTCCGCATCGGCGGGTCAGTCTCACGAGGCGCGGATCTGCTGGGCCGGCTGTTGGCCTTCGACCCCTCCCGGCGCCTCTCCGTGGCCCGGGGCCCTTGAAGTGCGACGCGCGACGCGCGTCGGTCGAGTTGGTCGGTCGAGTTGGGTCGGTCGAGTTGGGTCGGTTTGGTCGGTTGGCCGAGGAATACGCGCTGCCGGAGCCCCAGCTCAGAAATTCTGGTGGCTGGCTCGTTTGTTTTGTTGGGTTCGGACTCCTCCCGCCCCAAAGAAAAACCACAACAAGATGTGGTGGTTTTCCTTTTGGTTTTCCTTTAAAACTCCTGTAGAACGAAGACGAATACCTGGCAACCGCCATGTTCGCGGGGTACATGCGATGGGTATTGGCGTGGCTGTTTTGTGCAGATTTCTCCCTTGCTGCACCTTGGGCCCGAGGCAACATCCGTACTTGGAAAGCTGGGACCCAAGGAGTTGCGTCAGTGAGTGAATGATGTTGCATGCACAGACCTGTATGCTTTGTCATCCTCCCGGACCATGAGCCAGCCACGCCTAGGCTTTGCAAGCGCGGCGGTGGTGGAGAATGCGAAGGCCCATGTTTGTTCTGCTGATCCTTCCCTGGGTTCCTGCATGCTGATGGTGACTTCTTATGCACTTCCAGAGTTGCCAAATCGGTTGAGTGTCACGATTTGCGTGCATCAGTTTGCACGCCCTTGCTACAGTGGCGGCCAGTATCTATCGGTTCATACATATTATATAGAGTAATAATAATCATAATGATAACAAACATAATAATTTAATGATACTAATAATAATGATAGTAGCAATAATGATAATGATAATAATACTAATAGTAATAATGCTAATATTACTAATACTAATGATAATAAAGATAAGAATGATAATGATAATAATGATACTAGTTATAATGCTAATAATAATAATGATTAATAATAATAATCATAATAATGATAATAATAATAATAATAATAATAATAATAATAATAATAATAATAATAATAATAATACTAATAATAATAATAATAATACTAATAATAACAATAATGATACTAATACTAATAATAACAAAAAATGATAATACTAATAATAATAATAATAATAATAATAATAATAATAATAATAATAATAATAATAATAATAATAATAATAATACTAATAATAATAATAATAATTAATAATAATAATAATAATAATAATAATAATAATAATAATAATAATAATAATAATAATAATAATAATAATAATAATAATAATAATAATAATATTAATGATGATGATGATAATGATGATGATAATGATAATGATAATAATGATAATAATGATAATGATAATAAAACACGGGTAATAATAATAATACTAATAAGAATGACAATAATTAAATGCTGATAACAATTTAATAATAATGATAATAACAATAATAATAATATCTACACATAAAACTGTATATATATATATTCATACATGGATGTCGTTTTATTTTCCGAACTTCTGCCCGTGTTTTGATCACGTGCAGGTGGTGGAGCCAGCTGACGTCAGCTACGACACACAGTACGATGGCATCAGCAAAGGCCACTTTGACTAACGCACCCTACCCAGTCACGGTGTGTCACTTCCTTGGCAGCAAAAGCCACAGTTTTGCGCGGCAGGCGGCGAAGCCAACGTGTCGGCCACAGACGGATGCAAACAAGCTCAGCACAGGGGTATGGCTCAAAATTAAACTACTTGTTGGACCGCAGATGCCCTTCCATTTGCCAGGCTTTGCAAGCCATTTTGGGGGTGACCAACCTTTTCTGAGCGTTAGGGGCACTGAAGCTGCCGCAAGAACTGCCGCGGACGCGCGGATGTCTTTCAGGCCTTGTCCAAGCTCTCCCGGATGCTGCGCCAGGAGGCCAGGCATGCTGTTTCAACGGCGGAATGGCTGACTCGTCCCTTTTTTTGGGGTTGGCACTTTGGTTTGGTGGGTTTAATTGGAAACCAACGAACAACCACCACGTTTTCCTTTTTTTTTGGCTGGGGGGACACACCTAGATGGCATTCTCAATCCTTGCACAGTGTCCGTTTGAGTTGGACAGCAGCCCCCGCCAGGCGGTCCCCAAGCGGCGATCCAGCCGCTGCTCAGCTGCAGTCCCTAAAGCTTCTTTGCCTCAGATCCAACTCGGCAAAGATGAAGATGCCCGACTCGAACTGAAGTCTACCCTCCCACCTAACATGGGTTTGTGCAAAAAGGCCCTCTCCAAGGGGGAAGTCGTCTTTCCACAGGGGTCTGTGTTCCATGTTAGCTGGGAGGGTAGCTGGAATGGGCCGGAAGAGCTCCGCCATGACCTCTGGAGGTGAGCCGAGCCGCAGACAGCCCAGTTCCAGGTGAGCTGAGTCACATGACGGACTGGCATTTTGACCTATTTTTTGGAGGAATGAGGTTTGAACATTTCATTTGTTGCCTATTCTGTTTGAGATTGTTCTTGCTGGCATCTCCCTTTCACCTTGACCAACTGTAGCCGCATAGTGTCAACGCCTACTTTGCAGCCAGGCAGAGTATGGACAGAGTCTTGGCAGAAACCGCTTTGTCGACTGAGCATTGTGCAAAGAGTGACAGTCAGGAGAGGCAAACCAACAGGGTGGACATGCATGCCATGGTCACACGACCTGGGGATGACCATTGTCACTTCAAATGCGAGTGTGGACAACTGAGGAGTGTGACCTTTGAACATTTGTTTGACCGCTTTGGAGTTGATGACAGCAGACCGCCAATGGCATGACACCGGTCACCAGTTCCGTCCCAAGGTAAAGAGCGCGCCCCTTCCGTGGGAGAGGCAGAAGCTGCAAGGGATGGCGCACGAGGCTTTGAGGCCAGGAGGAAGCCGGCCCGCAGCTACCAGAGCATCCACAAGCCTGAGGCTGCGGCTGCGGCTGAGCCAGCGGAAGCGGAAGTGGTGGCTGCGGACGTCTTGGAGTTGCCGGAGACGGAGGTCTCCCCGAGTCTCTCCACGCCGCGGCGGCGCTCCGCCCCGGCCGCCGCCATCCCCTGCGCCGGGGTGCGGAGCCGCGCGGCGTGGAAGCGCGCGCTGGCGGCCGCGCAGGTGGCCCGGGACGCGCGCGAGGGAGCGGCCGAGGGAGCGGGAGCGGTGGCCACGCCGCCGCCCCGAGCGCGGGAGCGGCAAGACAGCACCACGGCCCTGAAGCGAAGGGAGAAGGACAAAGAGTGCAAAGACTTGAAAGAGTCCAAAGACTTGAAAGAGTCCAAAGACTTGAAAGAGTCCAAAGACTTGAAAGAGAGGGAGAAGGAGCGAGACACAAAGGACGCAGAGGCCCGGAAGGTCGCGGGACAAGATGCTCGTTGCGAGCAAAGTCGGAGAGAACCGAGCCTGGAATCCTGCAGAACTGCAGAGCGAGAGGCTGAGATTGCACTGGAGCTGGGCAAGTTGCAGGCCTTGCAGGAGGAGCAAGAGAAGAAGCTTCAGCGATTCTTGAGCCAAGATCTCTCCAAGTCTGCCACACTGTCGGCTCAGCTTTCGACTGCGGGTGCCGTGAGATTAAGCCAGCGAAGGTCTTCTGCCCCAGAGGCACGAATCGAGGTGCCCAAGATGGAGAGCCGAGAGGTATCCTCGCCCTCTCGCAGTTTGAGGCGCGAGTTGGATGCGCCCTTGCAGTTGTTTGCTTTCTTCTTTTGTTTTGTTTTGTTTTATTTTCCTCTTTTGGTAAGTTGTTGTACGTGCATGGCGCACTCACCATGCTGGAACTTTGCCAAAAATCCATCTCTCGAGCAAATCGGAGTCCAGGGCTGCGGCTGCCTCTGCCAGCGACCATGCGGGCCTGGAGGGTCTGGAGATGCCGAGTCTCTTCCAGCAGCTGCTGCAGGACGCGCGCTCCGGCATGGGCTGGGAGGGCTGCAAGCGCAAGGCGTCGCCCCGGCGCAAAGGCGGAGCGGGGGCAAAGCGGGGGAAGCGGACAGAGGAGAACAGGCGGTTGCCAATCGAGAGCTGTTTCAGTTTCAACGGAAACACTGGTGTAACCACGAGAGTATATAGTATTTGTTTGGAAGCCAGGGAAGCCATTGTCAACGTGCAGTGGGGTCAAGTAAATTTGGGGGGCCACCACTAATTAGCAGCAGAGAGCTGTGTCTCGGTTCAGGTCAACAGCCTCAACAGAGCCAGTCTGCAACACCTCGACAAAGAAGGCAGGGTCCCAGGGTGGTTTTGGCGCAGCTAGGGAAAGGAGATCCTCTTCAGAGCGGTTGCTGCGACTAAAAAAAAACTCGAAATCAGCTGCTGCTGCTGCAGCCCCGACTGAGGCCCTTTGTCAGCGAGGCCTCTACTGCCTCCTCGCCGCTTGGCAAACCGTAAGAAGACCGGCTGGCTTGGCTCGTCTTACCGGCTGGCTCGGGCTCCAGCCCATTGAGGGAGACGTCTGACCAAGCGCCAGAGAGTCGCGCCGTTCCGGCGAAATGCGCAGCACTGAGGAGGAACAAGCGGATTTCTGCGTCGCCAAGTCTCCCGGACCGCAGATCTGCCCACCCCTCAGTGCGCTGATTAGGAATGAGTTGACTTGTTTGTGGAGGGGCCGGGTGTCGAACTCGCGAAGGTTAGTCCAAAGCCGGCGAGAGAGCCAAGCCGTGGGACGCAGGTTTCACAAAGGGCGCCTTGACTGCATCTGATCCTTGCTGTTTGCCAGGACTCGTCTCGATGTAGAACTAGCCTACGTGGAAAGGAACAGCTCGTGGTTCCTTTTGCCGATGGTAGCGTGCTTTGGGGTGGGAAGCCGAGAAGGGCCTTGCTTCAACATGCACTCGCGGCCAGCCTCGGAGATGTCGTGCCAGACTGCCGCGCAATACGGGTGTGGTGGGGCTTTTTCGGGTTTCCCTTTTGTGAACCGTCCAAGGAGGTTTCCCAATTTGGGGACACCAAACATACCATCGGGAGATGTCGCGTGAATCTCGCCAAGGCTAGCTCACGAAGCAAGTCTCCCACGGCCAAAGGCGCGCGAAGCGCGCATGTGCATTGTGGATCGTCCGTCCGTGCTTTCTTGTAGTTGGGCGTGGCTTGTTTTGAGGGTACCCATGGTACCCTGTCTGGGGCGATTTTCGGAAAACGGGGGGGGAGAAAAAAAAAAAACACCCACCATTCTTGACACACACAATACTCCATCAATGCCCACTGCATCGCAGTGAACGGCCTTTCTCTTTTTGCAGCCGGTAGCGCTGGCTGCAAACACTTGGCTGGGTACCATTTTGGGGTAGGTGCACCACCCATTTTAGTCTATTTTGGTGGGGATTGGGATGTTCACTGCGGGTACGGGATCTTGACCCATGGCCACTTCATTCGCCGAAGAAAAGGGGTCAGCGTCAGGTGCGCGTGGAAAGGCCAGCCCGGACGTTGGGCAAAGCGATGGAGCTGCACCCCGAGCTGGAGCAACCTGGCCAGCGACTGGGGGAAAAACGCCCGGCCCGCGTTTTCGGGTGTGGCTCAAACAAGGCTGTGGGTCCAAACCAATGGGATCCCATTTCAGGGTAGGCGCACCACCCATTTTATGGGATTTTGACCCATGGCCACCTGGGGAGTCAGAATCTCGAAGAGGAGCCCTGAATTTCCCCGAACCATACCCCCGTTAGAGGCTCCAGACAAGGTTGAACCCCCCCCCCCATTTCATCAGACAAAATAGGGCTAGTCCGTCCTTGTTTCAAAATAACATGAACATAGTCCCCGAAATGTCCATCTGGGACAACTCTTGAGAGACCTGAGGTGCAGGCGCCGCAGGCGCCGGCCGGGCTGTTGCAAGACCTGTTTGCGCAGAATGGCCTGCTTCAGGGACCCCCCGTTTTGGCGGGTTCTAAGGGGAAACTCAAAAGGAAAACCACCGTTGAATGGATCTCGTATGTCGAGACACCTTCTGAGAAGTTTTTGAATATTCAGATCTGGGGAGGCAGCGGATGTTCGTCAAGCGAGTGGGCTGGCAGCTGGCGTGCCCAGTCGCTTGGGCAGCACCCAGGAAGCTTTGCTTGGTGTCTCCTCGGCTATGTTCCAGTGAGCTGTGAGGATAGCAGATATCCAGATGTAAACACAGTGCATTCGAAGCGCAAGGTGTGTCACCCCAGCTGGGGTCGGCTCGTGCGGTGAGCGTGGAACTCAGACGGACATAGTTTCGCCATCACAGAAGCGCCGTCCTTTTGAAAGGGTGCCAAGGCTGTTCCATGGCATTTTTCACCGTGCTGGTGCTCAGTAGGGCATGAGAAATGGACTGACCCTTGTAAATATAAACCATCCAACTGGTGGTTTCCTTTAGGGGGATCCCAAAACGGTCCATTCCATTTCTCATTCTCTACCTGTCGAACCAGCAAGTGACAAACATGGTTGTCCTGCTCCATCCGCTTCCTAAGGAGCAGCTCCGGAAGTTGTATCTGCGCCTGCGGATGTGTGGTCCTTGGCATCACCTTCACTGATTGACCGCTCCGGTCCGGACTGTGCCTAGGGACATTTCTCAATGGGTCAAACCCCCGTGCCCCCAGTGAACATCCCAATCCCCACCAAAATAGACTAAAATGGGTGGTGCACCTATCCCAAAATGGTAGCATTGGTTTTGAACCATGGCCAAAAAACAAAATATCCAGGTTTTATCTCGACTTAGACAGGATAGGGTGATCTCCCAGGGCTAAATTTTCCGATGCAAAAGGCACACCCTGGGAGCTGCGCAGCGCGTGGAAGGATTTCGCGGATGCGAGCGGAGCCCGTGTTGCTGAGGTGACGCCCGTGCTGGTAGCCAATGACCTGAGCGAATGCGACAGCCCGCTGCAGAGGAGACGCTTGCAAGACATCGTGTGGTACAAGTCCTTTCCTTACGGACACCCCCTACGAGCCTGCCGCTTTGGCTCACTTTTGCTTGGTCTTACCTGTTGCAGGTACCCGCTGAACTTCCACCAACGCAAGTCTTCACAGCACTCCTGGAAAACTGAAAGATCGCCCCGCCCAAGCTTCAGAGCAGCTGGTGCGAATGGGTGTTCGAATGGGTGTCACATGTAAACACGAGGGACAGACTCATGGCCGATCAGCAAGGGAACCAAGGTCAGTGGTTTGCACGATTCTCCCAGATGGGTTATGGCGCAATCAATCTTTCTGTGAAGCAACTAGCGCTGCTCTGGCCGAGCATCACGCCCCGACACCTATACAAAGCATTACAAAGCCCGGGTCGCCCGCGAAGGTGCTCGATTTCAAGAAACACAGTGGCCCGGAATCCAGGAAGACCATTTTTGTCCACGCTGTTCGCTGACGCTTCGCGCCAACCTCAGGAGCGCAGTGCCTGAGCTGCCAAAGCGGGAAGTCAGGCGAGGCTTTCCTCTAGCTGTCGGGTTTGGATCGAGTGGGTGCTTTTCTTCTTCCCACCCCCAAAATTGCGTTTTTTTGTTGTTTTTTTTTTTAAAAAAAAATCCCCCTTGGGCGGGTTTTTTACGGGTTTCCCTTGGGTTTCCAGTATCAAATCCACAGACCGGGGGTACCAAGTCCGAAAAAGAGGCCATGTCTCGGTCCCAGGGACGGCGAACGGTCGAAGCTGGGACCGTGGCAAGCTGCGGCCTCAGATTTGAGGGACTGAGGCTTAGGTCCTTAAATGGGTGTGGCTGAAAATCAAGGAACCGGGGTTACGCAGGTTTTCGTCTTTGGTTCCATGTACCAGGGTGCCGTTTGGGCACCAATTTTTGGAGCCACAGCCAAATAGTTGTCGTTTTGGGGAGTCTCCGTTGGTGCTTTGTAGAAGACTCAAATGGCATATTGTGCAGCCTTGGCAACCTGGCGTGTCAGGTTGCGCAGCAAGCGAGACATGCTCATGCGAGACCTGTCTATTCTGCAGCCATTCCAACTCGAGGCAGCCCAAACATGTGATGTCGTGAGATCGTTTGCGTCCCTCTCAACTGTTCACCTGGCTGTAGCCGATGTAAATGTTGAAGCTTATGTAAGCGTCCAAGGTTTCTTTTTGCCCCACTCAAAGCAGGCTTATTTCTCCCTGGCACAAGTCTTGCATTCCGGTTTCACCCGCGTATACTACATGTCCTTTTGGCTGTTTCCCTGCAAACGCTCAGATCCCTTCCAACCCTTATAGGTTTAGACGGGCGGCATGCTTTCGCCATGGTCTGCTTCCGCTGCTGGCGAAAGCCGCGAACGGAGACTCCGGAGCCCGAAGAGGCGGAGCCGGACCATGTGAAGCCGCTGATGCAGGCGCCAGCGAGCGAAAGCGCGCACTGGAGCTTTCGCTTGCGCGTTGTTCCGGGCTGAGCCCGAGGCGAAAGCCACGTGGTTTGATCTTCAATGTGTTGATTTCTCAGCTGAAAGCTATGGATGCGCTAGGCCTAGATAAGCTCTGGGGTGGTTTGGGGCAGCTGTCAGGAGGGTTTCGGAGGGTTTGGGAGCTGTTGAAGATACCACCTGGGATTGTTTGTGTGGCGCAAGGTGTTTGCCGGTTGTACGTCATGTTATGACATCTTATATTTGATGATTTGACATTATGTCATGTTGTGTCAAGTTCTGCCTAATGCCATTTTGCGGCATGCCATGGCATGCCATATGTTGTGTTGGGTCATGCCACGACAGTACGCAATGTGACCTCTTATGCAATATAGTATTATATTCATGTGAAGCCTATGTCATATCGACTTATGTTGAGGCTTCTTCTGTCCACCTGGGCTGAGTTTTGTGAGAGTTTCTCCATGTGGCGGACCACCTTTTGAATGATATGCAAAGGGATCACCCGTTTTCGGGGGCTTCCATTTTGAGAAGCTCCGAAAAATGCGCCCACAGGCATGGCACAATGGGGGGAATATGGGGGGCGCCATCTTTTTAGGGGGTTTTGCGTTTGGTCTCCCCTCGCTGAAAAAGGGGACGAAATCCATTTCGCGCCACGAAATGAAAAAAATGGCTGAAACCATTGTTTGTTGGTATTGAAAGGAGATCGAAACATAAACCAGGGTTTTGTGCGAGAAGCATGAATTTTGCTTTTTCCATCCACAGTATATATTTCTGATTTTTTTTTTTTTTTAAAAAAAAAGACATTTTTGGAGAACCGCCCCCCCCCCCCCCAAACAAAAAGGTCCTTGACACCGGATAACTCTAGGGGTTGATTCCCCATTCTTTTCAACCATCGTTCTTTTGAAAAACCGGATCCGTTTCCCTGGATTTTTATGGTTTCCTGAAAAGATTCGGATCACTGGAATGGAACTGGAAGGTGCCCCTAGAAAAGTGCCATGTTGCTGCGTGTTTTTCTCCGCCACCGCCATTTTGAGCCACACGCCCTGAGGGACTCGCGCCGTTCGCCAGGTGAAGGCGCTGCGCACCAAATGCGCCCAGCGCGCCGTGGCGCTGCGCCGGGCCCGGGAGGCGCTGCGGCGCTGCGGAGACAAGGCCGAGGCGCGCAAAGCGGTCCGCCGGCCGGAGTCCGCGGATGCGTCCGCAGGCGGGGTGACAGGGCAAGGTTTGCCAGGTGGGCGTGTGTCCCTTTTTTCCATTTTTCCTTGTTTTTGTTGGTCCGTTTTTTTTCCCCCTTCCTCTCTTTTTTTTTTTTTTGGGGGGGGGGGGGTGAGATAAGGCATGTCAGAAGGTGTTCCAGGTTAATGTTGCCAGTTGCCCCAGTGATGTCAGTCGCTTAGGTGCCATCTCCCGGACGGCGGACGTGTGGAAGGTCGAGGTCTTGAGGCTGAAAGCGGCCGTGCAGCAGAGGCAGTGCCTCAACGCCGGCCTGCGACAGGAGGCGCGCCGAAATTGACGGAATGCGTAAAGCAAGGGAAATCCCTCCCCCCCAAAACGGGGGTGGTGTCCTGTTCCAATCAAAAAAGGCAGGCCCATGGATGTTGCAGTTGCCTCGTTCTTACTAAAGCGTGGCTTTAGTACTTCCGGACAGCGATATGCCACATGGACGCTGACTGTTTGTTGTTCTTCCCGTTTTTCCGCTCAGGAAGAAGTTACAAACCAAACACAGGACAGCGCCAAAAGCGAACCAACAACACATGAAGAGCTCACCTTGTACCGTAGTATCAATCTGATTGCACATGTTTTGCTGAGGCGAATCATTCAGAGACTTGCTCAAGGATCTGCTTTTCGCTGTTCCCAGTCTGACACTTCTCACGAATTGGTTGCTTGGTTGCTTGGGGATAGTCACCCAGACCTGTGTGCAGTCAACAACCATATGGCTGTGGCTCAAACACCCGGAGTTCCAAAATAGATTGCCCTGGTAAGTGGGAACCTGGAAACCAAAACCCTTTAGGGGTTTGCCCCTCCTGTTTCGTTTAATTTTGAGCCACACCCAGGAGGCAAGAGCGATTGTCCCTCCGGCACTTGCAGAGGTTGAGGGGCTAGAGAAGGCCTTTCAGTCTTTGATCGAGCTCGGGGACCAGCATGTGGCCGATCTTTCTTGTGTCCAGGACTGCTGGGTGCAGAATGGTAAAAGCAAGAATCGCTCGGGTGTGTCTTTGTTTGATGGTAATTCTTGTTGGTAGGTTTGTTAAAGAGAAGCCTATGGGGAAACCTGCCCTATTTTGGCGTGCCTCAAAAAAGACACGATTCCAGGAGCTTCCTGGAGGTTCTGATGCCATAGCAACAGTCCACTGACTTCGCTTCATACCAAGGTGTCTACTGCCTACTGTTCACTGCCATAAAGTGTTTCTCATCTCCCAAAAGTGCAGCAGTAGAGTCCCTTACTGCTGCAAAGTGCGAGTCCCTCTGCTGCCTCCTGTCTACTTTGCCAGAATCAGAGGGACTCGCAAAGTGCGTTGCCGCAGGAGCGCAACGCTGCTCTGGAGACACCGCCAAGTGAGAGCAAAACCTCACCGGAGTGTGCCGGCTACGAGGAGGCGAGGTACAGTCAGCTTGGGGCATGCAAGAGGGCGGTTCTTTGGATGGAGCAAAATCTGCGAAGCGCACCAGTTGGCAGGGTGATCCTAGAGCATTTTTAGGCTTTCATGCAGGATTTGGTCCATCCACAGTCCACTTTTTGCCCGCTTCCATGGCGTTTGGAGACATGAGGAGCATATGAATTAGGCATGTGCACACATGGCTGAAGCAATTAGCCAGTGAGTGACAGGCTCAAAACCCGGAATCTTTGGCAGGGCTCCTGAAAAGAAATTCATTTTGCAACCATTTGAAACATGGCTTTTTCAACAGCAAAATAAAGGGACACCACCACCATTTACAAGTTGCAATGTTCAGGTGTATAATGTAAGGATCCCTGTTTGGAGGGGGGACAATCCCCTCGCCATAGAATGGGGAGGCGGATCTCCGCCTTGGCAATTCTGGACGCATGATTCTGGGGATCGACCATTTTAATCGCCGATGGGTTTTGATTTTGTGACTCAAGTACCGGACTCGAAGGGCAAACCGCAGAGCACCCAGACATCCTTCCACCCAAATCCTTCAGATGGTCTGCCGTGAGATTTCCCGAGTCTCAGGCCTTCAAGGAATTCAAGCGGGGAGATCGAGAAAGCCAGACTACTCACCGGAACGAGTCAAGCGATGCATCGTTTCTGAATCTGCGGGATCAAATCACAACTTGCCATTCAGCATGCAGTTCCTTTCTCGTTTGAGGCAATGCCGCTGGAAGACATGGAGCAGGAGCTGAACGGCTTGGAGGCGACCGGAGTGAGTTTTTCAAATATTGGGTGCAGAGGACGAATGCAGACATCATCGAAGATTGCCAGAAGAATCAAGCACTGCAGTAAAGGACACAATGCGTGTTGGAGAGATTTTGTCGCAATACGTCGCTTGATCAGGAAGACAGCAGGGTGGGGGATTTAGCCAGATGACACTGCACATGGCCCAACTCCTGAATGATTCTTCACACAAGTGTTGCATGGGTTTCTTCAGCAAGCTGATGCCACGCTGAGTGCGATCCCATTCCAAATCTTCAGCGCACAACGCCCGTGGCAAGCAGATCTTTGAACTAGCGCCCTGCGTTGGAACTGTGGAGACCCGTCGAAACGCAGTCAGTTCGCCTGTGCGCGCCAGTGGCAGGCCCAGCTGCTACAGGCGAGGCGCGAAGCTGCCAAAGCTGAGGCTGCTGCACCAATGGAGGCGACTTCGCACAGTTGCGGCGGTCGACACAGAAAGCTTTGATTGCAAGTAGTTTGTAGTCAGTTTGGGAGGGACATGGTGGCGATTCCCTGAATTGGAGGGACATGGTGGTGATTCAATTAATTTCTGACAAAACGCTGGGGGACACTAGTTTGCTCGTGTCCTTTGTGGCAACCGCATGGATGGACCGTGGCCATAGGAAGTGAATAGACCGTTTCGGCTGTTGGCTATTGGCGTCGCCCTGTCCTGGAAGACATTGACCCCTAATCCTTGCACTTCGTGGGGTTGACGTTGCCAACACGCAGAAGGTGTTTATAAATTTGGAGACGACTGCAGAGCATGAGGGCAAGGGGTGACAGTTGGATTGAAGATTGCCAGCAGAATCAAGTGCTGAAGTGAAGGACGCGGTGTCCCGTGTTACAGAGATTTTGTCGCAATACGTTTGCTGGGATAATCAGGAGATTTAGCCAGATGACGCTGTACATGGCCCAACTCCTGAACGAGTCTCACATGGACCTCTACTCACAATTGGTGTATGGGTTTCTTAGGCCTCAGCAAGCTGATGTCACGCTGAGTGCGATCCCATTCCAAATCTTCAGCGCCCAACGCCTGTGGCAATGAGATCTTGGAACCAGCGCCTTGCGGTGGAACTGTGGAGACCCGTCGAAACGCAGTCAGTTCGCCTGTGCGCGCCAGTGGCAGGCCCAGCTGCTACAGGCGAGGGGCGAAGCTGCCAAAGCTGAGGCTGCTGCACCAATGGAGGCTGCTTCGCACAGTTGGGGTCGGCGGTCGGCACAGGAAGCTTTGATTGCATTGGGTTCGGTCAAACTATCAAGTAGTTTGTAGTCAGTTTGGGAGGGACATGGCAGTGATTCAATGAATTTCTGACAAAACGCTGGAAGACACTAGTTTGCTCGTGTCCTTTGCGGCAACCGCATGGATTGACCGTGGCTCATAGGAAGTGAATAGACCATTTCGGCTGTTGGCTATTGGCGTCGCCCTGTCCAGGAAGACATTGACCCCAAATCCACGCACTTTGAGGGGTTGACGTTGCCAACACCCAGAAAGAGCATGCGGGCAAGGGGCATCCTCTGACACTGGTTTGAAGATTGCCAGCAGAATCAAGTGCTGAAGGACACATTGTCCCGTGTTACAGAGATTATGTCGCAATACGTCTGCTGGGAGCATCAAGAAGAAAGCGGGGGGGGGGGGGGAATTTGCCCAGATGACGCTGAAAATTGCCCAACTCCTGAACGATTCCTACATGTCTCTTCACAATTGTTTATGGGTTTCTTAGGCCTCAGCGAGCTGATGCCACGCTGAGTGCGATCCCATTCCAAATCTTCAGCGCACAACGCCCGTGGCAATGAGATCTTTGAACCAGCGCCTTGCGGTGGAACTGTGGAGACCCGTCGAAACGCAGTCAGTTCGCCTGTGCGCGCCAGTGGCAGGCCCAGCTGCTACAGGCGAGGCGCGAAGCTGCCAAAGCTGAGGCTGCTGCACCACTGGAGGCGGCTTTGCATAGTTGGGGTCGGCGGTCGGCACAGGAAGCTTTGATTGCGTTGGGTTCGGTCAAACTATCAAGTAGTTTGTAGTCAGTTTGGGAGGGACATTGTGGTGATTCACTGAATTGGAGGGACATTGGTGGTGATTCAATTAATTTCTGACAAAACGCGGGGTGACACCAGTTTGCTCGTGTCCTTTGTGGCAACCGCATGGATGGACCGTGGCCATAGGAAGTGAATAGACCGTTTCGGCTGTTGGCTATTGGCGTCGCCCTGTCCTGGAAGACATTGACCCCTAATTCTTGCACTTCGTGGGGTTGACGTTGCCAACACCCGGAAAGTGTTCGTAAAGTTAGAGACGACTGCAGAGCATGCGGGCAAGGGGTGACAGTTGGATTGAAGATTGCCAGCAGAGTCAAGTGCTGAAGTGAAGGACGCGGTGTCCCGTGTTACAGAGATTTTGTCGCAATACGTTTGCTGGGAGAATCAGGAGATTTAGCCAGATGACGCTGTACATGGCCCAACTCCTGAACGATTCTTACATGGACCTCTCTTCACAATTGTTTTATGGGTTTCTTAGGTCTCAGCGAGCTGATGCCACGCTGAGTGCGATCCCATTCCAAATCTTCAGCGCACAACGCCCGTGGCAATGAGATCTTTGAACCAGCGCCTTGCGGTTGAACTGTGGAGACCCGTCGAAACGCAGTCAGTTCGCCTGTGCGCGCCAGTGGCAGGCCCAGCTGCTACAGGCGAGGCGCGAAGCTTCCAAAGCTGAGGCTGCTGCACCAATGGAGGCCGCTTTGCATAGTTGGGCTCGGCGGTCGGCACAGGAAGCTTTGATTGCGTTCGGTTCGGTCAAACTATCAAGTAGTTTGTAGTCAGTTTGGGAGGGACATGGTGGCGATTCCCTGAATTGGAGGGACATGATGGTGATTCAATTAATTTCTGACAAAACGCTGGGGGACACTAGTTTGCTCGTGTCCCTTGTGGCAACCGCATGGATGGACCGTGGCCATAGGAAGTGAATAGACCGTTTCGGCTGTTGACTATTGGCGTCGCCCTGTCCTGGAAGACATTGACCCCTAATCCTTGCACTTCGTGGGGTTGACGTTGCCAACACCCGGAACGTGTTCGTAAAGTTGGAGACGACTGCAGAGCATGCGGGCAAGGGGTGACAGTTGGATTGAAGATTGCCAGCAGAATCAAGTGCTGAAGTGAAGGACGCGGTGTCCCGTGTTACAGAGATTTTGTCGCAATACGTTTGCTGGGAGAATCAGGAGATTTAGCCAGATGACGCTGTACATGGCCCAACTCCTGAACGATTCTTACATGGACCTCTCTTCACAATTGTTTTATGGGTTTCTTAGGCCTCAGCGAGCTGATGCCACGCTGAGTGCGATCCCATTCCAAATCTTCAGCGCACAACGCCCGTGGCAATGAGATCTTTGAACTAGCGCCCTGCGGTGGAACTGTGGAGCCCCGTCTAAACGCAGTGAGTTCGCTTGTGCGCGCCAGTGGCAGGCCCAGCTGCTACAGGCGAGGCGCGAAGCTGCCAAAGCTGAGGCTGCTGCACCAATGGAGGCTGCTTCGCACAGTTGGGGTCGGCGGTCGGCACAGGAAGCTTTTGATTGAATTGGTTCGGTCAAACTATCGAGTAGTTTGTAGTCAGTTTGAGAGGGACATGGTGGTGTTTCAATGAATTTCTGACAAAACGCGGGGAGACACCAGTTTGCTCGTGTCCTTTGCGGCAACCGCATGGATTGACCGTGGCTCATAGGAAGTGAATAGCCCGTTCGGCTGTTGGCTGTTGGCGTCGCCCTGCCCTGGAAGACATTGACCCCAAAACCATGCACTTCGAGGGGTTGACGATGCCAACACGCAGAAGGTGTTTATCAAGTCGGAGACGACTGCAAACATGCGTTCGCTGAACAGGCATGCTTTGACAATCCTTTGACACTGGTTTGAACTTTGGCACTGGTTGGAAGACTGCAGAAGAATCAATCTCTGAAGTGAAGGACATGGGTGTGTTAACTTGGGGTCCCCCAAAAAGGATTCCGGTTCCGTTGTTTCCCTTAAAACCACAAAAAGGGTACCCTCAAAAACAACAAAGCACCCCACTTTGTCCAACGTGTTTCTCAAGATTTTGCTCCAATGTGTGGGAGCATCCCTGGACGCTACGCTGCCCGGGCGAGAGCCGAAATGGATGCGACGAGTTTTGAGAAATGGTCTCCTTTGACAGGTTGTTTCTTCTTGATGTGAGAAAAGGCGGTTTAACAGGACAACCCACCATGAGCTGGTTTTTCGAACAAAAAAGCCGGGATGCAAACCCATCTCGGTTGTGGATGTCCCTGGTGAATCCAACAGCTTTTCCCTGGGACATGGCGTCTTGAGGGGCCGAGAACTAGTTCAATCGGATTGTTGGACAGTAGCATCCATGACGCCAAGACTGCTGTTCATTTTTGGTAGGGGGATGCAAACAACACAGTTTTTTGCTGCAGACTAAGGGTTGGACAGTTCTTGAAGCCACATCGTGAAGCACTTGAGCTTTCACAGTTGTTGCTGAGTTTGTTTGAGAACAATTCCAGATTCTCTCTTGTTTTGACATGATCTACTTGGCAGCTTTGTAGCCCGGCTGCAGGCCCACCCGAGCAGGGAATGCGAGCCATGTGATCAACTGAAGGCATCCTCTCCGAGCAAGGTGGAGAGTGCGCACGCCTCATTTCATTGGATCTGATCGGACATGGGTATGAATCTGAAATAGGGGACCCCTTGGTGCACATCGGGGTTTGTGTCCACCAACATCCTTTGTGGTGGTTCCCTCTTAAAATTCGCAGCCAGAATACATATATATATATATATTATAATATATATATATATATATATTATATGTACGTATAAATATCCATGCATGCAATAATGTGTGTGTGTGTGCCAATGCCGTTATGGGAGGGTGCTCCAATCAAATTCGCTGAATCTGTCTCTGAGGTGGAGCACCTGGATGAGCCCGAAGCGGAATCAGCTGTGGGCCGACAGGACGCCGATGCTCTCACGTGGCGAATGGATGCCGTGGTTAGGGAGTGGGAAGCCTTTCTGGGGTTGGTTGAATCCACAACAGAACCGCCAATGCGAAAATTTTTGAGACAACAGACTGAAACGGGCAGGAACTGGGGAAAAGAAAAGCACCCATGTCGGGGATTTGGGCATGTCAAGCAGCCAGCTGGGCTTGTTTTTCTGTGCAAAGTTTTGTCAGTGGCCCGGAAGGGGGCTGAGTGACGCCAGTCAGGAGTCCTTGCTGACCTCTCCCGGCTTCGGTGAGCTGAGCAGCATCCACGAGCGCTGTGACAGCCGTGTCTCGGCATTCCGGTTGGTCGGTTGCTCAGCGCTTCATTGCCAGGGAAAGCTGAGAGTCGCCAAACCCAGAGTCAAGCATTGACTAGCCTTGTGTGTCAAGAGCTTGGCTAATTCGGAAGCCGACCGCATGATATGAATGTGTCGAACTTGCCTCTCACACTCACCCTGACCATGATTTGTGCTCACAAAGCTTCCCATGCTTGTGGGAGATCAACGCCCTTGCTCTCATTTCTTTTTTTCCCTCCTTGGCCACCATTTGTGGGACCTGCCGGTTTGCTAGATGCCGACAGTGTCATGGCCTTTTTGTTCGGTTTTTCCGGTTTCCTTCTGCGCTTCAATACGGTCAAAGCCAAGAGCTGGGCCCAGGCAGGGCGATTTCTGGGCAGGGCTCGTTCCCTTTGGCGGGACAAAAAGACCAGGTCGCTGGGACTGGGAGCCGGAGCCCACGCAGCCGGAGCTGCCGGAGCTGCCGCAAGAGCCCGTGACGGCGGCGGGTTTGCGGGGCGCGCCCCTTGGCGACCAAGCCCCGGGGCGATTTGAGTGGTTCGACTACATGTCACAGGTCGCGAGGCCTATATCAACCTAGAGGCCCGTGCCCCACAGGTGGTAAATTGCACGCCAAATCGCATTGTTTTTGCTTGTGGGAGCATGTCATGGATTGTTGCAACATGCAATTGCTGCACCTACCATTCAATCAGCGTCTTCCTTATCATTCCTGCTTGGCATTGGACTTTAAATGGAATCTGGAATGGAAAGACAAGCTGGTCGCTTTTTCTAATTGTTTGCGCATTGATTCTACTAAAGACAAGCTGGTTGTTTCTTAAACCCACGGAAACTGCAAGTTTCCTTCCAAGTTTTTTCCAAGTTTAAATTGCTTGGCTTCAACCGGACTTCAATTTAAATCATTACGTAAAATAGGAGCTCCTTTCCGAGGATGCTTTCAGCTCCAGTAGGATATTTATGTTGGGCTATATGTTAGATAGGATTCCCTTGCAGTTTTGAATCGGGCTTTTTCCACGTATCTCGGATTTGCTTGTCAACAATGATGAGGCGTTAAATAGAATATGGAAAGGAAAGACAAACCGGTTGTTCCTTCTGCTAGATTCAAGCAGAGCTTTTATATTCAACCAGATTTGCAGTAGACTTACAGTTGGAATTCGATATTGTTTTGAATCGTATTTCAATTAGGATTTCCTGTCCAATTGGGATTGTTCAGTAGAATTCAATCGGAACCTACATAAATCAAGTAAGAAAAAGCAAGGACTCTCTTTGTTTTAAAGTTATATGCGGAGGCACTAGGTGTGCGAAATATGTACAGCTAGATGTCGAAGCTGGCAGCCTTGGGTGATTCTGTCAAAAGGAACTGAAGAACGTGTCCGCAAGCGTTTGAGACCTCAAGGCTCCAACCCCCCCCCCGGAAGAAGAAACACGAGGGCAGCTGAACAGACAAAAACAACTCGAGGAACAGCAAACAAACAAAACAACCACAGCCTTGAACGAAATGTTTTGGACATTCCCAATACTTTGTGTCTAGTGCCTACAACGAGGCCAACCTTAAACGCAATCTAAACGCGCCCTTACCCCACCTTAAAGAAACCTTAAAGCAGGCGTAGCCACGCTAAATAAACCCACTCTAAGCCAGCTATATTTAAGGGCTGCCGCCCAGTGCCGCCGACCCCTCCGCTGGGGGGCCAGCCCAGGTTTTTTTTGTTCTGTCAGCGGCTTTTGGCTGGTTCAGGCTTGCTGGCTTGCTTGCTTGCTCGCTTGCTTGCTTGTTTGCTTGTTTTCAGCGCTTTTCCAGGCCGCACTCGTTTGCCCACAGCGAGCACCAACCAAAGGAGTGCTATATAGAAAGTAGACAGCTATCGGTCCCCAGGGCGCAACCAGCAAGAACAGCTTCGCGTCCAGCGCGCTTGGAGGCCGCACTCGCTTCGCTGCAGCGAGCACGAACCAAAGGAGTGCGCCGGCAGCCTGCTCCGCCGCGGCCGAGTGCCTAACGTCGCATTTGAGTCCAATATGCAGCAAAGCTATCGGTCCAGAGGGAGCGGCCAGCCACAAAAGCTTCGCTTCCCGCGCTTTTCCAGGCCGCACTCGTTTGTCCACAGCGAGCACCAACCAAAAGGAGTGCGCCGGCAGCAGAAAGGAAGAAAAGAGGCCGAACGGGCGGGCCGTGACAAAGCTTCAGCGCTGAAAACTGTGCCCTGCAGGTGCTGGAGCGCTTTTCCAGGCCGCACTCGTTTGCCCACAGCGAGCGCCAACCAAAGGAGCGCGCCGGCAGCCGATAGGAAGAAAAAAGGCCGAGCGGGTGGGTCTTCAGCGCGAAAAGCTGTGCCGAGCAGGTAGTTGAGCACGCTCGGCCTCCTCAGCTCAGGGGCAGTTGGTGTAGTCACACCCGCTCAGCACGCGAGAGGGGCCGGGTTCAATCCCCGGCCTGTCCATGCCCATGTGCGCCTGCGTTGGTCTTTCTCGCTTAGGGTTTGCTGTGCGTCTTGCCAAGGGCGGCTGCTGCGCCGCGGCCGGGTGCCGAACGTCACTTTTGAATCCTATATATAGAAATAGTATTAGTTAGAAATAGTATTAGTAGAAAGTATAGAAAGTATAGAAACTAGAAAGCTATCGGTCCCCAGGGCGCAAACCAGCAAGAACAGCTTCGCGTCCAGCGGCCTCTTTTCTTCCTATCTGCTGCCGGCGCGCTCCTTTGGTTGGTGCTCGCTGTGGGCAAACGAGTGCGGCCTGGAAAAGCGCTCAAGCACCTGCAGGGCACAGTTTTCAGCGCTGAAGCTCTGTCACGGCCCGCTCGTCCGGCCTTTTTGCTTCCTTTCTGCTGCCGGCGCACTCCTTTGGTTGGTTCTCGCTGTGGGCAAACGAGTGCGGGCCCGCCCGTTCGGCCTCTTTTCTTCCTTTCTGCTGCCGGCGCACTCCTTTGGTTTCTTTCCTTTTCCTTTCTGCTGCCGGCGCACTCCTTTGGTTGGTGAAACGAGTGCGGCCTGGAAAAGCGCGGGAAGCGACGCTTTGTGGCTGGCCGCTCCCTCTGGACCGATAGCCTTGCTGCATATTGGACTCAAACGCGACGTTAGGCACCCGGCCGCGGCGGAGCAGGCTGCGAACGGGCTGGCCGTGACAGAGCTTCAGCGCTGAAAGCTGTGCCCAGCAGGTAGTTGAGCACTCTCGGCCTGCTCAGCTCAGGGGCAGTTGGTGTAGTGGCATCACACCCGCTCAGCACGCGAGAGGGGCCGGGTTCAATCCCCGGCCTGTCCATGCCCATGTGCGCCTGCGTCTGGCACCGTTTGCCTATCCCTGGCACGAACCAAAGGAGTGCGCCGGCAGCCTGCTCAATATGCAGCAAGGCTATCGGTCCAGAGGGAGCGGCCAGCCACAAAAGCTTCGCTTCCCGCGCTGGTCCAGGCCGCACTCGTTTGTCCACAGCGAGCACCAACCAAAAGGAGTGCGCCGGCAGCAGAAAGGAAGAAAAGAGGCCGAACGGGCAAGCCCGCACTTGTTTGCCCACAGCGAGCACCAACCAAAAGGAGTGCGCCGGCAGCAGAAAGGAAGAAAAGAGGCCGAACGGGCTGGCCGTGACAGAGCTTCAGCGCGGAAAGCTGTGCCCAGCAGGTACTTGAGCACTCTCGGCCTCGGCTCAGGACCAGTTGGTGTAGTGGCATCACACCCGCTCAGCATGCGAGAGGGGCCGGGTTCAATCCCCAGCCTGTCCATGCCCATGTGCGCCTGCGTTGGTCTTTCTCGCTTTGGGTTTGCTGTGCGTCTTGCCAAGGGCGGCTGCTGCGCCGCGGCCGGGTGCCGAACGTCACTTTTGAATCCTATATAGAAATAGTAGAAAGTATAGAAAGTATAGAAAGTAGAAAGCTATCGGTCCCCAGGGCGCAAACCTGGTGCTCGCTGTGGACAAACGAGTGCGGCCTGGAAAAGCGCGGGAAGCGAAGCTTTTGTGGCTGGCCGCTCCCTCTGGACCGATAGCCTTGCTGCGTATTGGACTCAAACGCGACGTTAGGCACCCGGCCGCGGCGGAGCAGGCTGCGAACGGGCTGGCCGTGACAGAGCTTCAGCGCTGAAAGCTGTGCGCAGCAGGTAGTTGAGCACTCTCGGCCTGCTCAGCTGAGGGGCAGTTGGTGTAGTGGCATCACACCCGCTCAGCATGCGAGAGGGGCCGGGTTCAATCCCCGGCTTGTCCATGCCCATGTGCGCCTGCGTCTGTCACAGTTTGCCTCTCCCTGGTCTTTCATCCCTTTGGGTTTGCTGTGCGTCTTGCCAAGACCGGCTGGTGCGCCGCGGCCGGGTGCCGAACGTCACTTTTGAATCCTATATAGAAAGTAGAAAGCTATCGGTCCCCAGGGCGCGACCAGCAAGAACAGCTTCGCGTCCAGCGCGCTTGGAGGCCGCACTCGCTTCGCCGCAGCGAGCACGAACCAAAGGAGTGCGCCGGCAGCCTGCTCCGCCGCGGCCGGGTGCCTAACGTCGCGTTTGAGTCCAATATGCAGCAAGGCTATCGGTCCAGAGGGAGCGGCCAGCCACAAAAGCTTCGCTTCCCGCGCTTTTCCAGGCCGCACTCGTTTGTCTACAGCGAGCACCAACCAAAGGAGTGCGCCGGCAGCAGAAAGGAAAAGGAAAGAAAAGAAACGAAGAAGAACAAGAAAAAAGTGAAAGAAAGAAGGCTGGTAAGGTACAGGGCTGAACGGGCGAGGGCGAAAGGGAAGGGAGAAGGCTGCCACAGTCACGCTCCAACGCTAAACGAACACTCCCCCAGCGCCTTCCCCTTGCAGGCAGGGGGGTCGGCGGATAAACCGCTCAAAACTGAACCTGAACCAACCCTAAACCCCCACCCTATGCCAACCAATCCTAAACCCACCCTAAGCCGACCCTATTAAAGATACTCGATCTAAACCCACCCCAAACCCACCCTAAGCCAACCCTAATAAAGCTACCCTAAACCCACCCTGAGAGCCCCACTAAACAAGCCTACGCCAATCCTAAACCAACTCTAAACCCACCCAACAGAATCCCTAGAAACACCGGCAGCCCCTGGACTAACAGAGCGGTTTTTTGTGTAGTTTTTTCCCCCCCCCCCCGCTCAAGCAAACATGTATAGATGTTGACGTATCAACAAAACAGGTAGCGCCGCACGGAAGGTGTTTTGTTTCGCGGAAAGGGACGTTGTTGATTTGCGCATAGTAGATTGATTTCGTTTGGGTAGTTGTTGCCAAGCACGTTTACCAGCAAACCGTGCACACGAATTCCCTCACGGAAGCTACCTTCCTCAGTTTCCAGAAGCAACTTGCCTGTGGAAGGCCCGCGGAAGCACTTACATACACTTATATAGAAACATGCTCGAACAAGGTACCCTTCACACTGCGGACGGTTTCGCGGAAGAGTTTGATACAACAATGCAAATTCAAAGGGAATAACAATCACCACACTGGCTTGATCTGTCCATTTGTTGGGAAAGTAGTCGACCTCCAAGGTCCCAAAATGGACACCTCGCAGATGTTTTCGGGGAACGCCGCCGAAATTTTTCCTTTTCTCCAAAAAGACTCCACGACTGAGGGCCTCATTAGACGCGATGGGCGCCATGCCTCCGGTGTTTGTGGCGAGCATGGAGTTCACAGGGTGCTCAGGCCAAGACATTCGGTGCCGAGTGTGTGCCGAGCATCCAGAGAGCTTGTTTGCTTTGGGCCCGGGACCAACAAGGACAGATTTAGATGGAACAATGCCCAAGTTGGGCCGGTCAAAAGTTGGTTTGTTCCTTTTCTTTGGGGCTGACTGCCACCAAGCAATCCTCTGAATCAGGCGCGACCGACGCTCCCATGAATGGCTTTTGACCATCGGTGGCGATCCAGCTCCAACCTACCACCGCATCCCCTGTTCTCGTCCCGGCGCAGGCGCCGAGTTTCCGGCGCAGAGCTTACGAGAGGCGGCAGATCCTAGGCGAAGCTATCCGCTGCGGGGATAGTTTGGGGTGCCCAACATTTTGTTTCTCAGCCCAAGCTGTACAGACTTCGGAGCCCGCGGCGAATTGGAGCGCAAAAGCTTGGCTTGAAGTTTCCATGTTGGGAAGGGATATGCGTGCAATTCCCACAACCAGGGGACTTACTACTTTTGACCCAAGTCTTGAGAGAACCAGTAATTGTTTTGACCGTGCCTCACATCTCAGGTTTCGTTTGTGTTTCCCAAAGTCGCAAACCACAAGTTGCTAGGAGTCCAAGTGTTCGGCGTAGGGAATTACAGAACGTCGCTTTTCCTGGATGAGAAGCAACAATTGTAGCAGTCGCTGACCTCAGTTTGGTTGACTTGTTGATTTATAGTTGACAAACTTTGGATAATCCTGGATTGATTGCGCGTGATGCCTCGTGATGTTTCACGAGAACCGCAACATCATTCTTGACATCATTGCCTTTCCTCGAAATTCTGGGTGAAATCAGACGCAATTCCAGCCATTTGGATTTAGTTGTCCCCTTGACCAAATGGGCGCGTCTTCCTTTGAACCCACCCAAACCCATGGTTTTCCTTTGGTTTTCCTTTAAAACCGTCCAAAAACAGGAACCCACCACCCAAACTCATGGTTTCTAGCTTTAAAACCGCCCCCCCCCCCCAAAAAAAAAAAAAAAAACACCACCCAAACTCATGGTTCTTGCTTTAAAACCGCCCCAAAAGAAGGGGCCCACCACACAAACTCATGGTTTTCCTTTTGGTTTTGGCAAAAACACAACCGCCCCAAAAAAGGGACCCCAAAAAAAAAGGCGCCCCAAAAAACGACCATTCTACGCCAACCAAATCGCCAGACCCGTCGCCACCGGGCCGCCGGCGGCCTGCGCTGAGCGGCTCAGAGAGGAGCAGCTGAGCCAGCGCTTGCTGCGGGAGCAGATCGCCCAGCACCGGCTCAAGGCGAAAGCCGGTGGGGGGGGGGGTTCTGCCCAGATTGGTCCCGGAGCCGGGGATATCGCATTTTTTTTTAATAATCAAGAAAATGTGTTTTTACAAGCAAACACAAAACAATCAAACATGTGTATATATGGTACAGCGTTGCCACTCCCCCCATCTCCCACCCCAATGGTCATGGGTCAGACAAGTACCCCCCCCCCCCCTATGGTTGTGGTCCTGTGATTGGGTTGTGGTGGTTTCGGGTTGGTTTAGGGTTGGTTTAGAGTTAGTTTAGGGTTAGTTTAGGGTTGGTTTATGTTGATTTAGGATTGGTTTAGGGTTGGTTTAGGTTTAGGGTTTGGTTTAGGGTTTGGTTTAGGGTTTGGTTTAGGGTGCATTTAGGGTTAGTTTAGGGTTAGTTTAGGGTTAGTTTAGGGTTGGGTTATGTTGATTTAGGATTGGTTTAGGGTTGGTTTAGGTTTAGGGTTTGGTTTAGGGTGCATTTAGGGTTAGTTTAGGTTGGTTTAGGGTTGGTTTAGGTTGGTTTAGGGTTGGTTTATGTAGATTTAGGGTTGGTTTAGGATTGTTCAGGTTTAGAGGTTTACGGTTTAGGGTTTGGTTTAGGGTTTGGTTTAGGGTGTATCTAGGGTTGGTTTAGGGTTAGTTTTTGGTTGGTTGCGGGTTGGCTTGTGGGGGTCGTGGTGCGAGTTCAGGTCGGGGTCGGGGCGGGACCGGTGCCAGGACCTCGGGGTCTCGGGGTCTCGTCTCGGGTCCTGGGAAAGGGATGCGGCGTACGGCTGTGGCTCAAAACAAACCGGAGGGGCAAGCCGCGGGTTCTGGTACCCATGTTTTCACTTACCAGGGCAACCCATTTTGGAATTCCGGTTTTTTGAGCCACAGCCATATAGAAATATATATATGTATATATACATATATATTTTCGTACCTCGCGCTGCGCCTGCATGTGGTAGGCAGGGTGGCTCGGGCACTTACCGTCACTTTCGCGGCCTTTGTGCTGTCATCGCCCTCCAAAAAAAGAGCCTTCCCAGCTAGAGGTGAAAGCTCTACTCGACTCGGGACCGGGCCCATGACTGTAATCTTCGGGGCCTTCGGTCGAGTAGAGTTTTGACGTTCGGCCCAGGTCCGGAATTCGATTCCCGCTGCACTTGCTCCAGCTCCCGTTTGGCCATGGTCGCCCGCCACTACACATATATATATATATATACATATATGTATGTATTTATAAATGTGTTTGCTTGTCTTCAGCTAGTATCGATACCATTCAGCCGAACAGCGTTTCCTTGACTCACGCGTTGGTGATGACAGAGGTAACGAGGCAAAAGCAGGACGAGTCATGCCGGGCTCAAAAAGTTCAATTTCGTATTTTCATGTTGCACAGAACTTTGACACCCCCCACCCTCCCACCCACCCCAGCTTGTCAGAAAAATAGCCTGCGCCAAAAAATCGACAACCCTTCCACGGCGGCGAGAAGCGTCGTTGTCGTCAACAACACTACGCACGTTTCTGCCTTCTGCACCTGGCCGCGCGTGCGCTCACCTTGAATCGTCTCGTGGGTTAGACTGCGAGGGGGCAGGAGGGCGCAGGGCCGGGTTCACCCTAGTATATATATATATATATCTAATATTTATATTATGGTCCAAGACAGCCCACGAGCGGCTGCCCTTTTTTTTTGCGGGGCTTGCGAGATGGACCAGCCTGGCAAAGAGTGTGGCAAGCGTGTATTTGACCAGGTCGTTGGAAACAGGAGGAAGCTGGATAGGATCCTCCCTGTACCTTTGACATTGCCACAGATGCGGCCGAAGAGAGATTTGGCATTGGGTGGTTAAACTGTGTCAGGTGGAGCTGCACAGACTCCGCAACCTCCAGAGATCGACCAGGTCAAGGAGGGCAAGGTCGGCAGAGCCAATCCGAAGTGTAACATTTATGCCTGCACCAGAATTCGTAGCCTGATACCTGCCGTTAGGAATTCCTTTGATGGGGTTCGCGAGACAGGGACACAGGCAAATTACCGCACATAATTTGGTGTCGTGATGCCTGCAAAGACTGTAAGCTACCCAGTTGTGTAAACTTGTATGCTCAGGGCGCACCCAGATTGCACGCTCCCGTGTAAGGCCTTGGAAGCTTTAGACCATGGCTTCAAGTGTCTGTGATGCACCGACCAGCCAACTGCGACATTCCGTTGGATCAAACTGGGCTGCGGCGCGGCCAAACGGTGACCTTGGAAGGCATAGTATCGTGAAGCGATGTCTGAAGGGCACATGCTATTGGCTATGGCCATGGGTCAAAATCCAAATAATACCCCCAGTGAACATCCCGATCCCCACTAAAATCGACTAAAATGGGTGGTGCACCTACCCCAAAATGGTACCATTGGTTTTGACCCACAGCCATATCTAAACAATGTCTCAGACGTCCTCAATTCACAGCATGTCAGGCCCAGCAAGCTGAGTTGGAAGATGATGAGCTGCTTGGCCGCACCAATTAGGGGGAGTAAAATCAAACAGGTCCTTTTCTTGGGACGACCATGGGGAAACCACCAAACAGATGCTTTTTCCCACTAGCTTGGAAGCAATTACCCATGGTCTTTTGGGGGCCAAGTATATTGAACACCCCCTTCTCTCAATCATTCCATCCTTTCCCGTTCACTTCAGCACAGGCTGAACTTCGCCATGCCGGCGGCGCCGCAGGTGCTAGAGGCATGGTGGAAGGAACGGGATCCTCAGAGACAGGGTCTTCGGTAAAGAGGTGAGGTTCAAAAGGTCCTTTACATGGTTCAATTGGGCAACACTACTAAAAACACAGATTCTTCCACATAGGAGTACAAGCAGAAGGCCTTGGGCAGTCTTTGAATTGCGGCGCAACCTGTGAAGGCCTCGGGCAAGCGCGAAGCGCCCCTTGAACTTCTTGAACCCTGGGAGGCCGGGAGAGTTGCTTACTTGGCCCCAAAACGGGGTTGCTGAAAAGGGACGCCAAAAGGACGCCCCATGGGGGTTCCGATTCCTATCTCGAGTTGGCTGATACAAGCATTGACCGGCTTGCCGGAGGCCGTTCTCCGGCCCTCGGAAGGGAGCAGTTTGGCTCACCCAAGCAGTTTGGTTTTTGGGCAGCCAAGGGGCTCAACCTAGTTTTGATTAAGAAAAACAGCATTTACGGACGGGGGGGGGGGGTAAAAAGCAACATTTACGGACAGGTGCCAAGAGTACAACCCATGTACGCCGTGGTGTATTTTTTGGACTTACCCCTTTCTGGTTGCAGCCAAAAAGGCAAACCAACTATTTTGGGGGTCCCCTACTTTGAGACAAACCCAAATCATTCACGGACGGGGGCCAGGGGTGCCACGCCGGACAGGATGAGTTCTCCAACTTCGAGCGCGCTGCGCCTCTGTGGGCGGCCGAAGGGGTTAACCATCTGGAGTCCGTTCGTTGGAACCCTTGTGACAGACGTAAGTCGGGAAACTATTTGGTGGTTTGGATGGAGGTTCTGGATCCCCCCTGTTCTTGATGGAGAAGCCAGCCCTAACCAGGTCTAACTCTGAAACCAAGCGGAGCAAGGCATCTCCGGTCTTGTACCCAATGGACATAGAACAAACAAGAGAGTTTCAGGAATCCGGAATACCCCATGCAATCGACCTGTTTGGACGAGGATTGCTCCTGGAAGCTTGACATCTGAGCGGTCCTCCGGCTGGAGATAAGCCGAGTCTGGGCTGAGCAAAAGGCTGGGGCCTTGAGCGCTCAATGCTGAGCTGTCAGAACCTGGAGCAACATCCTTTCGCTCAGCTCAGCAGAGGCAAGGTTAACGAATCTCGCACTGCTTAATTCAGGTAGGGTATCTCCTCGAGTGGTCCACTCTGTTGATCTATGGCTTTGTGAATTCAAACTGCAGGATGAATTGCTGGAGAATGGTTGCCACACTAGGAGCTTTTTTGCAGGCAGGCGCCTTGCTAAAACTATGCAAGGAGCACGACCTGACTGCACCAAATGTCCAAAAAGCAAAGGCCTCAAGATAAGGTTGGACTAAACTTCAGACTTCCTGCCCAACGCCTCCGACCTGTCCCTGTGTTTTGAAGCAATCAGAAGAAGTCAGTTCTACTCAGCACGAGCTCTGCGGCATTAGCCACGAGAGCGCCTGCCCATTGTGAGACCAGGCCAAAGGTGTGGGTGGCAAGGTTTGCTGACTCATGGTTCTTGTCGCAGGAAGATTTTCGGAAAGGTGCAGCTTCTGAGTGGAGCACACGTGGACCCAGAGTGCGGTTTTCCGGCGACCAAAACGCCGCTCCGCCCCCTTTGGCTCAGCTGGAGGGGATGGCTTCAGAGCTGTCATGGCTCTGAGGGGCCGAAGCCCGGCAGTTGCCTTAGCAAGGTTTCTGGTTGTTGGCTCCGAAAGGCATCCGAACCTTGCAATTTGGTCTGGTGTGTTCTCAAAATGTCAAGACCCCAGGGATGCACTTCGACCTTCGCAATCTCGGGAATGAATGACTCCAATGAGGTACTTTTTCGTTTGGCCATGTCACTTTTTTTCTTGTTTTGTTAAATATATATATATATATATATATATTGGAGATTGCAGATGTTTTCCTTCAGTACAGGAAGGAGCGACTGCCGCTCCTTTCCCCGTTGACATAAGCCGCGGGCGGTTCTTTGACACCTGTCAACCTCCAGCTTCCGGGGCCCGATTTCGAGTTCGAGAGTTCGAGTTCGCGAGCCATGGGCGCGTGTCCTCTTCTCTTTTTTTGGGAGCGCACTCACTGGGACCAAAAAGGCCCGTTTGGTCAAGACCGTTTTGGGAGATCCCATCCCATGGTTGGGATTGGTGAATTCGCGCCACCCATTTTAGGTTTCCTAGTTTAGTGGTTGGATCGGGTTGTTGACTGGCGGGTATGGGATTTTGACACACAGCCAACAAAGAAGGCCGCCATTTTGGGGGGTCCCCTAGAAAAAGGCGCACCTAAATTTCAAGGTATCGCTGGCGCATACTGCGCTCATTGCACTTTGTGTCTGAAACAAGAAATGCGAGCTCAGGCTCGTGCTCGGTAACGCGTGAATGGCGGCTGCCGCGACCTAAATGCGCGACCTCGGCACTACAGATTATTCTATTGGTGGTGGCGACATGGCTGAAGAAAACATGCAGTCCATTAAGGGGATGTTCTTTGTCACGCCGTTGGCACTGATTTGGCGACCAAGGTGCTTAAACACATATTTCCGCCTCACGCAGCTTCATATGACTGGCTTAGTAATCTTAGTATTTGGAGATGTTACATAGCAGCGATGCACACAGGCTTCTTGAGATTTGTACCTTCGTACAGTGGAAAGTCATTGATCCATCTGCAGTCTTCACGTGCGCGTGTGTAACAGTCGAAGGTCATTTGGCTGTGGGTCAAAAATAGGTACCCAAAATGGGACCCTGGCAAATGGAGAAGTAGACTAAAACCTGCGGTCCCCGGGTGACTGAATTTTGACGCATACCCATTTTGGCGGGGACACAGGGGCTGCTATGTGCGCAAAGCTGAGGTGCGGTGGAAGCTGCTTCGGTTCTTCGCGGCGCGCCTTCGTTTGTTCGTTGGTTTCTAAGGGTTGTTGTATTTCACCCAGGGAATACACCCACACCCACTGGGTATTGACCCCATTTCGGCACATTTCCGGACAAACCCGTGTTATTTTGAACCATTCTGGGTCATTTCCAATCCCAGGGTGTAATACAAAAAACCCTCAGTGCACTCCCAAAGCGCTGCAGTCATACAAACCCGCGGCGGAAAACCCGCCTTGGCGGAACGCATGCGCTTCGCGTTGGCACGCATCGGATTCGTAGCTCCAGGCATTGGTCGGTCTATGCCATGCTCAGACCGATGCTATCACACCATGGACAGATGCCAGGGACCTGAAGCCATGCCAGCCGGCAGAGCTGCAGCCTTTCCGCTTTTCCTTGATTCTGACCGGGGCCCCTCGACTTCCTTAAAAAAAAGAGAAAAGTATTAGTACTTCCGCTCCCTGTCTGACCCCTGTCTCTGGCGGTCTTTCTTTTTAACATAGATCTCCGCAGATTGACTGGTGTCCAGGGAACACTTGGTTTGGATCTCATGAGATCTCTCCGATGTCCCCCGACCCCGTCTCAGCGGGCGCTGAGGTCTGCACCTCCGAGGATTTCGTCAACTACCGATCCCAGCTGTGCCCCGTGGCGCGGATCCCAGCGCTTAGGGACGGATCGATCCCAGCGGCCAGAAAGGGCCATGGGAACAAACCAAAGCGGTGAGCCAGTGAACATCCGAGTCAATCCAAGCACTAGAATAGGAAGCCTAACCAAAATTGGGTGGTGAATTCACCTACCCCAACATGGGATCCGATTGGTTTTGACAACCACAGCCAAATAGCCGCGGAGATCCGCCTTCGTTGAATTCTTGAAGCATGGGTCTGGGTAGACCAGTTGACTAATTACTGGGTTTTGATTGTGACTCGCGTGGGCTTCGGATTCCAGTGATTCGATTTCCAACAAAAAGAGACGTGGCCTCAAGAAGAAGACAGACTCATATTTCAAGAGGCCCAGACACATGTCGCAAACCAAGATGTCGTTCTTTTTCGTTTGGATCCGCAGACCTTCGTGGTGTCCACGCTGGCCTTCAACCCGTTGTATCCCGGGTGCGCCAAGCTGGTGAGAATGAAGTTGCCAGTCTTTTGCCAGATGGTAATGTTGACCCCATATCCAGTGATTCCCCACTAAACCCAGGGACACCGCGCCATTGCTAAACTGGGGTTGACAGTATGGGGTCACCATTATCCAAGGATGGGCATCTATGTCCCTTCGCACGTCTTTGCTCTTGAGAATGGGGTGTTGGTGACGCTGCTATTTGTGCCAGGGCAATTTCGGACATCACCATCCTTCTGCAGCCTGCCAAGTGCTCAGCGCTTCAAGTGCGCAGAACCTGTTTTTGAAGCGCAGAGACATCCAAAAGGCAGAGTTTTTTTCCCGCAACTTCTGCGCGAGTCTGAAGACCTGCCGAGCAGCATCCAGAGGACGCAGTCATGAGCTTGGAGGTCAAATGGCTGTGGCTCAAAAAACCGGTACCAAAATGGAACCCTGGTAAGTGGAAACATGAACCAAAACCTGCGTATCCCCTCCTGTTTTTTTTGAACCACACCCAAATGAGTGGCGAATCCTCATCAACTGTCAGCTGCCCTAGGTACATAGACATCAATCTAGCTGGCTTTGAAGCGATAGGCACCACAAACGTAGCGCGGGAATCTCAGATCGTGGAAGCGATTGAGCTTTCGTTGATGTGTGCTTCGGGTATTGTGGCTAAGGAACGCGATCTTGCGGGACTTGCAAATCACTGCCGGCAACACGGTGCCCTGACAGGATAAGCCTCATTTGGCCTGGACATTTGGGTCCATTGCGTTGTATTGCATTCCCGTGCAATGC
>CAUJNA010000347.1:236677-366677 GCA_963377175.1 Effrenium voratum | reverse complement strand
TACACGCATACACACGTATACGCACACATGCATACAGGCATACTTAAAAACATACGTACCTACACACACACACACGTACACGCACACATACACATAACCTTCAGCCAGCAAGATTGCCTTTTAGGCGACAGAGACATCTGTTCAACGCCAAGCTATCTTAAGCAGGGTTGTTTGAATTAGTTTATTGCGAACGCTGCGCGCTGCCCGCTTCGGCCAGTGTTCTTTTGGTTGGCTTTGAGGTGCTGTGTTTTGGTTTGCTTGAAGTGTTGTGTTTGTTTGAGTGCGCGAGTTGTGGCTTCTAGTGGGAATTTCGACTGCTAGGGAATTTGTCCGGCTTCTGGAATTGGACAGGTTTTTAGTGAGGGGGGGGTGGGGCCGAGGCAGATTTTGAATTACGTGGGCTTTAGGAAGTTGATTCTCACAAGCTAGCTTAAGCTAGCTGAAGTTTCTCCCCGCGTCCCCGCGTGGGCAACGTAAGGGGATGAAGTTCCTAAAATGATTGCAAGAGTCAATGATTTAGACCCCCTTCCGCCAGCTGCTAGCTTTCGTTGACCCCTCCTCAAGCTTTATCATCGTCTTGTTATTGAATGTTTAAAACCAGATTTGGGATTATTTAACTTCAACAGATGCTTGTTAAACAAATCTGTGTACATGGTTTATTTTAGTTCTGTTTATGCGAACTCTAGAGACTCTCGAACTGTTTACGATCCAGCGTTTTGAGTGTCACGGCCAGGCCTTGCTTACCACTTAACACTTGCGGATGTGCTCTGTTGTTAGGGGACCCCCGCAATGATGGGTTTCCTTTCGGTTCCCCTTTCAAGCCACAAAAGCGGGGTACCAACTCCAAAGTACCAACTCCAAGAAAACACACCCTTATTGAGAATCTCACGCGCATCGCTTTGCCAAGGTACCTTTGGGTTTTGACCCGCTTTTTGGCGGGGAACTCAGGTCGACCATCGTGATGCAAGCTTTATATTTGGGTCTGTATTTTTTGGGGGGTTTGGTACACCTATTTTTGTGATTTTGGAGGGAAACCAAGAGGAAAGCCACAAACAAAAGCAACCACACACAAATTTGTCTAAACATACTTCTTCAAATGTGTGATCAACCATCACAGTTCCTTTTATACTTCTTTCAGACGCCTGACGTCACAAGCTCGCTTGCTGGCTTCCAAGGCTACAATACCCAAACCAACCCGCTGTTCACCGAGCCTGCCTTGTGCCGGGCCGTGCTTTTCCTTGCACGTATCAAGTCTTCGCTCCAAACTCCAGCAGCAACCTCCCTTAAATTACTAAAGCAAGGAGTCCGGAGTCTCATGGGATTTCGCTTGGCACGCCGGAACGGGCGCGGCACTCTTTGGCGTGAGGCGAGGCGCTTCGAAGTGTGCCAGGTACAATCTCAGAACTCGCCTTTTGAGACTTACGGCTCGCATCCTATCGTGTCAGATGAGAAGTGTTTTTTTTTGGTTGCAAGAGCTGCACTCGCTTATGATGCTTCAGGTGAGGAGCGGACAGTCGATGCTGGCAAACAGAGACACGGAGATCACGATTTGTTGTGCTGCCCTCGACTATCTCTGACTACGAGCCCGGGTGGTTCTTTGAAGTGCAAGGGACATTTAAGCTGATTGACAAGCTGCATCACTTGAGTTATTGCGGTGCCTAGGTATGAGACTGCCAAGCGCATCTCCAAAGGACTTCCCCGCTGGATTCTCAGAATCAGAGTGAGCTAGATCAAAGAATGTTTAGAGGTTCACTGAATGTCGCGAATCTTTGTCGCCCGGTGGAAAGTCAGCGAAAACCGCAACTGAACCTCGCAACTCGAGCTGATCCAAAGATGAATGTGCGATTGCGTTGATATTTGCTTTCAGGGCTACACCATTTCGGGTCCTACGTCCCTGGACCAAGTGACCACTATCGTAGAGGCGGGACACGCTAAACATAGCTTCGGCACGGCTTGCGTGTGATGCCATGTGAACCAGCAGAATTATATTGCGGATTCAGATGCCGCGACATTCTTTTGCCTAAATCCTTGGCGCGCGCGTTCGCCGCATGCCCGACCTCACGGCCCGACCTCCGAGCCTTCAGCGCTTGGCGCTTGCGGAACGGAGTCCATGCCACTTTGGCTCGCTCGGAAGGAGCCGATCCTGAACACCCCAGAGATTGACCCAGGGCTGCAGTGGGAGTTCCTGCGTGCTCGGGGCCCGAGAGGTTGAAGAGACACGAGTCGCGGTGAGTCAAAGTTCAACAGGCGGAGAAGCCAATTGCAACTGAGAAGAGTTGTTTTGCCATTTGTTTTGCCAGTCAATCGCATGGAGAGTCTTTTGTGGGCAGGAATGGTGGTACACCTTTGCCAATCTTTGTCGCTGACTTGCCTGCGCACTGCCGGTCAGGTGTCGTTTGACCCTCCCGTGGCTGCCTTGGATGTGCTATTCTGTTTAGCATCACCCGATTCGTTTCACAAAACCAAGCGCCTCAGATCTCGCGGCACGTGACAGTTATTCACCTCACACTGCGGCCAGCAAACTCGCTGACGGACCGCTGGCGGCCCAGATGCCCCTGGCGATTGGGCTGAAAACCGAAGATTTGCTGCAGGTGCGCGGATCATTCTGAGCATGCCAACGGTTGAGCGGGTGAACAATGTGTCTGCGCCTTGGGGGTGAGTCGGGTTTCATGCCGGCAATAGGGTCCCACACATGGCTAAGCATCCAAGAGATTGAGCAAACCATGTGCTCAGGCATCAGGTTTTATGCACACTTTGAATTATTGTTAAAAGTAAACCCCCAATGCAACGTTCAGTCTTCCTTTGTCAGCGTTGACTGTCGTCCATTTCGCCTGCTTCAGGAGCGGCTCGGTGTCGTTCAACACGGCCAGCAGCGTCGATGGGGCGGCCGGGAGCCCAGGCTCCGCGAGTCGCGAGTGCAGCTCGGGAGGCTCCAAGGGCAACTCACTTCAGCAAGTCCAGGTCACTTGCCGGTGCACAGGGATGGGAATGAACCCAGAGGTCTTGAAGGAAACCAGCAGTTGGATGACTTATAAGAGTCATTCCGCATATTCCCTGCTGAGCACCAGCAACGTCAGCAAATAGGGGAACCTGCGATGTGTGTGGCGACTTGGATATTTTTCCCAGTCCACACGGTTTGAGGCAAAAAGCCACCGTTGGTGGCGTCCAAAAAAGGTCGCAGGGTTTGCGGCACCGAGGACTGGATGTTTTTTGAATCCGCTGCCCTGTGGGACCACCTGCAGGGGAGGCTCACCTTCTTCTTGCGCGCCGGCAAGGCCGGAGTTGTGGTGCAGGCTAGGCAGGCCGCGGAAAAACATCTGCCGGCCGAAATGGCTACACATTTTCTTCATAGGGAACCGCTTCAAAAGGTGGTTTGTGGACATAAGTCCCGCCTGTATGGTGTCCACCAAAGGGTCCGGGCCCCCTGGGCCTTTTAAAATTCACGCCCAAATAACTCGGGCAAAAGCGCTGCTGAAGGCAGACTTAGTCTTCTCTTGGCGCTCAAGCCAATGCCCTTTTTGCGGCATGTGAACCCCGTCCTCGAGCATCGGGAGCAACTCACTAGTCACCAACAACCACTAGCAACACGACTAGCAATCATGATGACTAAGCATGATGACCAACACGCGTGACTCACAACCATGACCAACAACGATAAAGACCCACGACTAACCACCACTGCTCACCAGGACTAACAACCATGACTAGCAAGCACGACTCATCACGACCACAACTCACCATGACTACATGAGTCACAAAAGCCCAGACTCACCAGGACTAAGAAGCACTCATGGCTCAAGAAGCACTATGGTCATGACCTTATGAGTAAATGGCTGTGGGTCAACAACATGTACCAAAATGGCGCCTTGGTAAATGGAACCCAAGACTAACACCTGCATAACCCCAAGTCGTTCATTTTGAGCCACAGCCAAATGACAATGGTTGATTGTGATACATTTCTTTTTTATGGTTGCTTTTATTATTGTGGTATTCATGACCTCATGAGTAAATGACTCAGAAACATCACTTCCCTGTGCAACCTTCGCCACAGGTCTTGGCCGCAGGCCGCCAGGTGACGCTTTCCACGGAGCCTGGGGAGCTCTTTGGCCGCACGGGCGGGTGTTTGTTGGTACTGTACCAGGCCATAGCGTGACTTCTTTTTTTTGGGCTGGGTGGTGCGGGGTGGGTGTGGGGGTGGGGGTGGTGTGTGGCGATTGAAATCGGAGGGTCAAAAGAGCCATCGCATCGTGTTAAAGTATGTTTTGGCTGTGGCACAGCTTTATCCCTTGGTGCTTTTCACCTGATTGTGCATGTATAGGGACCCTAGAATGCAGCGGGTCTGTGGCGTGTCGAGTTGCTTTTCGCGCTAGGCAAGACGTGACCTGCAAAAGCTGGGAGGTTCGGCTTTTCGTTCCGGGTCAGGTTTCAGCTTCCCATTGAGCTTCCTGCAGATAGCGACACGCTCACGGCCGCTTGCCTGCATGACACAGAACGATGGCCACCGAATGCCTCAGTCAGATGTAGGTGTCAGCACGCTCCTTCGACGACATCGACGAGGTTGTGCGGGAGACACCTGCACGGCACCCAAGATGCACTCCCAGCAGCGTGTGTTGAAGCCAGAAAACTCGTTGTGGGGGGTGTCGTTTTTTTTGAGTTGGTGCCCTTTTTTGGTTGAAAGGGAATCATGGGAATCCAAAAGGAAGCGAAGCATTGTCGGTAGCCCATGTTGAGACACATGTCAACCCAAGTTGTAGTTGGATTGATCGAGCCTCGCCTAGAAATGTCGTCTGAGGTGACACAGTCCAGCGCAGTTCCCCACGTGCGCAACTTCACCTTCACACGGCCTGGCACATAAAACGTGCATTGGATCATTGTGTTGGTGTTCTCATGTGGCTGTGGCTCAAAAATAGGGCAACCCCAAAATGGAATCCTGGTAAAAGGAGCCAAGGACTAAAACCTGCGGTCCCCTGGTGGTTTAATTTTGACCCGTACCCATGTGCCAGGCTGGCCTACACCAACAACGTTCCCAATCAGCAAAGCAATGTCATGTTCCACTTCATGACCAACAGACCTCTGTTCGTGCTGAGCCTAGCTTGCTTTTTCTTCGCTGCTTCCCGCGCGTTGTGGCTGTGGCTGTTGGCTGTTGGTAGTTGGTTGTTGGTTGTTGGTTGTTGGATGTTGGTTGTTGGTTGTTGGTTGTTGGTTGTTGGATGTTGGATGTTGGTTGTTGGTTGTTGGTTGTTGGTTTTTGGTTGTTGGCCGGGGCAGATCTGAGGTAGGGGTCCGAGGAGGGTTCCGGGGACGCATGGGGCAGTTCCAAGAACGGTTTGGTGATTACGGGGGCGGTTTTGAGGAGTGTTCTGGGGATGCACAGGCGGGTCGTCCAAGCTGGGTTCTGGCAGTTCTGAGGGGCGGATATGGGGCGGTTCCGAGATGCACTGGGCTGTTCCGAGGAGGGTTCCGGGGATGTGTAGGGGTTGGGATGCATAGTGGGGATGCATGGGGCGGTTCCGAAAGGGTTCCGAATGCGTGGGGCAGTTCCGAGTTCTGGGGATGCATGGGCGCGCAAATGTGCCTCATGCTGTTGGGATATCGCATGAGCTTAGTTTGCGGAGTTGCTGGCGACTCTTTGGATTGTTGTTCAGGCTGGGTCGGTGATTTTTCTTCGCCACGGGCCCAGAGAGAGGCCAATTGCGCTGGGACTGAAGCCGAGTCGAGTCAAGGCGGCTCAAATCGACAAGGCCTCAAGTTCCCGGGCCTAGGCTTGTCCGGCTTCACAGCCCAACGTGTCGAAGTGCCTCTGAAGGGGACCTCGAAGGTGGGGTCCGATTCGGGATCCTTGAGATGTTAAACACGTGTCAAAACAAACCTCGGATTTCGCGAGGGGTTCCTAATTAAATCTGACACAGACAATTGAAGGTTCGAACGTTGGCTTGTTCAGATTGGGCTCGGAGGGGCGTGCGCACCAGCCAAGCCCATGCAAGGGACAATTGTTTGCGCCATTTCTTATACCCTCCACCGGCTGAAATTGCGGGGTTGGGACAGCTGTGTAGAAATGTAGATGTTGGGCTGGCTTCTGCGAACTGATGATTGCGGCGAGGAGTTGTGTCCATGTATCGCAGGCTCATTTCCGTGACGAGAGCGCGTACTTCAAGCTGCCGGCTGCCTTCGCATGTCTTAAGTGCAGCGAATTGAGGGGCTGCCTCAGCAGACGTGCTGGCTCGGGGGACGGTGCCAGGAGAATATCCTCGAGCTTCACATCGCCAGAACCATCTACTCAGACGAGCCTGGCGCTGAAGTCATTAAATCTAGCACACTAAGAACCACTTCTGGGGGGATCCTCGCTCGAGTTTATGGAGTTTTTATTATACTTTTTGGGCTTGGACCATTTTTGGCTCTCGAAGGGAATGGAATGGCCATAAATCGAAAGAGTTCCGGCAGAGCCGCGCAACTTCGCACCAGATCAAGCAGTTTTCCTATATCGGTACGGACAAATGCGGCATCCCGCAAAAGGTGTCAGACCATACCTCCAGCTTTTGACTGGTTGCCGGGGGGCAAGCGCGCCCGCTTGGAGAGCAACGCGGAATTAATTTGAGCCGTTGCCCGTGAAGTTCAGAGATGAAACGGGTGTGTCTTGCGGGGATCCAACCGCCAAACGACACCTGGATGCCAGAGACGAAACTGAGGTACTTGTTTGAGATGGAATTCGTGGCCTTGGCCCAAGAACTTGCTACCCGTTTTTGCGTCGGAGAAATGCGTCGGTTGAAGCAAAATGAGTGGAGTCTTAGCTCGCTAGGAGCTGATTCTTCCACCTGCTCTTTACGCAAGATGCTCAGAAGATGTGGTTTTGGCAGGTAGCCGACATCTGGCGTGAGAAAAACTCGGTTTGACTGGGGAGTCGTGCTGTGAGGCCAACGACAGCTCATTGCTGGCATGGAATTCAGATCCAGGGCCTGAGCCTCAGCCTGAGGCTCGCGCCTTATGAAGTCTTTTTGGAGACGCCAAGACCTGCATTATGATACGGCGTCTCTCGAACTTAGGAACCCCTTCCGGTGATTGCTGTGCTTTTGGTTTCCTCTTGGTTTCCTCCTGGTTTCCTCTTGCTTTCCTTTTGGTTTTTTTGTTGGTTTCCGCTTGGTGTCCTTTTGGTCCTGGTGTCCTCTTGGTTTCCTTTTGGTTTCCATCCAAGGGGACGCGAATTTTGAGAAGCATCCGCTTCCCTGGGACGGACGTGGGCTGAGGGCTCCACCGCAGCCAGTGGATGACTCGCCTATGGAGACGCCCTCGGCATCTTCCATGTCTCAACTTTTGGATCCCACCTGGTTGATTTCCCTTCGCGGCGTCCCTTCTAAACCGCAGCAAAGGGGTTGGAATTTCCGAGAGCAAGACACACGCCGCGTGAGTTGTAGTTTTTTCTTGTTCTTGGAGCCTGCCAGTTGCCTGGGGTTCGAGTTGGTGAGGTGGGTGCTGGCTACAAGACCTTCAAGAGGTCCCAGTTGGTCTTCTTACCACTGGAGCCCAGGCCACCGAATCCTCCTTTGGCTGTGGGAGCTGAGATCAGCGGATGTTTTGATTTTTCCCTCCACTCGGCTGGCCGAACTTTTCTCCTCGCGGGGCGGATCCCATGGCCAGGGTTGGGCGTCAAATCCCATAGTCCCTGAAAAAGTGTTGCCCTGCAAATGTGGGGTAAGGATTGGATCTCCAGGGAGCAACGGCTTGGAAGCTGCCCACTTTGGATACCTGAGAAGGACAGAGGCTGTAGCTTGTTCCACACGGCCGGCCAAGAGCGAGGGCTGAACGGCATGCCTGGGCAGGCTGCCTGCAAACATCAGCTTTACGCTGGAGCCGTCTATCTCATTCTATCAGGGCGCCAGCAGCTAAGTTCTTCAAGTCGCCAAAGTGAAACCGGTGACCGACCGCAAATGCAAGGACAGCATCGTGATCCATATGTACGGATTTGCGTGCGGCGCTCAGATGGAGCAAACTTGAAGGGCGGGGCTTCGTCTTTGCGGGGTCTGAACACCTGACAAGAACTGACCAGAAGCGCAAAACAAGTCAACCATTTCTCAAAAAAGATAAGCTCAGGCAGTAACGCCAACAGCAGGCGGCAACCTCCTGAAACTTTCTTCAACCTTACACCTGGCCTGCACCAGAGCACCCAGGAACCTCCGGCTTGAACCTTGCACCAGGCCTTCCATGGAACCTTCGGAACCTTGCTTGAACCTGACTCCAGCAGAATTTTTTTCGGCCTGAGGTGTACCTCTAGCGTCATCCCGCTGCTCGGCACGGGCCCCAGGTAGCGAGGTTCAGCTCGCCTGGGGGCTTTGTCTCTATTGGCGAGCTCATCCATCAGCACTCTGTGGCTTCACTGCTGTTAGCGAGTTTTTATGTGCAACAAACAAAGCTTCTTGCAACCATACTAAGGGTCGCAAACATGCAAAACACATCATATCAAATCCTTGTTTTTTTTCCCGACAGCTATGTCATTGACGCTCGCTAACAAACCATGTCATGGACATGGCAAGTATAGCGAGGCCCAGATGCATACCGGGTGCAAGACCAAGCGGCATCCTGGACGCAGCAGGAGACCTGAAATGCAGCCGATTTTTGCCCCAGAGGCGAGCGGTGCATTCGTTGAATCTATATACAATATATATATATATATATATACATGTGTTTTTTGAGTGGACTCCCCCCAAAAGGAAAGAACAATCAATGAAATCATCATGGTGGTGTTCCTTTGATCTTCCCTTTAAAACCACAAAACAAGGGGTACCTTCAAAACAGGACCGCTGAATGATGCAACTGTTCTGCACTAGAAAGGCTGAACTTGGGATTCGCAAAGCTATTTGTATGCATTGGTTCAGAATCCAGAAGCTGCAGGACAGCATGCTGGTCTTTACCACGGCTGCGAATGAGATCATTAGCAATGCCGGCAGCCCAGAGGCTTTTCCGCAGTCAGGCACTTTTTGCTTCGGATTAATCCGGAGGAGTAAGCCGGAACCTCCAACACTAGATCGTTTCCTCACTCAAAGGGGGACCACCCCTGATTAGTACAGTCCTTTAGATTAATCCGAATTTATCATTATTCGAATGCCGGTCTTCTTTGCATTGTGAGGCTGCTCCCTTCCGGGTGAGCATTGGCAGGGAAACCAACTTCCGGCTACCTGACAAGCTGCATGCTCAGCATATTTCCATTTGTTCATTGCGCAAGCCGGTCGCAACCTTTGCATTCATACCGTTGCCAGCACGTGTGACATGAGAGGCTGAGTCGTCGAACAAATTGCTTGCTCAGGTTGAGTGAGAACGATGGCATCCTGCGCATTGAAGGCAACTTTGGTCGATCGAAAGATATGGCACGTGTACTGTATGGGTGTTTCTCAAAATTGGGGACCACTATCTCCAGGCAGGCGTTGTTTTTTGGTTTCCCTTTGAAATGGCTCCTCAAGTGTAGTTTTTTGGGGGTTCCCTTGAAAGCTTTGGGGATATCCCTTTAAACATCATTTCAGGGTTCATCCTCATCACGAAATGAAACCATGGTGGAAACCATCCGAAAAGGCGTCCCATATTTTGAACCACAATGTCTCGTCCAGCGACTTGTGAGGCAGGGGTGCCCTCATTGACTTGGAGCCACGACCCAAGGCTGAGCCATAGCACGTGGTTCCCTGGGGCACCAAAGTGTGCCAGCGCAGTGCGTGTGCGCTTCCCTCTTTTTGTGTTGTGTGTGTGTGTGTGTGTCTGACTATGGAGAATCACCTTGATTCACCCATGTTTCTTGGACAGCAGAAGATGAATCAATCCGGAGGGCCGATTTTTTCTTTTGTGAGCTCGCCCGAGGCCAGTGAAGAAGATCCCGAAGATCGGAGAGGACAAGTACGTCATCGAGTCGCGGGTGGAGTTCGACCCGGAAGATGTGCCTTCCTCTTAGTTCCTTAGTTCTTGGCCTCAAGACGTCAGCGGGTGGCTGCAACCTCTTCGCTGGCTGCAACAAGTCCGGCCTGACTTTGGAATTCACTTTGGGGCTCTTTTCTCTCCGTTGTTTTACTCACTGTGGATGGAAAAACATCTGCAACATCTGCGAACAAATCCTGAAATGATAATTACCCTGTAAATGCCAACAAAGACTGGTCTCTCATGGGTTCAAAGTAGTGCAGGATTTCGTCCATCCACGGTATGTTGAGCAATGTGTGCCGCGACCTGTTGGCAAGGTCCGTGAATGCTTTCACTCGGATCAGCTTTTCGATGGTGCTGAACACAGATGTGCTCCCCAATTCGTCAAGAGCTTAGTCGCAGCTGTACAGAGGCACACAACACACCCCTTGACACAAGATGACGATCTAAAAGAGAGAGATCTAGGATAGGGGCAGTGTGCACCATCAACTGAGGACGATTTACATCAAGCTTGGCGGTCTTATTCGAGACCCTGGCCGGCAAAACTTGGTCGGCGGAGTGCTCAGTTCAAAAAGTGTCGCCGGGATCTCTCCTCCCAGCCTTCTCTCGAGTGCAGCCCAAACCCAAAAGGCTCCTCAGAAGCTTGTCCTATGAATCTCGTTTCAAGCAGCTGGTTTTCCCAGGTGTGCAGGGAGCCGCTCGTTCCGGCACCATCAAGATCTCGGGCGCCAATGGGCCTCTCTTTCGTGGAGAGGCCGGAAAGACATTCGCCAGACATATTTGACAACGGCCCATAAGTCCTGAAATGCGCAAGGTGATAGTCGCCCCCCATTGATTTGGAAAAGACTCAAACTGATTGCCTTGGTCTCTGGAATTATGCCACGACTGCAAGCATTGATGGCTGAAACAACTCACCATGTTGCTACTTGCAACTGTGCAGGTCATGTGCTTTGTGATGCCCAGACTCAGGTATTTAGGATTGCCCTTTCTTTCGGCGCATAGGATACATGATGTGTTATGTTTCTCTTTCTTTTTTTTCTGGCAGCTACAAATTTACATTGGAGTTTCTTTTCCGGCAAGCCCAGCTGACGGCAGGTGGGATATTGGGACCAGGATTTGGTGCTGCTCACGGTGCAGATGATCTCCACCGTGCAGATCTACGCCGGCGTGGCTCGGATTTGCAGTGGAAGGATTTCCGAACGGCGGGTTCATTCCATCATTCCCTATCAGTCCCTATCATTCCCTATCAGTCCCTATCATTCCCTACTATGGATGGACGAAATCCATTTCGCGCCTCTTAAGAAGCCCTGGAATGATATGACTCCCCTGTAAATACCAACAAGCAATGGTTTACCTGGTTTCAAAGTGGTGCAGGATTTCGTCCATCCACAGTATGGGACGCCATTGTTTGTTGGTATTTGCATGGGAATCATCCTTCCAGGGTTTCCGAACGACGGTGCGACACAGATGTCGTCCATCTACAGCAAGAGTTTGGGTTCTCATTTCGGGTTGCGCAGGTCCAATTGGCCAAGGGTCAACACCAATGGGATCCCATTTTGGGGTAGGTGAATTCACCACCCATTGTGGAACCTATTTTAGCGTTTTGGTGGGGACTGGGATGTTTACTGGGTACGATTTGGGTGTTGACCCATGGCCAATTCGAGCGTTAAGGAAAGCTTTGCCTAAGGAGCGGGTGCGCTTCTTCATCGAGAGGGATCAGGACTTCAAGCTGTGCGGACCTCAGGGCATGCAACCGATGCGCCACAATCAACGCCCGGGTAGACGAAGGTTAGTCAGGGGCAGTCCCAGGAAACAGTTTTGCCTCCTTAATTCTTTACATGTATACCATTTTAATACCGGGTGTTGATTGTGACTCAGATGTCCTTTTTTGGAGTTGGTACCTATTGCTTGGTGCTATACAAAAGGGAAACCAAACGGAAATCTGGTGGTCCCCTCAAAAGTCAGCCAGCTTGTGTGTCTGTGTGTGTGTGTGTGTTCTTTTGTGATATTTCGCACGTGAGCTGCGATGTTGTCTCCTTGGAAATTCATGCAAGCCAGCTCAGGCCCTTCTCCGCATACCCCAATGATCCATCCTTCAGATTGGCTGTGCCAGAGGCGCCTTGTGGAACCGCCGTGTTCAGGCAACCCTTAGTTGGTGGTTTGGGTTGCTGCTTTGGGATTTGAACTTCTGCTTCCCGTAGAGTGTAGATGGGAAACCGCCAAATCCGGAACCACCCAACCACCGGGCTCCAAACCACCAATTGGAGGGAAGCTGTGGTTTGGGATTTTTGAACCCTTGCTTCCTGTAGAGGAAAAATCCGCCGCCAATTGCCGGGACGCTTCCGCTTGGAAGGCTGGCATCCCCGAGCGGCCCTTCAAGTTCTCCACACGAGTCAGCCAGCAGGGGAAGCAATTTGTGACGGGCCCCAGCGCACAAAGATGGAGCTTGCCTGTTGGGAAGTTGAAACGGTCGCTCATGACCTTGCTGGGAAGCAAAGTCAGGGTCGGCCTGTTGGCAAGCCAGGTTTCAATTGAGAAAAAAAAACCAAACCCGGGTAGATGAAGCTTAGGAAGGGGCAAACCCGACGAAAAATGGGTGCAGCCGCCTTTTCATTCTTTACATGTTCCTGGGAAGGCTATTAAAAGAGTTTATGACTCAATTGGCGCTCGATGTAGCCACTGGCCGATGAGCGAAAGGCGTCTCAGCCTTGCCCGAGGCCGTGTCCGAGATCTTTTATGGATCTCGAGGTATGGCGCTGAGTCAGAGCCATCGAGTCATGCCATGTATCAAATTGTTTGCCGGCTTGTTATGAGGCGAATCGTGCAAGGCTATTGCCAACTTCCGAACGAGACGGCATTGTCCAAGGAATCACTGACACATGCATCTGCCTAGGTGCAGTGGCATATCCCAACACTGTGGTCGAGTTCAACTTCAGGCCAAACATTTGTTTCATCGGAGTTGTGTCAGCAGCCGCACCGCTGGAGCTCTGTCGAAGGTTTCAGCCAAACGTCATGAGCTCAGAACGCCCTTTCTCTCAACATTCTGGCCCTGGCCTTGAAGCTATTGGTACATGAACCCCCAAAATGTTGGTCTTCCTTTTGGTTTCCCTTAAACAAAAACCCAAAAAGGGTAGCTTCAAAGCCCCAGACCCCGGCGCCTTAGGTGAACTTGCCAGCTGGCACCACTGTCAGGCTGTCGCGCGCTCCTTACTGCAGCCCGTTTCGTCGCGCGAAGTGTTTCGGTTCGACCGATTTGGCGTCCAGGCTGCCCGGCTTCACCTGCCCATTCACCAGCGTGCGGCTCCGAGACCTGGCGGTGTGTTTGCTTTTGATGGTACCCCTTCAGTGGATTTAAAAGGAAATCAGGAGGAAGCCCACTATTTTGGGGAGTTACCCTAGAACAAACCCTCAAATCAGCGGGGCTGAAGTGTACCTTGGGGGAATTGAAACATGAAGCCCTATCTTGGACATGAGCTTGCACAGGCCAGCACAAGACTCACTGAAGCAATCGGCGGCTTGCGGATTGGGGTTGAGCCTGTTGAAATGCGTGTCCGCCAGTTTGAATTTAAGCTGCACCCGAACATCGAGGTTCCCATTGGGACGCAGGAAGTGCCAGTGCTGAATGAAAAGGACTTGAGCCATGCGCTCAATGATCGTTTTCAAGCTTTGGGAGTGCGATGAATGCGAATGAACGAGCTGACCCTCAGCATGTTGCGATCCCCAGGTGATTTTATCCGCTTCGGTCAGTGGGATCAACTGTCAAACACGTTCGATCTGGTGGTGCTGCCGGCATGTTTTGGCAGGCTCGCAAGATTCGGCTCCTTTAGCCCTGTCAAAGTCATGGCAGGGTGTCAAAATATGGGGGGCCAAAATGGTGCATTTTCCTTTTGGAACCCCTTTAAGCCGGGCACCTAAAACAAAAGCTCTCATGGAGCTTGCAACTGTTGATGCTCAACCTTGCAGGTGCCGGTGGGGCAATCCATCTATCGGCAACTCATCACGGCTGCGACCCCGGTGCCGCTTTCATTCCTCCCAAAGCAAAGCTTGGGAACCAATGGGCAAATGCACTTGAGAAGCCCAGCGCGTCCGGTTCCATTGCAAATGCCTTCCCTGAAAGTCCCATTGCCGGCCAAGTAGCAAAACGGTTCCGTGGATCTTGTGAACAGATCTGTTGCCTTTGGACTGGACAATTCCGTATTTGTCTTACTGTTCACTTGGGTGTGGCTCAAAATGTAAGAACTAGGTTGAACTAGGGTTACGCAGGTTTTGATCTTTGGTTCCATTTACCCAGGTGCCATTTGGGTACATTTTATTGAGCCACAGCCTGTTAGGAGTTCCCCTCACCTCTTTGACTGATGCATAGGTCACAGGTCGCCACTACCCAGACACCGTCAGGTGCTGCGCATCATGGAGTCGGGGGGCTTCCGGTTGCCCAGCACCCCGCTGCTGCCGGACGACATGCGCCTCACCATCCAAGCAATTGGGCCGGGCACCCAAGGAACAAACTGCTGAGCTTGAAAGTTGAAAGCACATAGAAAAATGTACAGACAGACAGACAGACAGACAGACATACAGACAGACAGACAGACAGACAGACAGACAGACAGACAGACAGACAGACAGACAGACAGACAGATATACGTACATACGTACATATGTACATACGGACATGCGTATATACGTACATACGTACATACATACGTACGTACGTACGTACATACATACATACGGGACATAGGTGTGTTTGTGTGTATGTGTGTGAGTTTCACACTAGGCGAACCCCGCAGAATAGTCATGAGTGTTTGCTTCTTGATTCGGGGATATCGCTTGCGTTGCGCGGGATAGACTATTGTCTATTGGGGTCACATATCAATCTCCCCTCGATTCTTCTTGTATGTGCTGCAAATCTGTCACGCTGATCGATCGTACCAAGCCTGGAATGATGACATCGGTTGCAGGGTTCAGGCAAGGTCTCAGGGCTCGGAAAGCGTGCAGGGACGAGGCAAAACACATGAGGGCAATGATTGAACTATGCCATGCTCAGCACTTGCTTGCGCGTCCTGAGGAATGTTGTGATCTTTGAGGCGGGATACATTTGGCGCACTTGCTCATTCCAACTGACAGTATCTTTGCGACGCGCGATGTTTGGAAAGGACTAAGAACGGCTTGCTGGCAAGATGCGCAACTCCTGCCACAGGAGCCCATCAAGACGTCCCCGAGAGTGGTTGATCGACTCCTGTCCGCAAGGGTGGATGCAAACGAAACTAAGGGGATTGTCAACTGAGTCTGCTTCCGCCGAGTCCCATCAAACGGGGTGACGGAACTGTGTGCTCGGCGCATCTTGAGGCACTGTTGCGTGCGAAGCCGCTTTCATGCAATCCTCTTTCTTGACCAGTCTTGTTGTTGCAGCCTGTAGCTGGTCCAGCAAGAAGCTATGAGACTTGCTTGCAAGTTGCGACCGGATCGCCGTGTGCCCACAGCCAGATGCGGCCCGAGAAACACTTCTTTCTGAGAGAGAGAGAGAGAGAAGCACCTAGCGAGGCATGGTCAAAGTACACACAAGTGCCCGTAGTCGGGAAGGACATTTGGAATTGCTGCGCTCTCAATGCTTATATATAGTTGGCAAGCGTGTACTCCACAGCTGACGTGAACAGAGGACCTGCGTCAACAGGTTGCCGGAGTGTTTTGTGGTTGTTGCAACCCGGATATCTGACTGGGTTTACGCCGTGGAATGCGGTTCATCCCATGAATGTCCGAGGATCCTTCCAGGTCTCTGAGTTCGTGTATTCGCCGCAAGCTGAGTGTGGAGTGTGAACACATGGGCGTCCAGCTATAGCCGTGTCTCAAAAGGGCTGGACCCAAAACACAAATTATCCAACACAACAAACTTCTTTGTTTTGGTCTCCCCTGCCAAACCACGAAGAAGAAGACATGCGACTCATACAGGTTTTGCCGTGTTTCGTTTTTGGGTCAATGGGAGTGGAGTCGAGGCCACCTCAGAAGGACAGCATCTTTCAGCTGCGGATGATCCTGCAACCAACGGTCAACATCACCGAGGCGACGAAGAAACCGGTGGATTTTTCATGGGTTTCAGATCAGGTTCCGTCACACATGGCCGTGGGTCAAAACCAACGGTACCATTTTGGGGTAGGTGCACCACCCATTTTAGTGGGGATTGGTTTTTTCACTGGGGGTACGATTTGGATTTTGACCCATGGCCAAATGTCAGTTGATGGGTCAATTTGTCAGGGACATGGGAGACTCACTAAGCTTCCCACCAAGGGGACTCACTAGTTTGTCCATGCCCTTGATGGGTGACCGCTCATTGGGAATTGGCTTTTCTTGCCTCTATGAGTCTGTCGAGTTCATGCAGGAATAAAACGCACACCTGCAACCTGGCTGGTGTGTCCTTTTTTAGGGGACCCCCGAAACAAAAATGAGTGGTTTCGTTCTGGTTCCCTTCAAAACCAACCAAAACGGGGTACCCACCAAACCAAACCCAGATGTTCTTTGACTCAATCACAGACCGGCTGACGTGTTGATTGGAGATGCTATGCATTTGCACGGAGGACAACGACATCATCATCTTCCTGCGAGGGCCTTGGGCTGCCATTCAAAGGGCTGAGGTTGCACTCAGCTGCACGGCGCTGAGCGCCATGTGGCCATGTTCGAGTGTACATGCACCGTGTGGCTCAAGGTCACTGATATATGAACAAGTGGCTGTGGTTGTCAAAAATAGGGTCTGCTGGTAAATGGAACCAACTCAACCAGCGGTCCCCGAATAGTTGAATTTTGGCCCGTGCCCAAGTGAAGAAAGCCTCGAATCCTGTGAAACCCACGGCCTCGCATGTTCGCATGAGACGTCGCTGCCTCGCCCTGGCACTGGCCTTCAGCTGCCTTTGCTTCGTAAATGTCAGAGGCCCGGGCAGACAACTGGAGGTGAGCCGCAGGGCCGACAAGGACTTCAAGCAGAAGTTCCTCCGCCGCTCCGAATTTGATCCCCTTTCCCTACAGGACTTCAGGCGTGAAGCGCTGATCCAATACTCCAACACCAACCAGTCCGAACCCTTGCGCATCCTCATCTATTTCTTCCTCACCATTTGCGGCCTGATTTCTCCGGCCTTCGCTCCCAGCAACGTGCCTTGGTGGTACTTCGCACTGGCCATAGGCCTGACACTGGGTTTCGGCCTCCTCTTCCTGCGGGAGCGGGAGAAGCGCACGGCGCAGCTGGTGCGGTTGGAGCGGGAGTATGCCATCGGGGACCTGACGCTGGAGTTTTGGAATGTCACTGCGCCCAAGACCTGCCAACTGCAGGACTGCAGGACTCAAGAATTGAAATGCCCCTAGTAGGCAACCACTTTGGACTCTTTGCTGGGTTCTAAGAGGAACACCCGCCATGTTTTTGGGGGGTGCTTCAATTTGAAGACACCCAACTTGCTGTGCGAACGGATTCTGCGGGCGTTCGGAAAGCCCAAAAAAAACCCAACTTCCCACGGGCGCGGGGTCCACCGAGCTCGCCGGATCCTCCGGTAGGCCCTGCGCTCCGAGAAGCGCCTGGTGGCGCTGTACGGCAGCTTTCAGCAGGTAACGCGGGCCTTGCACAGCGCTCTGCCCTACCGGAGGCGGGGCTGGGCTCGTGTGGAGATGGCAGCGGAAAACATGGGACATTTCCCAACATGGCACCCTGGATGGGAACGAAAGACAAAGACCTGCGCAGCCCCAGCTGTTCAATTTTGAGCCACACGCAAGGTGATTGCCATTATACTGTGGTTGCTTATGCAAGTGTGACAGCTGATTCCTTCAGATTGTATTCATCATATTAGGCTGTGGCTCAAATACATGTACCAAAATGGCCCCCTTGGTAAATGGAACCAAAGAGTTAACCTGCGTAACCCTGGCTCCTTAATTTTGAGCCACAGCCATGTAGAGCCAACCACGCATGCGCACGCGGTGCTTGAAGATGGCAACTTGAAGCTGGTGGATATGAGGGGGTGAATTCCCGAGGGTGGCCCTTGTTTGGAGAACAATCTGTGCAGCAGATCTGGTGGATTTTCTCCTCCCAATGGTTGAATTACCGTTTGGCAAGTGATATGACGTGAGATTTATGAGGTTCATGAGGGTGGCGCACATTTGGCACGCGAGGGGAAACCACTCGTTTTCCCACGTCCATTACGAGGAACCTGCACTTTGACCGTATGCACAGGCGATTTGAGCAGAGCGACGTGCTGATTCTCCCAGTGTGCTCCTCCCTGGAAGGATCTGAAGAGGCCAGGACGGATGCGACAGATGCCGTGCCTTTGCCCCTCTGTTTGTTTGCCTGCGTGTCTGTCGTTCTTTCCTTCTTTCTTTCTTTCTTTCTTTCTTTCTCTGTTTCGTTCTTTCTTTCTTTCTTGCCTTCCTTCCTTCTTTCTTTCTTTCTTTCTTTCTTTCTTTCTTTCTTTCTTTCTTTCTCTGTTTCGTTCTTTCTTTCTTTCTTGCCTTCCTTCTTTCTTTCTTTCTTTATTTCTTTCTTTCTTTCTTTCTTTCTTTCTTTCTTTCTTTCTCTGTTTCGTTCTTTCTTTCTTTCTTGCCTTCCTTCTTTCTTTCTTTCTTTCTTTCTTTCTTTCTTTCTTTCTTTCTTTCTTTCTTTCTCTGTTTCGTTCTTTCTTTCTTTCTTGCCTTCCTTCTTTCTTTCTTTCTTTCTTTCTTTCTTTCTTTCTTTCTCTGTTTCGTTCTTTCTTTCTTTCTTCTTCCTTCTTTCTTTCTTTCTTTCTTTCTTTCTTTCTTTCTCTGTTTCGTTCTTTCTTTCTTTCTTGCCTTCCTTCTTTCTTTCTTTCTTTCTTTCTTTCTTTCTTTCTTTATTTCTCTGTTTCGTTCTTTCTTTCTTTCTTGCCTTCTTTCTTTCTTTCTTTCTTTCTTTCTTTCTTTCTTTCTTTCTTTCTTTCTCTGTTTCGTTCTTTCTTTCTTTCTTGCCTTCCTTCTTTCTTTCTTTCTTTCTTTCTTTCTTTCTTTCTTTCTCTGTTTCGTTCTTTCTTTCTTTCTTGCCTTCCTTCTTTCTTTCTTTCTTTCTTTCTTTCTTTCTTTCTCTGTTTCGTTCTTTCTTTCTTTCTTGCCTTCCTTCTTTCTTTCTTTATTTCTTTCTTTCTTTCTTTCTTTCTTTCTCTGTTTCGTTCTTTCTTTCTTTCTTGCCTTCCTTCTTTCTTTCTTTCTTTCTTTCTTTCTTTCTTTCTTTCTCTGTTTCGTTCTTTCTTTCTTTCTTGCCTTCCTTCTTTCTTTCTTTCTTTCTTTCTTTCTTCTTTCTTTCTTGCTTCTTTCTTTCTTTCTTTCTTTCTTTCTTTCTTTCTTTCTTTCTTTCTCTTTCTTTCTTTCTTTCTTGTTCTTTCTTTCTTTCTTGCTTTCTTTCTTTCTTCTTTCTTTCTTTCTTTCTTTCTTTCTTTCTTTCTCTGTTTCGTTCTTTCTTTCTTTCTTGCCTTCCTTCTTTCTTTTTTTTTTGTTCTTTCTTTCTTTCTCTGTTTCGTTCTTTCTTTCTTTCTTGCCTTCCTTCCTTCTTTCTTTCTTTCTTTCTTTCTTTCTTTCTTTCTTTCTTTCTTTCTTTCTCTGTTTCGTTCTTTCTTTCTTTCTTGCCTTCCTTCTTTCTTTCTTTCTTTCTTTCTTTCTTTCTTTCTTTCTTTCTCTGTTTCGTTCTTTCTTTCTTTCTTTCTTGCCTTCCTTCTTTCTTTCTTTCTTTCTTTCTTTCTTTCTTTCTTTCTCTGTTTCGTTCTTTCTTTCTTTCTTGCCTTCCTTCTTTCTTTCTTTCTTTCTTTCTTTCTTTCTTTTCTTCCCTCTCTCGCTCTGCCTTTCTCCAGCAAGGTTGGTGGACATATATAGATGCCCACGTAAATGATGTCCACCAACTGGTCCCCCTTTCCGTCGGGCGTTCCTCAGCTTCAAGTACTTGTCAAGAGGCGCCGCCCATGCGCTGCCAATGGAACAGCTGAGTCAAACCACAGGCAGGCAACCAACGGATCTTTTTGCAGCTTGCGGCCGGGTGTGCGTATGAAGGGGTGTGTTTGGTTAAAGCGCTACCCAACAGAAGACCAATCCAAGCTGGAGGAAGTTGTCAGCACATTATTGGTGCTGACCATGACAGCACATGTTTTCTCCAATTCCTGGTTTCATTTTGACCCATACCCATATGGGATGAATTTGAATGTGGGACCATCCACTTTTCAGGTGGTTCCCTTTTAAAAGGACCGACTTCCAGTGACCCCCGTCGCCTCATCTCACGGAAACGCCGGCGGAAAGCGGCTTCCGCCTTCCGCTTTCCGCTCGGAGGCGGCCTTCGGCGCCTTCGGCACCGAGACTTTGCTGCGCCAGGCGCGGCCCTGGCTGGCGAAGGCGCGGAAGCTCAGACGCTGGAGGCGCCGGGAGGGGAGCAGCGCGGCTCCGGGGGCCCCCGGAGCCGCCAAAAGGGCGCGAGAACCGGTTTCTTCCGTTTGGGTTCCCTGGAAAACCAAGCCAGAGGAAAAGTAGCCTGCAACAGAAGACACACACGCATGTTGGAAGAGATGGAAAACGGGGGGGGATTGCGGGCCCGTTGGTTTGGACTTGCCTCTAAAATTGGCCTGGCGAGTTCCATGTACGGGACTTGTTTGTTTTGAGTGATTCGAGCATTCCGTCCATTAAACTGACATCCTCGGATATTGTTTTTCTCGCGGCAATGTAAAGGGAACACCACCCAAAGTAATTTTGAGACCTGAACGTGTTCACTTTGAGGGAGCCGAATGGACTGCAGGAGCTACTTTGAGAGCCTGCTCGAGAGCAAGGACCAGCGCTCGGAGAGCGGCCTTTGGGTGGGTGCCATGCCAGCCCTGGCACCTTTTGAGTTCCCAAGGAGCGATATGGCTGTGGTGGTCAAAAGTAGGGTGACCCCAAAATGGCTTGCCCTGATAAATGGAGAAGCATAATTTATTACCTGCGGTTTTTTGTGGTGGTTTAATTCTGACCCATACCCAAACTTGAATGTGGGACCATCCACTTTTCAGGTGGTTCCCTATTCAAAGGGGGCCATTTCCTTATTTTCTTCTCCCTCCCTCCCCTCTCGCCTCCCTCCCCTTCCTCCCTCCCTTCCTCCCTCACCCAAAGGCCGGTCCCCTTTCTTTTGGGTCTGCCCCCCCCCCACCTTGCTCGCCCATTTTCGCTTCGCCCTCCCCCCTTCGCCCGTTTCTCGGCTCGTCTCCCCGCCTGGCCGAGGTCTGAATCTCCGGGGCCGGGTCTTCGGCAGCGACTTCGGGGCCCCGGTCTGGGACGAGCTGCTGGCGGCGACGCCGCCCGCCGCGCCGCTGAGCTCCACGGAGCCGCGCTGCAGCTGGGCCGAGGGTCTGGAGGCGGAGCAGGCACGAGCCACCGAGCCGCGAGCCGCGCATAAAACCGCGTCGAGGGGAGGCGAAGAAGGGAAGTCGGAAGTCATGTTTTTGTTTTGTTGTTGCCTTTTTGGCAAAAAAGAAACACCTAAAAAAAAAATCGACCCTTAGCGTGGCGCGTCTTCGTTTCTTTTTTTAGGGGTTGGAGATGGGCCCCAGAAACTGTGGTGCAAGGGCGTTCCTTTTGGGAAAGCCCTTGCAAGCCACACTTTTTTGGAGGTTGGAGCACCCCAACATGGATTTCGTCTTGGCTGTTGGCTTCCCAACAGGGTCCTCAACAAAAAGGCACACCCAAAGAAAGCCAAACAGCAAGCTTGGGCGTTTTGTCAATCCAATCAAGTGAGAGGATTCCCCATTGAAAGGAGGGAATCCACCCGTTGGGAAACATTCAACGTCGGGGGGGGAGGGGGGGAGACTCGGGAAATAAGCAGGACGCCAATCATTTTGGGGGTCCCCTTTGAGACAACCCCAACTGTTGGAAGTCAAGATCTGTGCGGTTAGCTCCAGGAACCCCCCGTGGTGTTCTTCCAGTCAGGTTCTTTCTTCCTGCCTTTGTTTCTTACAAAAGATGTGCAGATCTTGTCCAAATTGTTCTTCCAGTGTGCTTGCAACACGCACATTGTTTAGTTGGACTTAAGTTACCGGTCCTTGCCTTGAGATATGAGGGCAACCATTCGGCTTGCAAGAGCTCCGCAAACCTTGGCAAGGGTATTTGGTTGAGCGTTTTCTGCAAGCTGAAAGGGTCAAGGACAACGCGTGCCCAGCTGAAAGCTGACTGACTGCAGGTAGGCATCGAACTATCGTCTTGACTTGGAACAGTTTTTGCTTGGTTGCCACATTGCAGTCTTGATGCTTTTGAGTCACAAGAGAACCAAGCCTTGAGCCACATTTCTGGCACTGTTTGGCGCCTTTTTGCAACTTCCACACGGGGTCAATGTATGAACCGTGTGTCTTACAGCTAAAACTGTAGTTGCTACTGTACTTTGTGAACCCTGAAGGCTTCCGTATTTCGTTTTAAGCAACCAACGTTTGCGCTCGTGAAGGGGGTGACTGTCGCATCAGACTTGCAGCTATCACCCTGTGATTGGTTTGCAGGAGCGCTTCTACCAGAGTCTATGCGAGGGCGATGAGGCTGCAGTGAGAGCCATGTTTGATGCTTGGCTCGGCTTAGCTGCAGACTCTTTCACTATGGACATTTCCTGTACGTCCAAGGCGAAGATTGACGATGCCGAGCTCAGCAGCGTCCTGCAGGTGGATGGGCAGCGCAGCAATTTGAGCACCTGGGATGTGGTCCTGTCACTACAAAACCGACCCCAGTTGCGCACTGCCAGCAGTGACTGCGTGATTTCGGACAAGACAGCCATTACCACCTGTATCGAATTTCCAGTCCTGGGCCCCACGCTGTTGGCCACTCAGACGTGGACGCGCGACGGCGACATCTGGCGGCTCTTGAGCCATCGGAGCATCCCCTACGCCACGCAGACGGAGGCGCGGGTGGCTCTGCGCTGCGACCACCGGGGCTGCATCGCCTTTGGGAAGCAGCTGGACGCCATGCGCTGAAGCGAGCAACCGAAAGAGAAAGCGCCGCGGCGCCCGCGGCGATGTCTCTGAAGTCGTCGAGGTGCCTACGGACTTGCAGCTGGCCGGGCAGCTCACTGACATGGCCTCGACTCTGACGTGCTGATCCGGCAGACTGGGATAATCTACTAAATTAATTAATATATATATATATCATATATAGATATATACAATATGTATGTATATATTGATATATTGTGTTTGTGGGAGAACATGTGTCGGAAAAGCGGCGCGGAGCGCTTGGATTGGACGCGTGTCTTGTAGAGTCCAGTGCCTCCATTTTGCCGAGGCCTGGTTTCCGGAACTCCCTGTCCAAGGTGAACATCCACATCATGGGAGACGCACCCTGCAAGCAACGCTTTCTTTCGACACAACAAACATTGCCATCAGTCTCCAGTCAGGACCGCTATCGCATCGAAAATTCCATGGGCTATTGGAACGAGACGACTGCTCAGCTGAGGCGCAGATTCGATTGATTTGCCATCTATGGGTCAAAATGAAGCACCAGGATATGGACCGCAGGTTTTAGTCCTTGGTTGCATTTACCAGGGCTTGCGCCATTTTGGGGTCACCCGATTTTTGACCACCACAGCCACCTTGAACTGTCGCCTGATAGGCTGACAGTTCCCAGAAGGGAAGTGATTCCGGCCTTCAGCATGCTGAACCTTGTCATTGAGGAGAGTCAGGCCTTTGGATGACAGTTTTGGAGAAAAGAACTCCGATTGGGTCTGTCTCTTTTGAGGGTACCCGTTTTTTGCTTTTGCTTTTGTTTTCTCCCTTTTTCATTCTTTTTTTTCTCCGGGAGTTCTAAAGGGGGAGCCAGAAGGAGCACCATGTTGGAGGGGTCCAACCTCAAAGGACCACGCGGATGCACAGAGTAGCCCTGCACAGGGCTTCATCCTGCCGGCTGCTCTCAACGCCAACGTCACAAGCCCAGCTTCGCATGGCAGTCGTGCGTCATAGTTTCGGCCGGTGAATTAGATGGAATGCCCTTCAGGATGCATCGATCCGAATTTCCTCGGTCAACAACATCCAGTGCCAGCCTTAGCGTCGCCTGGCCGGGGGGTCAGTGCACTGTGACAACATTGCGATGAGCCGTTGCTGGGTTTTGCTTTGTACCTTTTGAGCAACGGTGGATCAGGACCTTGTGCTTAGCTCTAAATGGGTATGGCTCAAAATTAAAGAGCCAGGATTTTGGTACCGGTTGGGCTTTCCTCAGGTTTTAGTCTTTGGTTCCACTTGCCAGGGCTTCCGCCATTTTGGACTTCCGGGTTTTTGAGCCACAGCCACATGGGCGATGACCATCCGTCTTAAGCCCAACTTCCCTCGATCCGGATGAGGGTGCCGGGACTCGATCTGACTGCAGGGAGGAGCCCATCAAGACTTCGCCCATGGTGGGGAACGGCCCATTCGCAGGAGGGGGTTTTTACGCAGGGCGAAAAAACAAGTCCGGCAAGCAAAAATGCTGAGCAGAACTCGCTGCAAGCCCAATCTGTGGCAGGTATGCACAGGATGTGATAAAAAAAACTCTGAACCTACAAGAATTCCGGAAGCTTGGCTCATGTCTCTTGAATAATCGTATCTAGGTGTAGGCCTTTGCTGCGAGCCATCATTGCGTGTCTGCTTTTCAAGGCATGCGCTTTTTCCATTGAGACCATTGTCACCCTACCTTTGCAAGAGCAGAGTTACTTGAGTTGCCTTCCGCATCTTTCGCATTTTGGGTTTATTTGTGACCCTAGACTAACCTTGGTGAGGTATGGGTCAAACTGCAAAAAAAACAAAAAAAAAAACAGGGGACAACAGGTTTTGGTCCATGTTTCCATTTACCAGGGCAACCCATGTTGGGTTACCATATGTTTGACCCACAGCCATTTCACCACATCAAAAGTTGATCTTCGATTTATATACTGGTGGCTTGAAACGATCGCCACGTTTGGAGGTTCTAAAAGGGAACTGGAGGAAATACTGTGGGTGGACGAAATCCTGCACCACTGATAAACGATGGGAAACCATTGTTTGTTGGTATTTACAGGGGAATCATCATTCCAGGGCTTCTTAGGTGGTGCAGGATTTCGTCCATCCACAGTACCAACGATCTTTGATAGCAGCCAGCGCGCAGGACACCTCTTCTGCATGTACCAGTACGAGATTGGCACACGCAGCCCGTCCCCGGTACCTGGCCAGCAAAAAGATCAGCAGCTGCGCTTCGGTTCGAATCGCAAGGCGAGTCATGAATGCTAGATCCAGACAACCATAGTTTGTTTGAGAATTGTAGCTGCCATCTTTTGCCGTTCCTGGCAGGCTGGGATTTTTCAGCCCCCCTTTTGTTTTCCAGCTCGCAGGAGCAGAGCCTTCATAATTACAGCTAAGCAGATGCACGGACTCAGAAGAGAGTTCCGCATGGCAAGAAAATGGAAAGCCTTCACTTGATTTCCAGTTTTTCCGTGAAGAGTCAGTGGCTGCCTCTCTTTTGCATCTGAGATATGCTCTACGGCCATCGACTGCAACCCGCCGCTCACGGACCCCTGCAATCCCACGGAGCTGCTGAGGCTGGCCGCAGCCTGGTGGCTTGCAGCAGCGCATGCCATTGTCAAACGTTTTTGGTTGTTGTTGGCTTAGGTCAAGAAACGCTTGGTGTAGTACGCCTGGTGTAGGGTTATATGTGGTATGCACGGAATCCAGAAATCATGACCATGACAGGGCAGCCTTTTAATTTTTGGGGGGGCTCCCAATGCTGAGCCATTGACAGCCAGGAGGGTTTCTCGCGTGCAAACCGCAGAGAAGCAAGATTGGTGCATGAGATATGGCAGGTGTGGCTGTGATGCCCGGGTGGACGAAGTCTTTCCCATGAGCGTGCTTGGATTCAATCTGCAGCAGGAGGACAAGCAGTTTTGTACTGAGCCTCGCGCCAGCCGCGCGCGAGTGTTTGGAGCGCAGGATTCGGTGCACTTCTTGCCCGAGAATCAGCTCTGCAGCTTTAACCTCATAGGCCGCGGGCTTGCGGCTCGCGAGCATCGAACTGCGATCAGTACGGCTCAGGCCCGACCATCCTGAATGCCTTCTCGGAGCCACTTAGCCAGGCCACGCGCTTGTAGAGGCTAATTGAGAAGCAAGACAACAAGCACAGCCTTGGAGACCTTGACAAACGCAGCCTGTGCATTCGGTTTGCCCCAGGCCGTGTCCGAGGGTCGGGATCAGGTCACTTATGAAGGCCGGGTAAAGTGTTGAGCTGGCGAACGCATTGTGTTTGTGCCCAGGCATGACGTCTATTTCCACGGGCATCTACCGAGCCCCTTTGGCCGACAGTTTGTTCCGGAACACACACACACACACACAAAGATTTTGGTGTAAGAAGTCTGGCCGACAAGTCTTTTGTGTTCAAGTTTTTGACATCTAAGGTCTGCGCAAACCACGTGGGCCGGTTATACGATGCTGAGCGCTTACACGAACGCTGTAATGAGAATGTTGCAGCTTTCTTGCCAGCTTTGAATGCGCCTGTGCCAAGGTGGGAATGGTGATCGTGCGCCCATCATGCCCAGTGCCGTTGGTGCTTGCAAGGGCCCTTTGTGCAGCCGATTTCGCACAAATTCCCTGCTTGTCACAAACCCTGATGGCATGTCATTTGGTCATTGCAGCATGTGGCTGTGCCTTTTTTTGGGTACCCGTTTTTGGGGTTGGAATGCGGCTCGCTGAGGTCGATGGCGCATGTGTGGAGCACTGCCCGCGCACGAAGGTTCCCATCGCTGGCAAGTGCAAGGCGCTGAGGCGACTGAGGCTGATCTGTTGAAATTCGCCCCAGCAAGTGCTGCATCGCTTACTCGATTCGCCCAGGGAATCTAGAAAATGGCTTGGATTTGCGGTGCTTGTGGATTTCGCGGTGTTTTTCCCCTGTTGGTCCTTTTCTGGTCATCTTTTGGTACTCTTTAGATATTCTACAGGGGTGGACCCACAGATTTGCCACATCCAAACAGATTTCTAGAAGGGTTGTGACTTCCCTCGCCCTCACTCAGGTGTGCGCGACAACATGGCATTCCACGCCATAGACACACAGGCGCTGCTTCCGCGAGCATCAGCTAGTAGCTTGGGTTCTGCACGCATTTGTCCGCCTATTTGATGGCAAGCTCACTTCGGTAAGCTGAGCTCGCCATGATGGGCCCGTACTTGATCCCACATGGCTGTGGGTCAATCATGGGTACCCAAAATGGATTGCCCTGGAAAGTGGACACATGGACTTTTGACCCTGCGGTCTGGTGTTTTCATTTTGACCCATATCCATATCTTCAGCTTTTGGACATGGAGAAGTTGAACTGAGCGAAGGACTTCATGCTGGCCATTCGTATGACTGACCCCTACGAGAGCAGCCCGGGCCTTAATTCCACCGAACACGCTGAGGCGCTCAAGGAACCAGCGATGTGAGGCGATACATTCTGCAAAATTTCTGACTTCCCGGTCCCCGGTCCAGCCCTCCCCCCCCCTCCCCAAATGGATCCCCCCGCCCCAAATGGATCCCTCCCGACAGCCACAGCCACTCCACCGGGCTGCTGGGGGGGCGGGCGGGTTGCCATGACCATTGGTGGAAGGGGCGGACCTAGAACCTGATACAAAATTATATATATACATAGCATGTCCGGGGTGAGTACGGCATGCAAGCTCTGATGTGACTGCCATGTATCAGAGACTTGCGCTGTCCGAGATTCATCACTCAACGGGCACACGGGCCTCTTTCATCTCATGTGCAGCTGCTAGTTTCGTGCGATTGACACAATCACAGGACCATGGGAAACATGGTTAAGACTTCAGGATGCTTCAGCTTTCAGCTTCATTGTGCCCCCCGTTTTTCGCGGTAACCGCAAATGCGGCGAGCGGGCACTTGAAGTCTTGCGGCATGCATGGCGGTTATGGCGCGGGCTTCGCGGTGCAGATTTCTGGCATACGGAGGGAGAGTTCCCATGTGAAGTACTGCATCGAGATCCGGAGAGATGGCGAGCACTGGAAGGTTCGCATCCAGCTTTCGCGTGCTTCTTCCTGTTTTGGGATTGTGCTCCCTATATAAACCTTCATAGCCATGCCATGGTAGATGCTAGCCCAAAGTTCCTTAAACAACTTGGCAGGTGAACCGCCGCTTTCGGGATCTTTTCCAGCTCCACAACTTGCTGCGCTCCAAGTTTGGGGCGGAGCTTCCGGCCCTCCCCACGCGCCGCGCCTATGGCCTCGGCAAGTTGTTCTTCGGGGACCAGGAGGAGCAGTTCATCGCGGAGCGGCAGAAGGCAGGGGAGCGCCCGAAACCCCCGAAACGCGCGCGCCGAACGGGCACTGGCGCGTTGCTTTGGATTTTGTGAGACGATATACGACAGTCAATGTTTATTCCTTGTAGCTTGTGGGTTCTACTAGCATGTGATCTGGAGCGATTGCGCTTATCATTTGGCAGTCATGCTTATTGCAGTGCTGAGCGTGTACTCTTGAGCGGGTGCTTATCACTTGGCAGGCAACTGTGCAGTGCATGTGCTCTTTAGCGGGCGCGCTTCTCATTTGGCAGGCATGCATGCTATGCTGAGCGTGTGCTCTTGAGCGAGTGCGCGTAGCGTTTGGCAGGCGCGTGTGCAGTGCTGAGAGAGTACCCGTGAGCGGGTGTGCTTATCATTAGGCAGGCGTGCGTGCAGAGCTGAGCAAGTGCTGTTGATCGCGCGCCCCAGTAGTTTCAGCAAAAAGCCCAAACACATGAAAACGGTGCGGGTCAGAAACCTTGACAAAAAAAATAGTACGACCAAAAGTCAATGGGCTTTGGGGGCTGCTGGTTTTTCTTTTCCATTTGGAGCTCAACTTGAGGATCAGCTGCCGGTGAAAAATGACCACGTGCAGCCATGCTGTTGGAAGAAACCAAGCAAAAGCATTGGCCTCCTTGGCAACAATCTTCGGAACGCGTGCTTTGAAGCTTAGACAGGCTGATTAGATCGCTGTGTGTTAGTTCGGAAGAATGAAGCTGTGAAGGCCCGACTCATTGCAAGTCGAGCTTTGAGGAACTACTGTGAACATCTGTGAACTGGCCATGGGTCAAAATCCCGTCCCTCAGTGAACATCCCAATCCCCACTAAAATAGACTAAAATGGGTGGTGCACCTACCCCAAGATGGTACCATTGGTTTTGACCCACGGCCAACTGAACCAGCGATTATTGTTCCCTGCTCTCAAGATGAACGGGAGCAGCGTGACATCTTATATGACCACCAACCCACCTACGGGACGCTGGCGTACCCGACTGGCACAATCTGGCACTTTGATATGGCACAGATTGGGTCTGGTGTTTGCCTAATTATTTGCTTGGTTACTTCTGCTCTTTTGAGTAGACCCCCCAAACACACTCCACGGCCACCATTGGATCTGAGTCTGAGCTTTGCCAGCGGAATGGAATAAAACACAGTTGCCGAAAGCAGCCCCCGGCATTCTCCAATACATGTGCCCCCTTGCAAGCACCCTTTCTTGCGTTGGAAACAAACACACACCCGCTTTACAGATATGAATCTGGCTCCGAGATTGCGTTGGCCGGTTTCGCCCTCAGGAAGGGCTGTCTTGTGGCTCCCTTAGACACTTGCGCTTGAGCCAGCCCCCAGCTGGCCCAGAAAAGCACCGACCACTTTGGCACAGTACATTCCGACTTTGCGGAAATGCGGAAGGCACCCCGACCCATGCTTGGTCCCTGTATCTGAGATTGCTCTTTGGGATGCCGCTGCAGCTTCCCTCAGATACACAGTCTCTCCACCCTGAACAGTTCAACACTTCGTTCGAAACCGAATCCTTTCATCCTGAAACCTTGTCAAGATCTGAGTCTCTTCTCAACCAGGGCCCCAGGCTCCAGCCCATGTTCCTTCAACCAGGTCCTATTGGACTCTGTAGGAGCTGCAGAAGTACCTGGAGGCGGTGCTGCGCTTGGACCCCTCCCTCTCCCACGGGGCTTTGCGCCTCTTCCTGGGCCTCACTGCGCTGCCGGCCGAGCTCAGCCTGGAGGCCGCGCGCGATCGCACGAAGTCGCGCGAAGTCGTGGGAGGGACACCTGGCGAGGTTACGGGGAAACCCCCCCCCCAAACCTCTGGGTAAGTGGGTGTGGCTCAAAATTCAAGAGCTACGGTTACGCAGATTTTAGTCTTTGGCTCCATTTACCAAGGTGCCATTTTGGTACCACTTTTTTGAGCCACAGCCAAGTGTTGCGTTTTTGCGCAAGAAAGCAAACTCGCGAGCTCTTGTGTTTCGGGGAGGTGCAAGCGGTTTGTTTTACAACATTGCATGGGTTTCATGTGGTCATTGCTGTCGTCGAAGCAGTGGCTGTGCATGTTGTGTTCCGGGTGTGAAGGATGGTCCTTTGGCCGAGAAGGCTCTTAAGCCTCTTAATTCTCACAAGCACGTTAAGCTGTGACCACATCTCATGCAGATAGTGGTGGGGAAGTGGAGACAGATGGGGGCCTCTCACTCGCCATGAACACGGATGTCTCAACCACAGACACCTGGCCACGAGTTTCTTTCCTTGGCAATGAAACAGCTCTGAGCAACTCGTTTGGGGGGGGGCCGGGGTGGGTGGGTGGATGGGTCTTGAAAGGTGCCTGGCGCGCCAGAGACCAGCTGGAAGACGCCCAAGGCGCGAGCCACGAAGATGAACCAGCACAGGCATGAGGCTCTTTCAGAGTCTCCTGGCAGTTGTTGCTTGTTGAACACCGAAACCCTGGCATTGTGCTTTTGCCCTAAGTTTCCCATGCAGCTAGTGGATTAGCTTTGCTTGCCGCATGGAGGTGGATTTGCGGCTGTTGCGGACCCTCCTAGACCAAACTCTGCCGGCAGAGAAGGCGCACCTTGTAGATTCTTGGGCTGCATTCGGCAAGCGCCCAAGGCCAAAGGCGCCCCTTTTCTTTCTTCCTATGCCCTTTTCGGGCTGGGTTCAAACGGGAACTAAAGACACATCCATGGGATTCGAAGTCGATATGGGCAAAGATCTACCTGCGGATGACATGGAACCTGAAGAAGCAACACGACTGTAGAGGAATCTCCTCTTGGAGGACCCCCTTTCGGGTTCTATGGTTGATTTGTATGGGAGTATCCCAGGATAGAGTAAATCTTATGTGCAAACCAGTATATTGGCACGGCCAGTCTTTCTACCACAAAAACATTGTTCGATGAACTCGGCGACGTTACGAAATCAAACCACCGCATGTTAGATCAGGAAAGGGCAAGGTGAACCTGGAGTGAGTTAGTGAGTCGGTGAGTCAATGAGCGAGTGAGTCAGTCAGCCAGTCAGTGAGTCAGAGAGTCAGCGAGTCAGTAAGTCAGTGAGTCAGAGAGTCAGTGAGTCAGTGAGTCAGTGAGTCAGTGTTGGCTGGTTGTTTTTGCTTCATTTAGGCTTTGATTACTGAGGATGCGCCGCTCTCGGTGATCGAGCTGCAGGACAGCGCTTGCAATAATTCAGATTGATCGGCCGAATCAACAGTACCTTTCCCGAGAAGATCATTCCTCTCCCCGATTCCAAGAGGGCGGGTTCCATCATCTATACCGTCTACCCCTTGCCTCTGCAGCTTTCCCCGAACTCCGAACCGTGGTTTGGATTTGTGTTTTGGACTGGTGAGGAGATCTGTCCCATTTGGCAAGAACCAAGGCTTCACATCCAAATCCAAACCCACCCATCCAAACCCACCCATCCAAACCCACCAACCCAAAAAAAACGACTCCGTTTGTTTCCTTCGTTTCTGCCACCAGGAGGTGGCGGTGCCGCTGTTGTTGGCCGCGGGCTGCACGTGCTGCCTGGCGCTCTCCGCTGGCTCCCGGCAGCTGCGCACTGCGGCGCGCCAGGCCATGCCGCAGCTCCGCGCGACAGCAAAGGTCTACGTCCTCAGCGCCTGGCGCCTTCGCCGGGTTCTGAGGGTGGAAGTACAAGCTAGGAGCGCATCAACTTAGTGTTTGATCCTCAACTTCAAGGCAACCATCGCATGTTGCGTGTTTAATCACATCAGCTAAGGGTGGAAGTACATAGCCCTGGTTCATAGCGGTTCCTTGGCTTCGGTTGTTTCCAACACACTTCAGGGGTATATTATATATATATATATATATATCGTTTGGGGAGAGGGGTATGAACATCAGGCCTTTTGGGTTCATTTGTCCAAGGGGTATGTAAAAGGGGTATGTACAAGCACGCCCGGATGGTTGGGTTCGGCGGTTGGGGAACGGCCGGGGGTGGCGTGGAACAGGCGGCGGGGACGTGCGGCGACCCGGGGGGACGCTTTTTTGGGACTTTTTTTGGGGGGGGATTTGTTGGGGTATTGTGGGGGATGAGTGGCGATGGTGGCCATGGTTCAAAACCAATGGTACCATTTTGGGATAGGTGCACCACCCATTTTAGGACCTATTTTAGTGGGGATTGGGATATTCACTGGGGGTACAGGGTTTTCACCCATGGACACATTGTTGTTGGTTCCTAGGTGTTGCTTTGCATGAGCAAATCACAAGATACTACAGAAGACAAGCCCAGTATATGCTGAAAGCGCTGCGATTCCCATGGCAGGATAGACAGCTTAGATTAGCCATTTGATATTGCCGAGGAACAGCAGACCGCCATCTTTGTCCGTCTTCTGCCCACGATCCTGCAGTTTCGAGCCAGTGCCTTTGTGCCCTCTGGGCTCCTACTATGCCGTTGCATCGCGGCGGAGCGACCTCTACATTCTCACAGCCGGTCAGGATGCAGCCTCCGCTGGTACCGCATGGCGGTCGAGCCTAGGCCGCAATCGACTTTCAGATTCCCTTTAGCTGACCATCTCGTCAGCGTCTCTCTTGGTTTGTGGAGACATCTCTTCCGATACCACACTGGGCACGGGCTTGTATAAACAAGCACAACAATACAACCACAGATTGAACAGAACAAACAACACTGATGTAAACAGACACAAAATACAAGCCAATGATCGAAAAGTGCTGCAAGCAGAAAGGGCACAGGCATGAGGGGATCAGGGACGGCCAGGGACGGCAAGCCGGTCCAGATAGGCCTCGCGGCCAACAGAACGAACAAAAACACTCTTTTCACGGGGGCTGGGGAGGGAGAGGGAGCCAAAACAACCCTTATTAAGCCCTTATTAAGGCCTTATTTGGGGCTTATGTGGGCTCCCTCCCCCTCCCCTCCCTACCCCCCCCAGCCCCCACACGCTTTCGCTGGCCTCGATCTCCGGATTTTCGACGGGTCTGAGGTCCTTCCACTGCTGGCGAGCTTTGCAGCAGCAGTGGTGGCAGCTGCCACGGCGACCAGGGGACGATTGCACCCGCTTCGCCCTCGCCACAGCAGGTGAGCCACAATCAAAACCCGGGCAATTGGAGGGTAGTAAGGGACAATCCCGGCCAGAAATAGCTGCGGCCGCCTTCTTGATTCTTTACATGGTTCTGGGTCGACCATTTTTATACCAGGTTTGATTATGACTCAGGTGGGGATTTCTGGGAGACTTGTCACATGCTGCCAGGAGCCTTGCACCCACGAACACGTAATTCTTCATCTTGCTTTCGTAGTTCCCTTCTTAGTTTCCCGGATTGTTTCTCTTTTTCTTTGCTTATTATTCCTTTCTTTTGCCTTCCATTCCTTCTTTTCATTTCTGCTTTCTTCCTTCCGTTCCTTCCTTTCCTGCCGTTCTTTTGTTCTTCTCCTCATTTGGTTGTTCCTTCTTTCTGTCTTTCTTTCTTCTCCGGCCTTTTCTGTCTTTCTTTTGCTAATTTTGTTGTTTCTTTCGTTCTTCCCGTCTTTTTTACATCTTGCTCCTTGCTTTCGTTTGCTCGTTCTCTCTCTCTCTCTCTCTCTCTCTGTTTACATGCATGGATATCCCGTATCTCAGACATGATTGCTGGTGCTGCTTGCCCCAATCACTATGGGAGCCTTGTCATTGAGCAAGATGTGGCGCGAGCCACGTCAGGCTCCGCCATCTATGCCTTGGGAGGCAGTGGCTGCTTGGTGGCAACTAGCCGACCTGCAGGACACGATTGCTCTATCTCTGAGACGTCCTGTCTCAGTTTCTTGGATTGTTGTTTGGTGGCTCCCAGCCATCCGGTTCCTTAGCTTTTTGGCCTTTTAGTGTTTAGTTGTAGTTTCCATTTAGCCCGCTAAAAATTAAACTTTTAGCGGGGGATCTGAGGTATGTGCTTTGTTTGCAGCTTCCTTGAATCAGGGGATGAATGATCATATTGGGCAAGGCAAGACCCAGCTGCCAGGGCCTGGTAGCTTGCTTCGCTTTGTACTTCTGCAACGGCTGGGCGAAGCACATTGACCATGTGGCAAAGACTTACCTCGTTTGACAACCAAGCCCATTCCGCACGAAACCTCTCTCCCAGCCAAGACAGGGTGCTAAGCTTTCCATATGTTGGTCCCATGTTAAACTTGGTGCGATTTGGGGTAAAACAAAACCTAAGGCGAGCAGAGGAGGAGTGGTCTCGAGGGTTTCTCGAACCGGCGAGCCTCGTCTTTTTTGGTTTTTAGGGAAACCAAAAGCATCCGATCCGACCCACGAAATATTGGCGTTCCCCCACAAAATGCTTTTTTTGTTCGGCTCTTTCGGCTCCAAACCAAAGGCCAGAAGGAAAAAAAAAGAAACAAAAAACGGGGTCTACCTGAACAAAAAAACAAACCGCCCATTTGTTGCGGGCTCGTCGCCAGGGCGCCGGGGCTGCGTCGCCAGCTGCGCGCGCTTCGACAGCAGCTGGGAGACGCTGCCGCCGATGCCGCGGCCGCGGTGCGACGCGGCGGCGGCGGCGCGGCAGGGCCACGTCTTCCTCATCGGCGCCTGGGACGGAGATGGAGAGAGATGGAAGGAGATGGGGGTGGGTTGGGGGTTGGGGGGGGGGGAAGAGGGTTGGGGGCGGGGTGGGGGTGGTTGGGGGGAGGATGGAAACGGAGGGAGGATGGGGGAGATGGAAGGGGAAGCGGACTGGTTTGGGTGTCAGCACGCACATCTCACAAGACGTGGCCCAAAATAGGCAGATTTCCCCTTCGATTCAGGCGGCACTGACAAGACAGGGGAGGCCAGCTCCGCGGTGGACTTCTTCGATATTCGCGGCGGACAATGGCGTGACTTGTTTCTGATTGGCAGATGGGCACGCACTATCAAAATCTCAGCACCCAACCCTCGCCCGAAACCAGCCCGGATCAAAACCCCCAATCTAAGTGCAAAGCAAGGGTTTCCAGCCAACCTGTTTAGAGGCACATTGAGGCCTTGTGTTGAGCCTGGGCGAGCAAACAGCCGGGGCTGGTTACAAGAAGAAGAACACCTCAACCACCCAAAACCTAACAAATCCATAAATCCCCATGTAAATGATGTCCACCAAAGGTCTCAAACACTACCGGAGGCACAAGCCTGCTGTGCCAAATAGGCGAGGGCCATGCATGCTTTGGGCAGGGATTTGATGTGAAGGTAAGCTGGGTTGGTTCTCTTGAAACAACCGCAGATGCCTTTTTCGAGGGTACCCATTTGTTTCTTTTCAACATGGAACCAGAAGGAAGCTACACGTTTTAGACATTTTAGGGCATACCGAACCTCTGTTCTCAGTTTTGGTCGATCAGCGGTTTCCTTTCGAATATTCTTAGGTTGTCGCGGCTCCCTGCGGATGGACAAAATCCACTCCGCGAGAGTTGAAACCCTTGTGAATACTGGGATAAACCACCAATAGGTGCCGATGGATGAAACCCATGTGAGAACTGGTTGATCTACAAATCAACCGGCGCGAAAAAAGATTCGTGTGGGTTTTGTGCCCAGGAAGTCACCCCAAAGGACTAGAGTAAACAGTCTTACCCGAGTAGGTTAAAGGGACACCATCGACCAGTTTCTGACCAAAAAGCCCAGCATTCCCCCAATGGACGGTTTTTGAGATGAAACCACCCACCAGCGTCTGAGTAATTGAACCCCCCCAGAAGTGGTCAAAACAAACTCACCCACCAGTTGTGATCACCCCTCCATGGGTCCCCAAGAAGGGACTTCACCAAGAGCAGCTGGCTTGAACCCCCAGAAGTGGTCCAAACAAACTCACCCACCACTTTTGATCTGACTTGAACCCCCCGAAACAGTTTAATTCGGCTGAGTTTCCAGGTCAGGGCCCCCCACTCCTGGCCGCCCGGCACTCGGGCGCCGCGGTGAGCTTCTCCGAGGGCTTGCTGCTCTTCGGCGGCTCCGCGGTGGCCAGGCGGCGACGGGAAGCGAAGCGAAGCGAAGCGTTTTTCGAGCGACCAAAACGCGGGAGCGACGGGAAGCGAAGCCAACGTGGGTGAGGTGTGGCTCCAAAATGAAGCAGCTGGATAGCTGGGGTGGCGCAGGTTTGGTTCATTGTGTTTGCAGATTTGTGTTTTCCGTTTTTGGAGCCACTGACAAAAACAAGTACCTCCATTTTCTCGCTGACCCCTTGTCCCCATGCTTGGAATGCTATGGTCCAAGATGCGCCCGGACGAACGGTGGATTGGAAGACAGTGGTTGTTCCCAAGAGTATAGAACCATCAGCAGAAGGGCCCTTCCTGCCTCAAACTTCTTAGCTCCAGCTCCCCAGCCAGCTCCGAATTCCTAGGGGCCTAGGGGTGCTTTTCCGCCCTCTTGTCGCTTGTGTTGCGGGTCAAATGGCTATGGCTCCAATGGTTCCCAAAATTTGCCCTCTGGTAAATGGAAACAAAGACCAGCGCCCATAGGTTTTGTTTTTGGCTGTTTTGCTCGAAAAATAGATGGGTTTCGATTCCTGGTTTACCTGGTGGTTTAATCATCTACCAGGGCCATCCGTTTCCCCTAAAAGGACACCTGTGCCAGCGCCTGCGTAACCTTGACTCTTTAATTTTGAGCACCCACATGTTCATCACCAGAACCCCGGGGGTTTATGTGCTGGACCCCTTTTGAGGCCCACGCCAACTTTCGGAAAGTCCATACCCTTTCACACATGGGCATTTCTTTTTGGGCCCCCACTTTTCTTCCTTTGTCCTTTCCACCCTTCAACAAAAGAAGAACTCCCTCGCAACACCCATGCACCTGCCCAACCCCTGTTTCCAACCCACTCCACCCCTCAAAAGAAAACATACACCACCCACTCACCAAAACGAAAAAACAACCGACCAACCCTATCTCCAGAAACCATCTGCTCCACCCACCAAAAAATAAACCAACCGACCGACCCCTCCAAAAAAGCCAGCCGACTAATCCTACTTCCAAAAAACAACCACCGACCGACCCACCGACAGACCGACCCCACCTCCAAAAAAGCCAACCGACCAACCCAATCTCCAACAAAAACACCACCGACCGGCCCACCGACCAACCGAGCCACCCACTCTCCAGGCATGGTTGTTGTTGGGAAACATTTCACATTTTTGCTCATTGTGGTTTAGTGGTTGAAATCCAAATCCACTGAACTGCCAAAGTGTTTAGATATTTTTTTTCCCCTACTTCCAACGTCAACCAAGTCAGGGGCCCCCACCGACCGACCGACCCACCCAACGTCAGGGGCCATCTGCTGGCGGACGCCGTGTCCCCCCCGGACCCGGAGATCCGCCGCCACCGCTGGGAGCTGCTGCCGGCGCCCGCGCGGCTGCGGCGCCACGGCTGCGGCGCCGCGCAGGTGGCCGGCAAGGCGCGGGAGCCGCGGGAGCGACGGCGGTGGGTCCAACGGGGGGTCCAAGGGGGGGAGTTTTCCGAGGGCCCCCCAAACAGAATCCGAAATGAGGTCTAGAAAACCCGCAAGAAATGCAGGTTTTTGGTTGTTTGGTTGTTTGGTTGTTTGGTTGTTTGGTTGTTTGGTTGTTCTTGTTTTGGTCTATTAATGGTGTCATACCCAGTTGTTTCTTTCTTTTTTTTCGTCAGGAGACGCTTTCTGCTCTGAAGTGATTGCTCTCATGTAGGGATGAGTCAGGATAGCTCGCCTTTTGGGGGGTCACTGATTCAATGCACTTTTGATTGAAGCGCAAACTGCACCCGCATAATCTCGATGCCAAATGTGTCCTTGAAGTCTGTCACATTTCTTTGAGGCACTCGATTTAGACAAGTACATCTATGAGAGTTTGCCCAGTCCTTTGCCTTTTTTGTTGCTTTTTTTGGCGCTTCAGGTCTATGTCTTTGGGGGCTATGAAGCAGATATGGCCGACGTGGACGTGTGGGACGGTGAGACTTGGGAGACGCTGCGCATGCCGCCGGCCTTGTATGGGCAGTGCCAGGCAACTGTGGCAGTTTCGTAGGAAGTTCCCATTCTGAGCGGCCAAGGTAGGGAAGGACATGAGGGGGGGCTTCCCGCAAAAAGTCATTCCCGCAAACAAGGGACGATGATGTGCGCAAAGGTTGTTTTTTTGTCTAAAGGTGTATCAAATTTGAGCATGGTACACAACGCCATAGCTGGGTCAAGGACAATGACTTGCGACCAAAGAAGCAAGGCAAATGTTCTGAATCATCACTACGATAGCTTGTCACAACGACAGTACTCCGCAAAGTCGGGGTAGCACGTGGGTCTGTCTGTTTTGGGGTGCCTTTTTGGGTTCTTTGAAGGGAAACCAGAAAGGAAACCACCATTTTGGGTTTCCCTGTTTCAAGACAAGCCCATGTAGAGATGGCTGGCCCAAGGCCAGTTTGCGAGTTCTGAAGTTTGGAAGAGCTACCGTCACGCAAGCATAATTGCTTGCTTCCGGCAGAATCGATTGTGCAAAGACGAAGCGGCCAAGCTACCCTCCTATCCACTAACATGGAACTTGACTGAGAGGTCCTGGAAAACAGTTTTCCTTTGCAAGGGACCCTGTGCTGGTTTCCACGTTAGTGACAGGCGGGTACTGCTAGCTTTCCATCACCTCAACTGTGATTCACCGGCTTCTCGCTGAGGTGGCACGCCCATTGCCTCTCGGTCATCAGACGATGCCGAACAGCGCTACTTCATTTACCGCTTTGCGCTTAGCTTTCGCAAGAAGGCTCAGCTTTCCAGGCCATTGCGGCAGCACTTGTGAGAGTAAACTGCCGAGGTTATGTCTATGAGATGGGCAAGATCCTGAACGCAGACCCTACCCGAATTCAGGCAACACCCTTTCAATGCAGGTGCTGAATGCTTGTCACTCCCTTGTGCCTTTTTGACGGAAACCGAAGGAACCCATTGCTTTTCATCGCGCAGGTGGCCTCGCTTTCAAACGGCTCGGTGGTGGTCAACACAGTCTTCAAGGTGGTTGGATCCTGGAATGCCTTCGCCTGAATTGCTCCAGAGTGTGCCAGACTTTTTGGAGTCGCCATAGTTGCCCTTTGACCAGTGACAAACAAAAGGCAGAGTGACAACCACAACAGCCAACTCACAAATACGATGGGCATAAAAGGTGAAGGCTGTGAACCGTTTGACTAGGATTTAGAGTCTAGGCATGGGAATTCTGCCTATGCCTGGGCCACACAAAGCCCATCGCTGCGCGCGACTGGCGAACGCGACGAGGACATTAAATCCACGGACGAGCGGTCGCCTTGGGGCCTCATTTCCCTGCTGCCACGCCCCAAGCATGGGGCAAGGTGAAAATGCTGCTTGTTGTATGCGTGTGTCATTTTTCGTGGACCCAACACGGTGGTTTTCCTTTTGGTGTCCCTTCCAACCCAACCAAAAAGGGTACCCTCAAACAAAGACAGACCCATATCAACGTAGTTTTCACATATGACTGCATGCCATGCATTTTGATTTGAAACACGTGCTCAGCAAACCAAGACCGAAGATCCTTGCCCTTTGACTGGTTTTGACCACTGATGCATTGAGGAAAGCGCTGCAAGCGGACACAAGCTCCCAGCTGTACCAAAGCTCGGAGCTCGGGGCTCTTCGCGCGTTGAGCGCTTGACATCAGTTGCATCAAGGTCTCTGGACTCCCAAACCCGAAATCCGGGCTGAAGGCTAGGGACAATCCCAAAACGTAAATGGGTGCCGCCCACAGGCGGCTTCCTGAATTACATGGTTCTACCTGGGTAGACCATTTTGATACCCATCGGTTTTGATTGGGGCATCATTTTGGTTGTGACGTCACACTGCTGAAAGGTCCTTTCTTCAAGTACATTGATCGAGCCGCAATGCCGGAGCCGCCTGGCCTGCAATTAGATCAGGCCCTAATGGCTGGAGCCAGTGTGCATTTTTATGGGAGGGGTGAGCTGAGCGCTTCGACGAAGCTCAGCGCTTGGCAGCATGACTCACTCTGAATGTGTGCACGATGTGGTGGACAGAGGTGGTTCCGTTCAGAAGGATTTGGCTGTGGGTCAAAACCAATGGTACCATTTTGGAGTAGGTGCAGGTGCACCACCCATTTTAGTTTTAGTGGAGATTGGGATGTTCACTGGGGGTACGATTTGGGTTTTGACCCATGGCCATTTAGATTCTCAGGGATCCGGGCGAATTGCCGTGAGGCCGCTTCCTGTACGACAGTGCCCTGACGGGGTCTACCGTGTCTTCTGCCGGGCTCTCGCCGAGTCAAGCGCGAGAGGGGACTGAGTCTGAGTGCATGCTATGGGTATGCTCGCCAGGCCCGTACACCGGCGGAATCATGAGCACTGGGGAAGCGCAGGAGGCTTAAGATGAGTTGAGTACATTCAACCTGGTGGTGAAGTGGGATATGAACAGTATGGGGAGTACAGAATGAGATGGAAAAAGGCAAAAGGAGTGTACCCTCCCTCCCACTAACATAGCACCTGTGGGAGGGTACCTGAAAGATTTCCTCTTATAGGGGCCATTTCTGAGGTGCCATGTTAGTGGGAGAGAGGGTAAGTTTTTGGATGACTCCCGTTGAACTCAACTGAGGCTTGGAATCCTCTTCCTTGGCATCGCCATTGTGTGTGCCACCGAGTCTCAGGGGAGTAGCTGTGGGTGAGGTGGATGTCTTTCCTTTCGAGCACGTAACCTTTCTTGGCAGGGAAACCAAAAGGACACCCACCCTATTGGCGAATCCCATAGAGTGAGACAGCTGCGAGGCCTGTGGCATTGTCCTGCCTTTGCTGCGCGCTATGGTACATCGATCTCGATAAGTGCTGGACCCAGCGGTGAGGCCGAAAGGAATTTCGTGTCATGTCTAAGGCTGGTACAGTCTTTAGATGTGGGTGTGGGTCAAAATTAAACCACCAGGGGGCCGCAGATTTTAGTCCATTGGTTCCATTTGCCAGGGTTCTATGTTGAGTACCCCATTTTTGACCCACAGCCATGTAGGCATTTGCAAAGTGCAGAAGCTTCCCTTCCGACGCATGGCGCTGCAACTGTTTATCTTGACGGTGCCACTGAGATTTTCAATGGGCCTCAAACATGGTTGGTGCAATCACACAACACCTACATGTGGGTCTGTCTTTTTGTTGGAGGGTACCCTTTTCGGGTGGCTTGAACAAGACACCACCTGGAAAACCACTGTTTTGGGGGGTCCAACCTCAAAGACGAGCCATGCATGCAAACAACCTCAGGTCAAGCGCGGTGGATGTCGAGGACGTGGTCGAGAAGCTGCAAGAGGATCCCAAGCTCGGCCCACGGATCGGGGCGCTTTGAAACCCAAAGAACGGAAGCCTTCAAGGGAAACATAGGGTATGCAAGCACTTAGCGTCACAAACCACCATGTAAAGTGGAAACGGCAGATTTCCCTGTAGCTTCGGTTTGGGAGTAAATACCGCATCTCAGATTTTGTTTCCACTGCACCGAATTGAGCAGAGAGGCATCAGCATCCTCTGCTTGCCACGCGCAGGAAGCCGTTTGAAACGGCTTTGTCCCACGAAAGGTTTTTGAGAACCTGCGGGTCGGAATATGGCCTATCTTCCCTCAGGTTCCAATTTGTAGGCCAAAAAAGGTCACTCAGTGAGTCACTCAGCCATTCTCTTTAAACCCTAAGCCCTAAACCCTAAACCATGAAATTAGGGCATGTTTGTACGGAGGGTATCACCTGCCGGCCCAGTCAAGTGGATCCGAAGCTGCAAATCGAGTACGCGTCCTCGTGGCTGGAGGGCAGATTCATGGGCCGCGTGCTGAGTCAGTCCTGGGTCCAAACCTTGGAACGAACAGAACGGACCTCACACAGCCGTCCAAAAACATAATGAAGGTTCATTGGAGAACTCCGAGATTGACACTCCTGGCCACTGAAGATATATACCTGTATCTTCCAACGAGCGTTCTTTTCTGCTCAAGCTGCTATTTGATACGCTTTTTGTGCTTGCGAGCGTTTTTTGGGCAAACGAGCGCTATTTAGTCTTCGAGCGTTAACTCAGCCAACTGGAAGGCTGCTTCGCAAAGAAATTGAGGCTCCGTTCGCGAACAGGTTGTGCAATGCGGTCAATGTTTTGAACCGAGCAGCAGCTTTCCTGGACGAAACGGGCCAGGCTGCACAACGAGCGCACATTCCCGCTACAAAAGCGCAATTTCCCGCCACACGAGCGCACTTCAAAAAGTGCTAGTTTTGCCACGTTCGGCGCCCGCTGCAAATCTTGCACATGAGTAGCAGAAAGACTGAGCCCTCTTTTCCGATATCCGATCCGAGCGCTTTTTCTTGAACCGAGCGCTTTTCAGATAAACGCGCGGTAATCTGCACGAGCTGAAAATAACGCTCATCGGAAGATTGAGGTATATTATATATATATATATAATATACACATGTTTTTTTGCTGCCATGACCGCTCGAATTAACACAAGCTCATGCTGGGGGTTTTGGTCTGCTTTCAAGGCGAAGAGTGGCAAAAGCAACGGCAAGTCATTGCCAGCATCGCGTCGCTGCCCAAGGGGAAAACGAGGACCGAGACAAGTCAGAGATTTTGGTCGCAAGGTACTCGTAAAGCCGCTCCTGACTTGGTGGTGGCTTGCTAATGTTCTTGTGCTGACACGCACATGCATGGCATGCGAAAGTATGCACTGCATAGTCTCACTGGTCGAATTCAACCATGCAATCAAAGGAAGACAGACAATAAGATGATGCATGGATCGCCATGGCTACCCCATACAGGTGGATGTCCTTTTGGCTTCCCTCCAAATCCAACATGCTACCTTCCAAGAAGACACAGGTGATGATTCGCAGGTTGTTTGTTCCTATATGTTTGCAGTTGTCCAGTAAGCAGCTTCTCACCTCGTTTCACGCCAGTTTCCAAGAGGTCCGGTGCCTGGCAGTGAAAAGTGTGGCCGACGACCCTTAGCTCCATTCCCCCCAACCGAATGTCTCACCAAAACAAATCGACCTTTTGACCTTGGTTCGTATCTTGGGCCAATTTTAGTCATGGCCCCAAAAGGCTAAGCTTGGTTTCCAGGTCCTTTGGGTAAGATATCATCAATCTCAGAACCATTCTGGGGGTTGATATTCTTATTGGCGCCCCATCAACGAGTCCCCGCTTCGCTGCAAATGATCTCTCTCCCGTAAAGCCAGGCAAAGCTGAAATCGTAATGCTATGGAAGGAATTGAATATTTGTTTTTATTTCTGGAGGCGAGATCGGGCAGGCCTTTGTTCTTAGAACCTGGGTGGAACAGTGATATCCTTGTAGGGCGCATTTGTTTAGGGGAAGGGATCGCCTGACACCAAGTCTAAGAAGCCGCTTGCTTGCTCTTGGGACAGCATCATCTCCCTCAACAGCAAATGAACTCGACATGCATACAGATGTGGGTGGTTCCTTACAAGAAGGGGCCCGTCCTGTTTCATAGGTCCCTGTGTGCTTCGAGCGCTTGTTATCCGTTCGCCACCTTCATTTGCATGGCAATCCCAGCTTGAATGGCCAAGATCGTGCCCAGAGCCAGAAAGACCAGAGCTGAGTTGGGGGAAGTTGGGGGATGTTGGGGGTTGGAAGATCCTTGCAGCACCAGCCACCTTTCAGCACAAGCCTCCTTTCATGTGAGAAGCGATGTCCAGCGCACCGGATTTGCATGCGGCTGTGGCATCGGTGGTGAGTTGCTTGGAAGGTGGGGTGGAAGCAAACATTGTTTTTGACTAGCCACTGGTAAGCATGGCCAGTTTAATAGATGTGAGTGTGCCCTTTTCGGTATTGGTCTAGGAAAACCACCAAAACTGTGTTTTTTTCACCTTTTTTTAGATGGGTATGGATTAAAATTAAATCACCAGGGGACCGCAGGTTTTGGTCCATGTTTCCACTTACCAGGGCTGATTTTGGAAATTCCTGTTTTTTGAGCCACAGCCATATGGGGCTGTCTAGTGCAAAGGGTCCACGGACCAGCGCATTCTGAACCCAAGAACCATGGACAGGCTGTCATGCTCGAGTGTCTCAGCAAGATATTTTGCGGGAATTTGGTGCTTCCAAAGCGGAGGCCCGTAGCATCTTGGCAACAGCGGCGACGTTTGGGGGCGAGGGCCGGCCATTCTCTCTGGATTTCGTGGCTGTCACCGACCTGGCCGATGGTTCTCGCGAGGTTCGCTTGATCCCCGAGGAAACGACCGGGCGGAGAGAGGTGGAAGAATATGCGATACGGAAATCGTCCATAAGCGCACAGGACGCAGCCACGCTGCAATGGAGAGCCGACTTGGAGACATACTGGGAGAGATACAAGGAGCCAGTCACCCAAAACCGAGAAGTGTCAGTGGTCGTGGACCTGTCCGATGGGGAGGATGAATGCCGAATGCTGGATTCCTAAAAAGAAACGCGGCACCGGCCAGCTGGCAAGTTCAGGGCTGGAGTTCGACGCAGCTCTCTCGGAAGCACCGGTCAACAAGATCTACCAGGAAAACTGCCTGATGGACGTCGGAACTTGATACGCAGCATCTCCGTGCCGTTCTGCCGGTTCAAAAGGCGATTGTGAAAGTGCTCGAATTATCAACCTCATCCAACCTTGGCTTCCGTTGCGGTTAGCACAGGTTTGAAGTCAAAATGTCCACGAATCCAGAGTGGCTCAAGCAAAGGCAACAGGCCGGAACCGGGCGTGCTGGCCGCGTTTTCCACATGTTGCCGGTGACTCAGGTAGACTCTTCCTCACAGTGTGACATCGCAAATGAGGGTACATCCTCATATAGTTGTGCCATCCTTCGCACTGGAATGAGCAGGCTCGAGGTATCCACCAAATTGCATGAGGAAGAAGCAAGGCATGGTGTGAAAGGCTTCAGGCTTGCGGCTGAGTTGCTGCCCGCTTGGATTCAGCCCAAGCTCAGGCCCTATTACGTGGTAATACTTCCGCTGCCACGCTCTCAGCTCTCGGGGTTGAGGTCGTGGGATTTTAGACGGCCCACCAACCAGGGCCGGTAGGAGAAATGGCCATGGGTCATAACCTATGCCGATCCCATTTTGGGGATGCCCATGTACCACTTATTTTGATGTTCATCAGGGGTACCATTGGTTTTGACCCACAGCCACATGTAAAAAATCCGCAAGTTTGGTCCGTTGTCGTGGCTCGGCCGGAGGTGGGTGTGCTTGGCCATCCTCCTGCCCTTGGCCAGCTGCTCATTTTATCTGGCCGACCGACCCCTAAGTGGCACCCCGGAGATAGAGGTGCTACAGGGCTATGGGTCAAAATAAACCCACCAGGGGACCGCAAGTTTTAGTTTTTGGTTCCATTTATCAGGGTTCCATTTTGGGTACGCATGTTTGACCCACAGCCAAATCGTATTCCCAGTGAACATCCGAATCCAACCACTAAAATAGGTGCTAAAATGGGGGGTCAATTCTCCTGCCAACCAAAATGGGATCCCAATTGGTTTTGAGCTGTGTTCACAGAACACTAAGCGGCCTGACTTGGAGTAGGTCCATGAAGGGTTTGCCAAGGGAAGCGTTGAATCAGCGAAAGGTTTCTGTCGTGCCGAGGTCCAGACACTCCATGCGATTCAGCGTGAGACCGCCGACAGAAAAGTTTGGCCACTCGTCGATCGTGAGCAATCGGCGAGACACACACACACAAGAGTCACCACTTCCATTTGGTTAAGACCCCTGGAAAAAATAAAGAACAAATCCAGCAGTGATACATCCCTTTTAAAATCAACAAGGGAGAATAACACATATTCTTAAGCAAATGGAAGACCACAAGGGCAACTGCACTATGCATCGATTTCTCCTGGCTGCAGACCATGGCTTCGCGTTTTTGTGTGACAGCCAGGCTCTTCTACTGGTGTCTCTTCTGCGCAGTGCCCGGCCCTTGGGACCCGGTTTTTTCTCGGAGCCTGAAAAAAACGCTGCTCGCCACACGAGGTCCATCAAGATGTATTACTTCGGGTGGCTCTTGCACATACCCTTCTATGCCCGGAGCCAAGGTCAGCCGGGTGGCCCCAAACAAAAAGCGGTCAACAGCTAGAAGCAAAGCGTGCATTTTGTTCAATACTCATTCCAGCCAGCTTGGTAGCTTGTAAGAACCATCGTATTTTGCAGGTACTGGCAGGTCAGCAAAGCAAAGGGCGCCAAGGTTTTTTTGAGATTGAGGTCATATCATTCTTTGTGGATATCTACTATGAGACGCAGCTCGTGGCAGGGCTTCCAAGTGGGATATGCATGAACGGCATGGGCACGGCATGGGGCTGTTTCAGGTGATTGCCTACTTAGTCTACCCGAAGACCCTAGGCATTCAGCGGCTACAGGACTGGCTTGCGCAAGCCAAGAGAGGGAAAGAGTCTGACCAGCCGCCGCGTCCTTTCCAGGAACTAGCTGAAGCGAACAGCAAAGCCGCTTTGCTCTCAGGATCATCCTCTGAAACATCCTTTGCAGATTTCCATGTCGCTTGCCACAGACTGAATATGACATGTCAAGCGCCAAGTTTCTAGAGACCGCCAAAGAGAACTTGAAGGCTGGTTTCAATGGTGGGCATTGCACAAAAGCTGCACGGACATTTGGCTGTGGCTCAAAAACCGGTGCCAAAAATGGAACCCTAGTAAGTGGAAACATTGACCAAAACCTGCGTAACCCCTCCTGTTTAATTTTGAGCCACACCCATTTGACAGTTGGAATTGACCCCCTGCAGTGCGGCGCCAAACTCGCCTACGACTGGCGCGGCCCTGAGCAAACCCGAATTCCAGCCTGCTGGATGTCGTTTCTTCACACTGGGGTGCCACGCTGTTTGAGAGTTGCTTTGCCACAGTGGGATGAGAATTTGGAGATTGCAACTTCTCTCATTTTGTTTAAGTTGCATGTTGCTGTTGCTGGATGCATGTTGCTTGGATGTTAGGAGTGTAACTTTTTGCCAACTAATGGATTTGCAACTAAACTACTGGAAGCTACCCTCTCTCCCACGTTGCCATGGCAACTCCCAGGGACCCGGTCCCAAGAGGAAACTGGTCTTAGGTGCCCTCCCGCAAGTGCCTTCTGTCAACGTGGGAGGGGTGCCATGTTTGTCCACCAAGGGCGGCGTGCGCCGCTGCGCGTTCAGTTTGACACAGACTGAGGTCCCTGGAGTTCACGACAGCGAGAAGCTGACTGGCTTGCTCCTGAGTGTAGAAGTTGCGCAGCTCCAAGGTTCTCATGTAGATGGGTGTGTGCTTCTTTTTGCGGGTACCGTTTTTGGGGGTGGTTTAAAGGAAAATAAAAGGACACCCGCAATTTTCCGGGGGTAGCCCTATTTTGACATACACCCAAATGCGGCATTTCTGGCAAAGAGTTTTGGCCCCGACAGTCCTCAGGATGTGATAAGGTATGAATTCGGCCACGATCGCTAAGGTGAGCAGTTGGCTCACAAGTCTGCGACCGCTCACGAAGCGAAGCAGAGGGCCAGCATGTGAAGTGGCTCATGCTTCCACAGCTAAGCGAAGCGTATTGGTTGTTACAGTTTCACTCAAGTGGCCTCACAAGTACAGGGCAGTGACAGACAGGTGTGGAGCGGCCATGCCAAAATGCAACGCGCCTCAGTTCAAGTCGCAGCACTTTTGGGCTGTGGCTGAATTGGTGGGAAGGTTTGCCATGAGCAAGCGCAGCTATTTGAGTTCAAGAATCTTCTGCGCACAGATTCATCTACCCTGTTCGCAGGTTGTTTCGTGGTTTCTTTTCTTCCTGGAAAGAACGTGCAGATACTCATTAGGACACATATCCACACCAGACTTCTTGCCATAATGGGCGGCTGCGATTCGAAAGCCAAAGGCGCCTGTTTCAACGAGCCGTGGACGTTTGGTAGAACAACTTTGGCAGTCATCACGGCACTGAAGCTTTGTTCGCCTTTTAGTGCACGTTCGCAGGTTTTCTCAAAGCATGCGCACTGGTGGGACCCATTTTGGGGGGCTAACATTTTGGAGGGTCCAGGACTCCAGAACCCCCCAAAAAGGCGTTCCTGTTGGTTTCGCCTTCAAATCAACCAAAAAGGGCCTCCTGTTCCGGGGGGGGGGGGGGCAGACCCATAGCGGCGCATGGCGGCACATTTCCGTGACACCGATCGGCTCGGCGAAATCGATGGCCAGGCGCGAGCCCGGCGAAGACGAAGCCAAAGCCCAAGGCTGGAGGAAATGTTGGTGTGTCTCAAGGGAATTGGAACCAACAAAGTGCAGCAGGAGTGTATGACAGATTTGTTTCCATTGCCAGTCGTGGTTACAACCCCTCGAATGTGGGTTGATTTGGCTTCCCTGAACAAAAAAAGAAGGGTACCCTCAAAACAAGACACCATGGTGGTTGTTTTCCTTTGGGCTTCCCAAAGCAAGAACAAAATGAACACGGATCTCAAAAAGTCAAGAGAACGAACATGCGAGCGGCAAATGCACTGCGCCAGGCTGCGAAGCCGAGAGCTAAATTGAACCCTGCTGATCTTTGGCGGCAGTTTGAATCAAGTCTGAATCTCGAGCGACGAACGCATGTCCCTGCATTGGCAGTAAATCCGATCTGTGCAGGATTGCCAGTGGTTTGCAGTGATGCCAGCAGCTCTTGATTCTGTAACTGCACATTCCAACAAGATTCTAAGCTCTTTCAAGACTGGAGTTGCTTTAAAGTACTGGTTCTTTTCCAGGTCTTTTACATGCGATGGCCAGGATCGCCTAACATGTGGGGCTCCTTTGCTTGGGGGATGTAGCAGGTATCATGAGTTATGGCCGGGAGGCAGGTGTTGCTATGCGGCGCTTGCGCGTGTGTGTGTGTGTGTGGCCTTCCTTGCGTGTCAGCGCTACACGCCCTGAACTGCAGCTTTGCTGTTCCAACCAATTCGGCAATCTCAGCTCCCAACTATCTTGTTGCCAAGCTGGTAGGTGGAGCGTGTCTATTTGTGCGTGAGTGACGACACAGGCGTTTTGGATCATTTGCACAGACGTAATCCTGCTGCCAAATACATTATTCTTGATATGCTCGAGTGGATGCGTTTTCAAGCATTTACACCTGCCGATAGGCAACGGCTCGTTTACTAGTGTTGCGCTCCTGTGAGGTAGGCTGCTCTTAATTTGACATGGGGGCAATCTTCACTCGGATCAGCGTGTCTGCAAAATGAGGGATCGAGCTCTTGGTTCGTTTCGGGTTGCGGTCATTCATTGAACTTCTTTCACCCATGGGATCAACGCTCGTGATGCGATTTCTTGTGGCCACGAGGTTGAGAGGGTTTTGAACGAGTTGCTGTAGCCAGAGTGGTATACCTCCAAACACCAAGACACATTGCCATGTTAGGCCAAGAGAAACTACAATACTACTCTCCCGGCCATTTTGAGTGGACAGCCAAAACACCAGTTCTACTCTTTTTGGGGATGGACAACCCACAACTCTTCCTGAGTGAGCCATTTTGAGTGGGCCGCTGTCTTTGAGGACTACATCTTCTCCCAGAGGAAGGACGCCGTGCTGATCAAGGAGGCTCGCACCTGCCACCGCCGCACCGTCATGCGTCGTTGAACGGGAAAAAAAAAACAGAGACGCCAGGAAGGCAGCGTCGCCGGGGAGCAGTTCAACGTTGAAGAGTGCCGCTGAGTTGGCAATGGACGAGTCGGCATGTTGCGAAGAAGATGTCAGAGCTTGGCAAATTGCAACTAGAAAGCTGCTTGAGCTTCTTTTTTGTTCTGGTGAGGGAAACACCCGGCAGCCGACGTTTTACAATGGCTCCCCCGTCCCTGCGGTTTGGTCAATGCCAAACTTGCATGGAACGGCCGCCTGAGAGCTTTGCAACGACCTGGCTGAGGTAGAAACTGCGACATTTTTCTGTTGGAGCTTTGGTGGCAAAGATTCATGCATACAGTGAGTTGCAGACATTGCGTGCTTGACATCACAAGCATCAGAACTGCACAGTTGGCCATTCCTTGCGTGGATTAGGACAATATTGCCACAAGTTTCGTGGATGAATGCCATGACTGTCCTTCCCCAAGTTGCGGCAATGCTGTACAATCATTCTCCGCCGCCTTGGATGACGGGCCAGCGAGCGAGCGCTTCCAAGACCTTTCTGGCGTCCATGACCGAGGCAGAATCTTCATTGGCCCCGTGGAGACCAGCGTCTTCATTCGGAACTGCAGCAACTGCAGCCGCCCGGTTGCGGCATTGCCACGTCTTCTGCGCAGCTTTTTCTTCGGAATGCATTCCGCTCAGGCCTGGTGATCGCGTGCCGGGGGCCTCTGAGTTGGATGAACTTTGGCGTTGTGCGCTTGTACCACGTTTGGCAGGTCAGCAGTACAGATGTCGGGAGTGCCAAGCAACTTAGCTGGATGGCTGAGAAACATCCCGCCCCGCGGCCTCGCGGGCAACATGCCAAGGACTGCAAGCTGGCCCTCTTTTGCGGCACCGAGCCCATCATCGAGAGCAGCCAGAACATGCAGTTCGCCTGCTTTGACTTTAACTACTTCTCCCTCCGGGGTCAAATGACCCGAGCTGGGCTGAAGCCATGGAATAACAAATGGTGGATGGTCTATGCTGCCTTGGCTGCAAATTTGGATCGCATGGTTCACGTTGACAACTTTACTTTACATGGCCTTTTTTGGATGCAATGCCCTCGGACAGTGGGAGATTAGGACTTCAACAAGAATGAGGACAAGCCAAACTGGAGCTTGCTGGACCAGGCTGAGGCTTTGCAGCATGGCACCTTTCGCCACGAGAGCCACGAAGAGGCCATGACTTGTTGCACCGCGCCAAGGAGGCGAGCCGACTCCTGAATCTAGAGAAGTGCCCCAGCATCGCTCAGGAGGAGCTTGAAAACGAAGGCTCGGACCCTGGTCGGTCAAGTTTTGCGAAGTGTGAGTGGGGTTTGTTTGTTTTTCTTGGGGGGAACCCCCAAAACAAGTGGTTTCGCTTTGGTTTTCCTTGACAACAGATCCCGAAAAGGGTACCCTGAGACGCCCGTTTCACTGAGCAATTTTTCCTCTGGCCAAAACGAGATCCATCAGTCCGCAGCGCTCTCACCAATATGTCACGGACGTGGGGATGTCTCAAATTGGGGAGCCCCTTTTTGGATGGTTAATGGGACATCCATTTGGTGTGTTGTGTCAGAGATCTTGTGGTGTCTCCTTGTGCCGTGTTGAGGTTCCCCGCTAGCGGTATCTCCAATCCCACAAGCCCCCGAAGAACCTGCAGTACACACCCAGACCCCGTGCCCCACCCGAAAACTTGGCCCAAACCAACCCTAACCACCCCTAAACAACCCGCAAAGTAACACTAATCCCACCCACAGCCAAAAGTATACCAGCCACTTCCAACCCCGACCATGTTCTTTTCACTTCTTCCTTTTTGGGGTTGGGGCATTGGCAAAGCTGAGCCACACGCGGCATTCAGCACAAGTTACAAAAGCATACTGCCACACTCAGATCGATCCGAGAAAGTGGGCTTGTAAGGCCTCATGGTTGCCAGGTTGGTCGATCCATGACAGGGAAACACAATACAAAGGGGGGGGGGAATATACATATTATACCAATTCCTGGCCTTTCCTCAAGAGCCTTGGCCCATAGAGTGGAGGAGAATTTATCGACACGGCCATGTTCCCCTTGGTGCTTTCCCAGGCGTGGTTCCCGTGACACTCGGAAGCCGGCCTTGGCCTTCACAGGCGCGGAGATTGTTGGTTTGGAGCGACGCCGAAGTGGACGACCGTAAAAAAATCCAAGAAGGTAGGTGTTCAAGGGAAGCCAACACAACAGGGAAGCCGCCATTTTGTTTTTATTATCATTATATATATATTTTTTTGGGGGGGCGTGCTCAAAAAGACCATGTGTACTCTGCCCTCCTTCCAAGAATGGAAGTGGACAAGGGGCTTCCCCAAAAGGATGGTAATCTTTGTTAGCTCTTCTGTCAGCTTTCATGGTTGTCGAAGGGTGCCGCAGAGATGCCTGGGTAGGCTGTTTGAATGAACCAATGATGTTCCCTTCTGCACAAGGGGGCATGCCATGAGTTGCAACTCTTTTGGTGCTAGCTTTGGTATGTCAACTCGACATGATCAAGGTAGTCGAATTGATCTTTCTTCTCTTGCCAGGAGACTTGCTTCGTGGTGTTCCTGCCAGATTCAGAACATTTGATCGAGGCGCCGCAGTCGCCAGTGGCCCCCCCACGGCCCAAAGCCTTTGCCCTCACTCCTTGATCATTGATTTGGCTGTGGGTCAAAAATGGGTACCCAAAATCGAACCCTGGTAAATGGAACCAAGGACTAAAACCTGTCCCCTGGTGGTTTAATTCTGACCCACACCCATTTGAGCGTTGCTCAAACTTGGGACCGATTTCTGTAGGTGGCTTCCTTTTGGTTGCCACGAAAACGCCATCCTGAGAAACCGCATTGAATTTGGCATCTGCTCAGGCCTTCATGTCTAGAGCTGTGTCCTCCTGGACACTGTGTCGCACGCGCGCAGTGCAGCTCAAGGACTGCGCATTCTGGCAAGTGGACTTCCCTTCAGCCATCCGGGGCGTGTCTTTTTCAAGAGGGGGACCCCACCATGGCTTGGGTTTCCTTTGTCTTTTGGTTTCCCTTTGAATCCACCAAACCAGGGGTACCACAGGAAAGAAATGGGTATGCGTCAAAATTAAACCCCACGAAAAACCGCAGGTTTTAGTCCATGTGTCCATTTGCCAGGGCAACCCATTTTGGGTAACATGTTTTTGACCCACAACCATGTGGTTTCCCTTGACCACGGACCAACTGGTTTGTGTGAGGTTTGCTGGGGACACACTCCCAGGCACTCCTCCATTTTTGACCCGCCGCAAAAGACCACCCCCCGCATCCGGGAAAAAGCGCCAGGAGGATCAGCTCAAGACGTTGTTCGCCTGGGCCAAAGAGCCCAGGCTGGCCAAGTGCAGGGGGGAGATCACTGGCATTCAGGCGCGGTCCGCGCACGTGCCATCCCCGAAGGGATGGGAGCCTCAAGTTTTTCGAGATATGTGGCTGTGGTTGTCAAAACCGTTTTGGTGGATCCCATAGTTGGGATTGGTGAATTCACCGCCCGTTTAGGTTTCCTATTTTAGTGTTTGGAGTGAATCGGATGTTCACTGGGGGTACGATTTGGTTTTTGACCCATGTGAGCATGCTACATTCAGCGCAGGGGATCTCCAGATCAAATTTTAGATGCTGTGTTTTCAGCAGATGCCAGTCGTGACCGGCCTAGCTTGTGACGAAAGCCGTGCTTTTTGTGGGGCCATTTGCGCATGAAGCCAAGTGTTTGCAGTGTGCCCTCTAAGAGCGCGGCAAATATTTTCTTTCAGTGCACTGTGGGTTTGCAATCAGCATAGTGATCTTGCTGTGCAGGTCTGTGGCAACAACGTGTTCAAAGAAGTGCAGGACAGCTCTGACGCACACTGCTTTGGCTCGGGATATTTGGTGCTGAAGACGCACGGGAAAGCAGTTTTTAAGGGTGTGTGTCTATTTTTAGGAGACCCCAAATTGTGGCTTTCCAATTGTTTTTCCTGCTACAACACAAGAAACAGTTTCCTCAGAAAGAAGCAGCGATTCAGAGGTCAGTTTGCTGCGATTCAGAGGTCGGGCCGTAGGTCCCTTGCCAGGATACCCTCACCAACACTGGCATGGTCACTGGTGCCAAGAATCTCAGAGTCGTGCCTCAGAAGGACGGACGGCTTTTTTTTCAACCGCTGACGTCACACATGTTGGGCATTGCAGTGAAGGAGATTGAAGGATTCTGACAAGCCAGCCCAGGCCAATATTCCCCGCTCGCGTAGGAAACCGAGTCGCTGTCAAAGCAGTTCTTCGAAACTTGGAAGGACGAAGCCCCTTGGCATGATACATGATAGCTTCTTCTGCAAATTTGGCAACCGCTGAGATTTAAGGCACAGCCACAACTTGTTTCAAGTGTGGGCATGATGGTTAAATTTGGCTTAAGTTTGAAGATCTCCGTGCATGCCACCCACTTGCAAGCTGAGGTCTAAGGATCAGAGTTGTCCACTTTCCGAACCAAAGTGTTCTTTGCGATTTGCCGCTCGGATCGAAAGACGCGACCTGCAGCTTACTTGTACTGGGTTGATACTGGCCGGCATCGACCAGTTCAACCATGCCGGAGTGAGTTAATCATGCCTACCCCGCAAGCAGTTGGAACCGACTCGCAGTGTAAACCCATGCGTTGCTGGCGCACGAGCACCTTTTGGAGTAGATTTGCTTTGCAGCGCGTCAACTGTCGACAGTGCCCCTTGCTTGAAAGGCTATTTCACTTGTGTGCCATCTCAAAGAGTTAAGACTCACATTCTTTGCTTTGTACTTTTAGGGTACCGTACAAAAGAAGTTGACTTGGAACAGCCTGGCTGTCTGATCAATTCCTTTGTCAAACTTGTAATGCGTGCCCGGCAGAGCAAAAAGCTTTCAGTCAATGCCTCCAAACTAAACACTGCATGAGATGTATGTTGCTCGTGCATGGGCACGCGGGAAATGCGAACTGCCCGCCTTGTAGGCTTATAGTGCTTAGCTGCTGTTCCATGATTATGTATCGCTCTGGCAATCGAATTCCACTTAAGCTCACATGCCGTGGAGGCAGGAAGCAAGAGCGGACAACTTGCTGAGTTTGTGAGCAGCTCAAGGTACCAAGAGGTTGAGCAACACTTGAGAGCAAATCCAAAACCAATCCCTGAGTTCAAAGAGTCCAACTCAGCCATTTGCCATGGGGAATGTGGACCTCGACTCCGAGGATGAGCCAGTTCCGGCAGTTGCCCATGTTGCCCCCGAGAAGGACATGGCCCTGGATGGGTCCCACGGCTTGCACGCCGTCTCCGAGCTGAGGGTGGAGATGGCGGAAGAGACGCAGATGGCGCTGCTGGTGGTGGAGCCGGAAGACACCATCGCACAGGAGCCTATGGAAATAGACTACGACGATGAAGTCTTGCAGATAGGCCAGTTGGGCTATGGAGTCGGAAAAAAAAAAGAAGAAGAAGAAAAAAAGAGTGTGGTTGTATTCTACAGAGAGCAACTCGCCGGGTTTGTGGCAAAAGTGAGTTGGTGTTTCTGAAGTTGATTTCACCCTTGGTGATTTGCCGTCCAGATCTGGTTCACGGCTTCGTGCAGAGCTGTTTTGGAAGGCGAGCTGAACGATCCCTGGATCGATCCTGACTATGCCAGCCAGGCCTCGGCTTGTCCTCACAGCTTGCATGCCGGGAATGCAGCAGCACCCATACCACCAGCACCACCGGCACCCAGCAGCACCAGCACCAGCATCATTAGAAAAGGACTGTTGCATCATCTCGCCTTGCGTTTTTTTTCTTCTTCTTTTTTTTTTTCTCGGGGGCAGAGTGAACCGAAAAGGGAAGGGTGAAATCAGACCGAGATGAAGATTTATCATGGGGGCGCTAGCTCACCCATTGTGTTAACGACTGTGTTGCCAGGATGCTCGGATGGAAAAGGCCTTCGGTATCTCCGACGGCCTGCGCCCCGGTTTGGCCAGCGATTGCCACAGATGATGCACGGGGTTGTTGATTGAAGTTTGAACCTCTGAAGCCACATCGATCTTGAAGATCTACAAGTGTTTTTATTTCAAACACTGGGCAGCATAGAGGAGAGTAAGTCGAACCGCACGCGTTTTTCGACATCCAAAACGGGCCACTCGGGCTTTGTCAGGTGCATTCACGCAAGCTTCTCAGCTTTGAATCCACAAAGATGCTCTGATTTAGAAGTTGGCTTCGGAGAAATTGAAGGAGCAACCGCTCTACTGACTTTAGACAGCCTGTACACATCTCAGTCTCCATTCCAAGAATATCAGTCAGCAAAAGTAATATGACGGCTTTTTTGATGCGCGAGCTGTGTATTGCATGAGGTTCAAAAGCTGACATGTGGCTGAGGCGATGGCGAGAGGGAACATCGGGAGGCGGGCATGATCAAGCGGCAGCTCGCGAGTGCACAGATGTGGGATTTACATATCTTCATTGGATCTTACAAGGGCCAGCAAGTCGCCAGCGCCACTTCAATGATTCTGATGTGTCATGGATAGACCCGTAGCAAAGCCAGATGCCAATATTTGGCATGCTGAGACTTGAGATCCCAGCCTCCAGCATTCTGATCACAGACGCAGTTGCAGACCCTGTTGGACCAGCCGTTTTGGCTTTCAGCATAACATGCCGAAAGTGCTCACCACAAATATGTGTGATGTTTCAAGGCACTCCACGATTAAGCCGTATACGCTGAAATGAGTGTTTCCTTTCTTGCGCTGACAGAGCAATGCAGTATGCAGTTCGAGGATGGATGGACTCTGAAACAGGAAATCTGGTTTCCAGACACCCACACATCTCAATCTACAGGCAGATGCAAACACAAGGTACATTTTACCGTCCACTTGCCATGATGCAATTGCGCCCTGTGCCCACTGCCGTACTGGGGGAGGTGAGGGCATACCATGCTGTGGCATCTCGGCAGCGGAGGGCAGAGACGACCAGCTCTGAACGTGTTTTGGTGTGGAGGAAGGTATGCATAGTATTTCTTTCGTTAAATCTTCTATTTGTGGAATCGCACATCTAACTCGTTTATCATGCGTTCATGTTGTTTCAACCAGGCCTAGTCACGGGTTGGCTGGAAGCCTGTGTTACCATTATTGAAGCTTCTTCAAGGCACTATTGGAAACGGTGTTTTTTGGTTGGAAATGACATTACGTAGCTGTTTGTATTTTGATTTCCTGATGTTGGACTTTCTATCAAGTGAGCGGCTGGTGATTCCAAGCAAAACAACCCGGTTGAGTTCACACCGCTTGAATTCACATTCTCGGGTCCTCGTGTTCTTTCTGGATTCAGGTCGGAAACTAGCCTTTCTCGTAGGCCTGGATGTTTGGTTCGGATCCTCGCTCCGGGCAACCAGGGCTCACTCGAGGGCCTGCTGGTGGTGTGGGTTTTCTGCTGGGGCCGGAAACAAGGCTTCCTCGCCCAGGCCGTCAAGAAAGCCTTGTCCTCGGCTGCGGTGAATCCCAAAAAACCTGAGAGCAGCGCCCAAAACCCACGCGATGTAAGCGGTTTCCTAAGTAGCTTCCGCCAATGGAAGACCCTGCATCGCGAAAGTTCGCGCAAGCGTATTCCGAAAGCTGGGTCCGCGAAGGCTCCGCGAAAGGGCTACTTGACGGCGCTTGGGGCAGGCAGCGCTTGGGGCAGAGCAGGCGTTGACCGTGCGGGAGTATACATTTGCTCATCAGCGTGCACAGGCTGTTTGCCAGTTTCGACAATGCGGGGGATTGGCGTTTCGCGGAGCTCCGCGAAAGCTCCTCAAAAGGCATGGGTCCAGGATCCAAGGGATTCACACTATTCTTGTACTGAAACGTCGCAGTTTTAGCTTCCAAAGTGCACTTGGTGTGCTACGCTTGTTCCGAAAGTTGCGACTTTCAAGCTGGCGTTGCCAAGTGTACTTGGTGTATTATTCTTGTACTGAAAGGTTGCCCTGCCTTTTTCAAATTATTTCAAGGGCGTAAGTGTTGATGCAAAAAACAAGCCGCCGCGAAAGGAAAACGTGCACGCGCGAAAGCTCCGCGAAAGCCCCGCAAAGGAGCACTATGAGGGTAACTAAATCTCGATCCGTTTTGAGCACTGCTCAAGGCCCTTTTGGAAGCCTGGTTTCCCGGCCCCAAGCAGGAAACAGGCCCTCGATTTGTTGCGGGGCGAGAATCCAAACCAAAGCCACTAGGGCTCGAGAATGTGAATTCAAAAAATGCCGCGAGGCGAATTTGGGGGACCCCAAAATTGTGGCTTTTACTTGGGTTCACCTGTAAACCAAGGTGCCAAGGATAGCCAAAAACAAGCCACTTGCCCGAGGATCGGACACCGCGGCCCGCGCCGAGAAAGGGCCACGTGCTGGGCGCTTCTGCGGCTGCTGGCTTGGTGCTCACCTTCAAGCGGTGGCCACGGCCACGTCTGGCGCGGCCGGCGGCTCCCGTCCTGACACTGGATCAGGTTGCTTGGCAGCAATGCGAAGCATACATGTGGGTGCGTCTTTTTTTGAGGGTACTCTCGTTGGTTGGCTTTAAAGGGACACCACAAGGAAAACAGTTCTTTTGAAGGGGTGGTGGGGTGGCGCTCCCCTACAAAAACAACTAGGTGTGAGTGAGTCTCACGGCAGAGAAATTGATTGTCATGTGGGTTGTTCGGTTGCTTGGTTGCATTTTATTTTTGCGCGGGAATACACAGAAGACCAATGAATTGGTCGTGGGTGCCGAGGCGTCGCCTGTGAAGGTGGCGATGCTGGAGCGGGGCGAAGGCGGCAACGCCTGCGACGTGCTGGTGGGGGAGGCGGGGGTGAAGGGGGAAGGTCGGGATGCCTTGTTGGGTGTTTCGTTTTTGCTCCTCCCAGCTGGGCGTTTCTTCCTTTTTCTTGTTTTTGCTTTTGAGGGGTAGTGTTGGTACCCTTTCTTGGTGGTTTTAGCGGGAAGCTGAGAAGCCAGACCAAAAATCGATCATTTTGACACATGGCGACAGATGGCTTGGATGTGGATTGACAGTTCGGATACCACCAGCAAAGCGAGACTTCGCGACATTTGGGTAGCAGTTGCAAAGAGGCATGCAAATAGTCAGAAAAGACCAGCTTTTGCAAAAAAATGCTCGGGATGCGTTGTTGGGCTTCTCTTTCGCCCACTTGCTGTGTTACCGCTTTTTGTAACAGTGCCGCAGGCATCAGGAAGACGGTTTCAGAACAGGACACGGTGAAGGCATGTCGCTGACCCCTCAGACTGGTTGATTTCAAGGTTGGCTTCCCTTTGATAGTAGGACCCAAAACGGCCTGCAGATGTGGCGCATAGCCACAACACAGTCAACAGTACGCACACTGATGCATCAGCAGTCAACAACCCACTGGCAGATTAGATGCGACAATGCGTAGCTGCGTAGCTTATTCCACTGCCAATCCGTGCAGCATGCTTTTTTATGTGCTTGTCTTGCTTGCTTGACTCCAGAACATTTGCCCCGAAGCACATGGACCGGTCAAGAGGCAATCAATGACACTATTGACAGCTCATGCAAACCACCCATTGAACTTCACCAGTGATAAAATGTGTAGTTTTAAGCAATTGCAGTTGTTTTGATCACACCAAGACAATCACTGGTCTGTGGGGAAGCGCATTGTAAACACAAGTGGAAGCGACGGCTTCCACAATATTAGTTGATGGCATGGAGATACCCACCAGCTAACATGGAAGTGCACAGATTTCTGTAGAAAGACTACTTTCCTCTAGGCCTTTGTGCAGTGCACTTCCATGTTAGTTGGTGGGAGGAATTCGTTCACGAAAACACGCAGTCGACCAACGCCCATGTATTGGAGCAGGTACATGCAGACGATCCGGCGACGTGCAAGTCCGTGAGGCTGAAGCGGACAGAGGGCGACAAGCCGCTTGGATTCGACCCAAGAATTTCAGTCGCAGCGCCCCAAACCCGATTGCCCTTTTTTTCTAGGGATGCCTTTCCCATTCTTTCCAAGGATCCTTCTTTCTAGAAAACCTCCGGAAACCCAGGGAAAACGGCCGGAGTTTGGAAAGAACGATGGTTGAAAAGAATGGGGAATCAACCCCTGGAATTTTAGCAGATGGTTCTAATACCTGGTGTCAGTCGGATTCTAAAAAAGCCGTGGTGTTTGTAAGAGACAAAAACATCGGTCAGTAGTTGCGAGCTTGTATACTGCGTCCTATGGTTGTCGTGAGTTTCGCCCTGGGCAAGGCAGCAATAATGTTCCTCGCGGGTATCCAGCAAGCTGGCAGTGCCGCTACTGGATCCACTGTTTTTCTTTTTGAAACGACAATGATTCGAAGTTGTGGTGCATAATCTCTATGTTTGTATCAAACAAAAAGGGAGGATTGAATCCACTCTTTCATATGGGTGTGTGTGTGTGTGTGTGTGTGTTTTTTTAGGGGACCTCACCAGAATAGTGGTTTGCCTTTTGGTTTCCTTTTAATGCCCTAAAAAGCGGGCTCCCGCATAAAAAAGGACCGCCCCATGTGAGTTAAAGGTGATGGCCTCTGGTTTTCTGAGGTGGGAAGATGCAGAGGCCGCGCTGTCCTTGACAGCGTCAGATGCCGAGCTTCTGGCTGCGCTCTGCCCGGGGCGAGAAACATCCCCAGGCTTTCGATGCTTGGCGCGTAAGATCCGGAGCGTTGCACCCATTGACCAAGAAACCAGTGTCGATTGGCCAAAGCAGCACGTCCTGCTGACAGTAAAACCAGCTCTGGATCAAGACGAGTTGTGGTTGTAAGAACTGGATTTCAAGCTATGCAGATGCAACCAGGCGCCTTTCCACACCGAAAGCTGGGCGGGCAGTGCAAAATCCATTTGGAAGATTCACGACAGTTTCTTACCCCGCATCAGATGCTCCAGCATGTCAGATGTTCTTACCCACATATCGGATGTGCAGTGGTTGCTGTCGCTGTCTCCATTGTTGCCCCCGCTACTCTGCTGCGGCTTTTTGTTTCGCTGTGTTCTTGTTGCTTCCTTAAGGCCTTGGGCAGGTGAGCGCTCAGCGCGGTGAGCACGAAGCGCGCTGAGCACTCGGTATGTTTTTCTTGCAGCCAAGCTGACCAAGGGGTCCCAAGACTTTTCACCTGCCCCGACATGGAATTGACCTTCCCCTCAGGTCGAAACGGGAGTAGATTTACCCAGGGTTCTCCAAGTGCAGACCGACACATCCTTTTCCAAAGGGTCAAACTTGACCTTTGGGTGGCCTTTTTTTCGGGGACCCCCCAACCAAGGGTGGTTTCCTTTTGGTTTCCAGTAGAACCCCCAACCAAAACGGGTACCAAAAGAAGACACCGCCATTTGACACCATTTTGCTCAGGAGCCTCGGCGCCCTGCTGGCCCCAGGTGGTTTCCCAGGACATGGGGATCTGGCCTTTGAAAGGCCGCTTCGCCTGGCGTCCGGCTAAAAAAGAAGTGGGGAGTGGTCAAAACTGCTCTGGATGGACGAAATCCATTTCGCACCACCTGGGAAACCATGGAAAGCCTATAGAATGATATGATTGCCCTGAAAATACCGACAAAAAATGGTGTCCCATGGTTTCCAAGTGGTGCAAAATGGATTTCGTCCATCCACAGTATGGTTTCTTTTCGGACCTGGTTCGGTGCTGCTCTGCGCCTTGTGCGGATAGGGGATGCCTTAGTCCAACTGTGAAGTGTGGTTCTTGGAAACTGGACCGCCGGCCCGCGTGAGTATCTGATCGTGGGGATGTGGGGATAGAAAGTCATTTAGCCCTCGTGGTCGCTTTGCACAGGAGACTCAAGAGAGACAAGCTGGGATCACAGCAGCGTTCAAAAGCAGTCGAAGAACTTTCAGGGAGAAAGCTACGAGGCCTCGCAAAAGGTCTTTAAACAAACACGCTCGCAACTAAATGAGAGCGCAAGGGAGAGGCCGACTTAGCCACGCAGGCTTAGCTGAGGCTTCGCTTTGCAACCACCAGCAGAATGTCAGGTCTACGTCCGCAAAGTTTCGAACATCTGGTCCATGAAGCCGCGAAGAAGCCAAAAGCAGGTTCTGGCAAAGAAACATCCGCGCAACAGGCGGAAGGGGTCGCCTTTGGGTGCAACATGACAAAGGAACATGTGCGGAGGCGAAAGGCCTTTCGTGAAAGGCATGCGGATTTCCCGACCCTCGGAACTGGTGGGGAGTGGGGCTTTTTAGTTCTGGGATGTTTTAGGACACAGACTGCACTTTCAAGCTGTGGGAAGCCATTGTTTGTTGGTATTTACAGGGCAATCATCATTCCAGGGTTTCTGATACCGTTCAGTTTCATCCATCCACAGTAGGCCCGCCAAAAGATCGTCAGGCCCGCGAAAGAGACATGCGCGGGGTGGACGAAGCCCCACTACACTCTACAAAGCTGTTCGACCGCAACAAAAATGGCGCAACTGGCTGTTCGACCGCAACAAACATGGTGGAACTGGTTGTACGACCGCAAGAAAATGATACAAGTTGTTTGGAGCGATTGGCCTTCGCATGCATGGATGGCGTTCGAGAATCGGGTGCAAGGGCCTGGCACGGTGCTCTTTGACACCGAGAAGCTGCTGGACATGACCCATCATCTTGGAACAAGAGGCCCAGTGTCCTGGCTGACAAGCCTTGCACCAACGGATACAGGGTGTAATTTATGGGTTTTGAAGGTATCCATTTTTGAGGTTGGGGAAAACATGAAAGCAGAAGACACGCTACAACATGTGTTTGGGGGTCGATGTTTTGTGACACATACCCAGATTTCGCTTTTGCTGGCTTTAAGCATCATCTTTGGGCCCCTTGTAAAGCGAGTTGTCCTAGGGGTGATGTTTTGGGTGGAAATGCAGGGAAACTTGGGATATGTGGGACTGTCGGAGGGAAGACCGAGCAAGATGAGTCTCATTCTTGCGGGCGAGACATACGAACAGCGGGTAGATCACCATGCCGGATTGAAGGCCAGATGAGCAATACGGCTAAATCCGGCAATACTTCATCATGTACAGGTGAGGGGATGACATGGGGCCCATGGGGTGGTGGAAAACCTCACCAAAATCGAGCCCAATGAAGGGGATTTCATATGGAAAGTGGCTCATACACGAAGCTTCAGCGACATACCGACAAGCAGGACAGTCACTTGGCAACTGGTTGGTTTTCGTTATCGTTTTGAATGATGATGTGTTGGCCATTTATTAAGCCGACATATGTGTGTAACATGGTTGGCTGTGTTGGCCAATTGTGGTACCTACAGGGCGCATCAGAAGCAGATGGGCCCCAGAGAACGGACAGCTTACACCAGCTCCTTGCAGCTAGAACCTAAGGAGAGCGTGATAAGGGGCCCAAGCATTGCCCTTTTTCACCTCCAGGTTGTCATTCCTGGCGGTGCTGAGATGCTCAAACTGCCCACCACCGATGTGGTGCAGCTGTTGATTCTTGGCAAAGTCATAGGACAGGAAGGATGTTTCAAGACACCTGACTCTGGGTCCGAATGCGAGCACATACAGCTCTACAGACTGCCTTGCTGAAACTAATCGTTGGAAGATCATGTTGTTTCACTTTCCATATCAGAACGTGACATTTGGATTGGCTGCCCGAGGTGGTTGGGCCAGTGCAGAGTACAGCAACGTGACCAGCTGAGGTTTCCGTGCTTGATGGGCTCGTCCCTGGCGGAAGTGCTGTGTGCGGAGAGTACAGCAGATCGATTGACCTACCAGGACTCGGGGGGTCTTGTGAAGTGGGAGGCAATGAAGGCGCTTGTCGCCGTCTGGCTGGCCTGCCTTTCCCCTGGCTGGCTGGTGCCTGCGGGGCATTTGTTTCAGATGACCAAATTGCATTCGGTCAGGCATGCTTAAGATCTTGGTATCCAACTGAACATGCCCAGCTGCTCAAACTCGCCCGGTTCATCCCTAGCCCTCGCCAATATCCCATATCTTGGAGTTGGGCAAAAAGGTTTTCCTCAGGAATTCGATGAGACATCGCTTGTCTCTCCGTGTTTTAATTCGCATCCAGGTTCAAATTCTCCAACTCAGGGCTCATGGGTTTTGAGGGGACGCTTCCCCATGAACTTTCCAGGGAACGCATGGTATGGCCAAAGCCCTCCCTGGACTGCTTGGAACTGCAACGGCCAGGTCCCCCCCCTTCCATAAGACACCCTCGGATCAACGCTTTTTAGGTGAGCCTGGTTCAAGATAGATGGCACTGATGGGTTTTGTCCTATTTAGCAGGGGAACTCATCTATTTTTCCAAAAGGCCACCTATGTTCCCCATCCTTTCCAGGATCCACGGTGTTTTGTTTTTCCAATGAGAAGCTCCGCAGGAGCTGCTGAAGTTCTGCCCCTTGGGTGATGTGGGCGCGGTGGACCTCACGCGCGCCGAGCGCTTGGCGGATGGCCGCGCCTTGACGCTGGAGTCGAGGCGCGCGGAGTCGGCGCGGATTCGGCGCAGAGTTGCCCGCCTGGGACAAATGGCTGAGGGGTCGCGGTGTGTCTTCTTTTTGGGGGGCCTCTATGAATATAGTGGTTTTCCTTTTGGTTTCCCTTTGAACCCCCCAAAGAAAAACGGTTCGCGAAAAGAAAAGGGCAGAGACGTAGTCCGGAGTCCTCTTTTTGGTTTCTCTATCATCCCACGCAACCTTTTGATCAACAATACTATTTGTTCAACCCCAAGTGCCATTGCTCAGGGATGTTTGCCTGCCCCACTGCCCCACTTGCCCACGAGATGCTTGTCGCCGCTTCACGGCCCGTTCAAGGGCATACCATTTCTTTAGCCCATGCTGAAAGGGAATCCAGGCCACGACAAATTGATTTCATGTTTGCCAGGCCGTTCAACATGCAGTACATGCCCCGGCGCTGGTCCCGGGGCGTGGTAATCCGGTCTGTGGGCAAGAATGGAGTGGCAGACAGGTCTGGCTGCAAACCAGGCGACATCATAGCGCCTTGGTCTTTAGCCGCTCTAGCCTCCCCTACAGGGCAAGATTGCCGTTGCAGTTCCGGGGCATGAGAAGGGCCTTCCCCAAAACGGGGTTTCCGCACAATCTAAGAAATATATGGCTGTGGGTCAAAACCAATGATCATTTTGCGGGTAGGTGCACCACAGTGGGGATTGCGATGTTCACCGGGGGTACAGTCTTTTGACCCATGGCCATATATATATATATATTATAATATAATATGATATGTAATGTAGGAATATAGTATATAATGATATATGTATATGTATATATATATATCGTAAACAAAAGAAACAACACACCTTTTGAAACTGTGGGAATGCATATACATACATATATCACATATGTATTTATATATGGATATATATATATATACATGATACATACATATATGTATGTACACGTGTTTGTTGCCTTCTGAAAGTGGAGGTTTGCATCAATGGGGAGCCAGTGGTGAACGCAACACTGCAGCACGTTCAAGAGCTTCTGGACGGGGAGCTGCCCATCATGGTGGAGGTTGCTCAGTCTGGTCCTGAGTTCGGTGGCAAATTCGGCGGAGGTTCCGAACGATTTCAAACGCAACCGCACACACAACACACACTTTCCAAGAAACAAGCTACAGGAATTCTACAGGAAACCCTTGCGTTTGGTAGGTATTTTCAAACGCAACCGCACCCAACACACACTTGCTTGCGCGCTCTGCCGGCACGCTGCACAAAAACACACATAGAAACACACACACACACACAGAGAGACACAGACACGCACGCGCGCGCACACGCACAAGCACAACCACAAACACAAACACAACCACAAACACAAACACAGCCACAAACACAAACACAACCCCAAACACAACCACAACCACAACTACAAACACAACCACAACCACAAACATGGCCACAAACACACACACACACACACACACACAAACACACACACACACAAACAACCACACACACAAACATACAACACACACAAGCGCACACACACACACAAACATACAACACACACAAGCGCGCACACACAGACACACACACACACACAGACGCACACACACACACACAAAACAAAAAAGCACACACACAGACACGCACACACACACAAACACACAAACACACAAACACACACAAACAAACACAAACAATCACACACACAAACATACAACACACACAAGCGCACACACACAAACGCAGACAACCACACACAAACACGCACACACAGACACACACACACACAGACAGACACACACCCACACACCCACACAAAAGCACGCACACACACAAACACACAAACACACACACACACACACAAACACACACACAAACAAACCCACACAAACACACACACACACAAGCACACACACACAAACACGCAACGCACCCCAAAAAACACAAAGACACAAAATCACACAAAGACACGCGAACACACACACACACACACACACAAATACACACACACACACAGACACACACACACAAACACACAAAGAAACGCAAGGACACACAAACAAACACAGACACACACAGACAGACAAACACACACATACACACACCACACACACAGACACTCACAGACACACAAACAAACAATCACACGCACACACACACCACATACACACACACACAAACACACACACACACACACACACACACACACACACACACACACACACACACACACACACACACACACACACACACACACACACACACACACGCACACACACGCAAAAAAGCAAAACACACACAAGCACACACACACACACACAAACACACACACACACAGACACACACACACACACACACACCCCACACACACACAAACACACACACACACACACAAACACACACACACACACACACACAAACAAACACAAACAATCACACAAACAACCACACACAAACATACAACACACACAAGCGCACACACACAAACATACAACACACAAGCGCGCACACACAAACGCAGACAACCACACACACACAAACACGCACACACAGACACACACACACACAGACACACACACACACACACACACACACACAAAAGCACACACACAGACACGCACACACACACACACACAAACACACACACACACACACACACACACACACACACACACACACACACACACCACACACACACACCAACACACACACACACACACACGCGCGCAAACACACACACACACAACATACACACACACACACACGCAAACCCACACACACAACACACACACACACAACACACACAAACAAACAAACAAACAAACAAACAAACAACCAAACAAACAAACAAACAAACAAACAAACAAGCAAGCAAGCAAACAAACAAACAAACAAACAAACAAGCACGCAAGCAAGCAAACAAGCACGCAAGCAAGCAAACAAACAAACAAACACAACACATACCCAAGCTAGGGACCCTTAGGCCCTTGAAGCACGTCTGAAGATTGACATCCGGCTTGGTTCCGCCTGCATGAGGATGTTGAGGACTGAGGAGGTATGTCCCTTTCTGTTTGAACATCGTAGGCTTGGGCGAAGAATGCATGTACAGCTTCTAAGGAGTCGACAACCACTTTCTCCTGCCTTGCAAGGCCAGTTCTGGAGGAGCCACTGTACATCCGTGAGGCGCGGAGGCCATGGGGGTATGGCGAGCCACTGCCCCTGCTCCTTGAAAAGGAATCCGCCTGGGGCATGGTTGGTGTGGGCCTTTCTTTGACAGCCTTTCTCATGTCTTCACCATCATGGACCTTGTTTCGCACTTTCAACTTGATCAGCTTGCCCTTCATAATCAGCTTTTCGGCCTCAAACTCAGGATGTGAGAAGCAGCTCAGAACCATCTGTTTTTCAGGCTCTTGTTTTTTAAACCCCCCACCTGGCGAAGCCCCACCTTTTGTTCCCCGAGCTGCGTTTTTTGAGGCCTCCACGTCGCTCTTGGCGAAGCTGGCGGATGAGGAGGCGGAGGAGGCCGTTGAGGATCTCTTGGCGCAGGTGGCGAAGCTCTTGGGCAAAGGTCAAGGCTTTGTGGCCCAGTGGCGCCCCTTTTTTTTCTCTTTTTTTTGGGTAAGGGTCGCCAACCAACCAAGTTTTTGGTTTTTCCCTTGGGGAATCCACTTACCCAAAGTTTTTGGGTTTTTGGGTTTGAGTTTGTTGCCCAGGGCACCCTGCAACCTCAACCAACCCAAGAAGGGTGCCGATCTTTCGTGTTTTTTTTTCCCATGGGAATCCACTGGGCATCTGAGTCAAAGCCGGGTGGAAGGTAGGGATAGTCCCAACCCATAGGTGCCTCCGCCTTTTTAGTTCTTGAGGCATGGTTGGTTCCGGTTGGGCCATTTTTTAAATTCCAGGTTTTGATTGTGACTCAGGGCGTGGTTCCAGCTTTGGGATTGGTTTTAACCCCTTTTTGGTTGAAGGGCTTCGCCAAGAGGACCCCCTAGCCCATTTTGGGTTCCGACGATTTTGGGGGCAAACCCGTGTCCGACTTGGGCAGCGGACTGGTTGATTTGGGCTCGCAGCTGTGGATAGCTCGGTCTTTTGGCTCGCCAGTGGGTGACCGTCGCTCATTCTCTTCCCGTTGCAAATCGCCCAGAAGTGGCCCACCAAAGGTGTTAGAGATCCATTGCCGCTGATTCTACTCGGGATTGATTGTAGCAAAGCTTCTATTTTTTTCCCCGCCAGTGTCTACTGATGGATTTGTAGCACGCCATGTTTTTTTCCTCTTCCCTTCTATGGATTTGTAGCAAGCCATTCTTTTTTTCCCTTTTCCGCTTTCCCGCGGCCCAGGGTGATTTTTGCGTTATCTCTTGGCTTTCAGACTTGAGGCTGCTGGAGAACCAGGTGACCATGAACGATCCGCTTCCCCAGGCTCCGAGTCTCTCGGTGTCTCGAGCGCTCGGTGTCTCGAGCGAGCGGTCCAGAGGTCTTTGCGGGCGACGGCGGCTCCGCGTCGCACGTGCACGTGGACCGGTGCAGTGCACGGATGCAAGCTAGACTTGGGGCTCCAGGAAAATTTAGGAATTGGAAAACCTCTGCTTGGTTTCTGTTTTTTTGTTCCTTGGAACCAACCTCCAAAGGGTACCCGCTCCAAAACAGACACACTTCTGGAGGATGTCATGCAAAACGTCCTGCGGAGGCCTTGCTTGAAGTCAAAGCCCCAATCCACACCCACCAATCCAGACCCACAAGTCCTCCCCACCAATCCAAACCCACCATGGTCATGTTGAGGACTCCGTGCCAATGGTGCAAATGTGCCACGTCGTACATGGCGTTAAGGCCGGGCTTGCGTGGATGGCATGCGTACGCTGTGTTGCAAACCAGCACGAGTCCTTTGAAGTTAGACATGCTCAATTCTTACTGGGTATGTGCCAAATTCGGGTGACCCCAAGAATGGTGGTTGCTCTTTTGGTTTCCCTTTAAACCCACTCCGAAAAGGGTGCTGGAATACCTTTGCAGCAGAATACACCTCTCTCAAGCCTGTGTGTGTGTGTGCACACGCGTGTGCGTGCCTGCATGCCTGCGTGCCTGCGTGCCTGCGTGCCTGCGTGCCTGCGTGCTTGCGTGCCTGCGTGCCTGCGTGCCTGCGTGCCTGCGTGCCTGCGTGCCTGCGTGCCTGCGTCGGTGTGTCGGTGTGGGCGGGCGGGCCGGCGGGTGGGTGGGTGGGTGGGTGAGTGGGTGGGTGGGTGGGCGGGCGGGCGGGCGCGTGAGCGCGTGGGCGTGTGAGCGCGTGGGCGCGTGGGCGCGTGGGTGCGTGGGTGCGTGGGTGCGTGCGAACTTGTTTGCGTGGTGTGTTTGCGTGTGTGTGTGTGTGTGGTGTGTGTAGGTTTAGGCTTAGCCTTTTACGAAAAGGCAACTCCGTACAGCTTGCGGAGGCAATCCTAGTTGAAGCTGTTGTTTCACCCTTCGCGTACGCGCCTCGCGCAAGCGTCTCTTGGTTAAATGCCAAAAAGTGCGCGAAGGCACTTGCTACATTGCGTGCCGCGAGGGCTCGCGAAGCCTGTTGCGAAGGCCCTGCGGTTTGACAAAGGCGAAGCCACTTTGCGAAGCAACCGTTTTGTCGGGAAGCCTCGCAAAGGCAACCCTTCCCCACAAAGACCTGGGGTAGTTTCCCCAGCAGCGTAAAAGTCTGAACACCTAAACAAACACTGCTCAATAATTAATTGGTGTGTGCCTTTACTGTTGGGATTGTGACTGTAACTGTGTGTAGGCGCATGTGTGGTTGCCTGCGGGTGTTTTGCAGCCTTTTTGCAGTGCACTTGCTTCTCCTTTGTCATTGATGAGTTGTGCACCCACCCCGCCGCCGCATGTTTGCCGAGATCTTCGGGGTGGACAGCGTCACAGATCCGAAACCATGGGTCACTGGCGAAGGACTTTGCATTGCATTTTGAGAAAAGAACACCTAATGCGTTGGTCAGGACTGGAGGCTCCGGCAGAGGCTGCGGGTGCTGGGATTATTGCTGCAAGCTTTGACTCGCGAAAGGCGTACAGATACATGAAAGTGAAGCTCGCGCCGACATGTTGGACCTGTTTGCAATCAGTCTGAGTCACATTGCCAGAAGGCAATGTTTGTCAGGTCGCCCTTCCTGTTGACCGAGAGTTGGACCAGGACAGGTATGTTTTGCTGTGTGCATGCGCTTTGCGCGGGAATCAGCATGTGAAAGAATTGCTACTCTACCTGTTCAGCGGGGTTGGATCGGGCGCAGACATTGCTGCAGCTCGAAATAACAAGGTGTGGGCCAAATGGCACGCGATCCAGCGATCCATGTCTCAACCCATACGTGCGACCCATGCGCTTTGAGGCGCGCGTTGTCCACATTAAGGATCCGTACCTTGTTCATTTGCGTCCAAGTTTTGGTGCTGGCAGTCTCGCAATGATTGTTGATGTAGCTAGCATTGGGTGTCCCCTTGATTTTGTGGAAAATCTTGAGCAACGGAGCCGATGGGGACTTAAAAGACATGAGCATTTGTTGAACTCATAAGGAGACTCGGTCAAAACTCAAAACCTGCTACTACCACTGGTATTACTTGAACTACAACGACTACTACTATTACAATCCCCCTTGAAATTTCTCCTACAGAATGGGAGGGGTTGACCTCCCTACAAAAGTGTGTGTGTGTGTGTGTTGTTTTAATAGTGAAAGGGGGGTCACACCTCACGTCGGGTGCACACATTCTCTAGAAGTCCCATTTTGTATTGTGTTTCCACAAATGAGTTGCCACACAATTCGTTCATGTTGTAGAGGCTGCATGTGTCTTGTTTTCTTGGCGGCCCATGTTGAGGGGTTGTGCTTGGGTAGGTCATTTTGTAGAAAACTGGTTTGGTGACTTTGTCATTTGTAGTGCTTGGGTTTGGCTGAAGCTGTTTGGCTCCTGTGGCGCCACCCAGCAACATCCCTGCTTTATTCTTCCATGCTTTTAAGAATATGTTTTATTTGCCCCTGTTGGTTTTGCTGAATCTATGACTACTGGACTTTTTCCCAGAGGGCTTGAGCAAATGAAGGTTTCAAGCACATTGAGGTTATGTGGAGTCAACAGGCCACTGTTGGACTACAAAATGATAAGAGCCCGTCACACACGCTACAAAATGACGAGTTTTCGAATGTGTGTGCTGGGGCGCACGTGTCAGTTTCAGTTGGCAGACTCGGCCTCCAGGAGTTTCTAGAAGATTTTGGAGAGATGATGGAAAAATGGATCAACATGGGTTTGCTGCTTATGGATTTGTTTGCGTTTGTATGGATTGAGAGCCGACTGGCCCTCTACAAAATGACACTTGGATTTAGAGGTGGCCACCGTGACGTAGATCCCTACTTGAAGCCCCTCCATTTTGTAGTGACCGCTTTGAAACATCCAAAAGCACCTCGCACATTTCAGGGACCCTTTTTGTAGATTGTTTTGGCAACCGCCATTATTGTGTAGGCGTTTTTTCGCAAATTGCCGGCTTTATTCTATAGAATGGGTGTGCCAATCCCACCCCCTAAATTTCAAGGGATCTATTGCGTCTATTACAGTGCTCAACTACCAATGCTACAACTGTGTTTACTTTACTATTTCTACTACGTACCGCTTATATCGCCGCGGCCACTGGTACTGGACTGGCAGCGACGAAGTTCTTGCTTCCACTACTGCTGCTGCTACTGCTACCACGACTACTGCTGTTGCTGCTGCCGCTACTTCTACTGCAACTATCGCTATTGCTGCTGCTTTTGCTGTTACTGCCACACTTCTTTGGGATGACAAAGGGCAATTTGACGGCATGTTTGCTCGGCGAGTGACTTGCATGCCGCGGCTGATCAATTGTAGTTGTTTTGGTTTTTGTTTTGTGTAACAAAGTGAACAGAAACAGTCGCGAGCAGCAACTTTCTTACTGCTTAACTCCAAGCGTAGAGACCGCTTGCCCACGGGTGTTCATTGTAGCAATGGAATTTTGGAGGAGTGTGTGGCTGCCAAGATTCATTTCCGGATCCATGCCCGTTCTATTTGGCACCCCGCGTGCCACCAATGTTTTGCCCATTCGTTCGCCGGGGAATTTCATACAGCTCTATACTCTGTTTGCAATTTCTTTGGTGGCTGTAGGGCGTCCCAATGGATCCTTGCTTTCAAAATGGAGTCCTAAGAATCTTGAATGCAAAAGGGATTTAAAGCTGCTTGAACTCTGGTGGGCCTAGGGTCTGAACAAATCAACACCAGAGTTCTGAACATTTGGAGCTTTGCCAGCTCAGGTTCCAAAATGTAGAATGCTTTAAAGCGCTTGAACGTTTTGCGCAAATGTAGGGTCAGACGAATACTCAGCAGAAAAATGTGAACAACCATTTGAACATGTTTCGCTGGGTCACGAGTGTCAAATGAGTTCATCAAGCATCTATATTTCTGCAAGGTCCTCATAATTTCATTGCAGGAGCATGCTGCCTGGCTTGCCAGCCCCAGTACGAGCATTGCTATGTGCCGAGCTGGTGACATCATGCTCTTTTGGGGAGGCATCTTTGGCAAGCTGAGACATGAGGAAAGGAATGCGAAGGGAAAACACGGCAATAGAGAAGACGAGTTACGTGGACAAGACGTTTGTACGTGTGTGTGTGTGTCTTTTTGTTTCTGAGGGTATCCGTTTTGGGGCAGATTTAAACGAAACGACACGGACCGCCGCATTGTTGCGTCCCCTATTTTGACACACCGTACACATTCAGGGCAGCCTAGCGCCTAGTTTGCAGGTGGTTGGCCCTGCATATCCCTGAGGCAGTCCTCACTTTGGTTCTAACGGTATGGACGCGGGGCCTTGTGTCGCACTGTTCCACGGCTGCGAGATGACGGATGCGAGTGAGGCAGAGGAAAGGACGCGTCCATAGATCTAAATGAAAAAGAGTTGCAGGGGCGCAGCGCTGCAGAGATGAGATTTGTATATACACCGTTACGAGTCATTGCATTTATGGCGCAGGCAGAGTCTGAAGTTCAACCCTCAGTGCCAGCAATGCGAGCTGATGCTGCCAGCGTTGCACTAGTCTCATTGAATGGGTAGATTGTTCTCTCACTCAAAAGGAACTAAGGCATGCTGTGGGTGCTTGGACCATGTATTGCGTGTCATGGGCATTCTGAATGCTCAATCAGCAGGGCCAACTCAAGTTGTGTTTTGCCCGGTTTGGCCCGCTTTGTGTGCAACCTTTTCCCTTTTCCGGCTCATGGAAAAAAATACGCCTCTGGCATCTCTCGCATGAGGTGAAGAAGGACTATGTCCGTGGCTTCAAGCGCTCTAGCCTCTATGCCATGGACTGGGCAGGTGCCTGACTGCCTGACGTCTGCCTCGAGTTGGATGCTCCGAGGGCCCAAACATGGTTGTTGTTGGGAAACATTTTACATTTTTGCTCATTGTGGTTTAGTGGGAAATCCCCACTTAACTGCTAAACTTATTATTTTTGCTCCCCTTCCAACGTCGACCAAGCAAAGTTGGTATGGCCACAAGGAGAAATCCGCAAGGGTCGGATTTGCCGCTAAAAGAATCCAGAACCGAGTGCCGTCTTCAACCTTCCCGGGTTTTCTTGGACTTGTTCGAAGGATAGGCGCAGAGCAGAATTCTGGGAAAACATGCAGGCGACAAGCTGCTGGTAGCCGCCAAGGACAGTCTCTCGCTCATCTCCAGATCTTGTCAATGCGTTTGAGTTGGCACTTCGCTGATGAACATGGAACTCAGACAACTCCCATAAAACCAACATTATTTATTTATTGTTATTTTTATATAGCAGTTTTAGAGAATGGAACCTCCTTTTTTTGGGAGCCCCCCTTTCTTGAGTTCCATGTCTTGACTTGTAGGGGGTTTTGAGTATGTATGGCTTGCCAGCTAAGGTCCAGGCATCCGCCTGCAAGATGTGGAGAGAGGCCGGAGCCACGGATTTGCATCCGCCTGCCATTCGCATAGTTCCAAGGAAACTAACACAGAATGCGGCAGAACAGAATTTGCTCTCCAGAGGAACACTTGTGCAAAGCTTCTTTTTTGTTTTTGTTTTTTCTGCTCTTTGGAAATGTTGTCCACAGTCCGGATGTCAGGCAGTTGAAGTCTAAAACATGAGAAGGCAGCTCACCCTCAGCGAACATCACATGGTGAGTGTGTCTTTTTCGAGCTGTTGTTTGGTTTGGTGAAGATGGAAGCCGGAGGAAACCCCATTTTGGGAGTTCAGACAAGGCCATATCTGAGTTAGACGCGGACTGGGGCCCTCACCTGGACCTGCGTCATTGGGCTCGTTTCCCCTTCTTTCCGGCGCGCCTGACGAACATCCCGGGAACAACACCTACCCGGAACCTGTCAACCCTTAAACCCCAAGCAAACCCTCAGCAAGCCGAACGGAGAGAGCCAGCCAAGTAAACCAACAAAGCCAATGGTTGGCGGCCCATCTTCCCAAAGCGGCTTCTTTCAGGCGAGGAGGAGCGTAGCTGGTCCGGCGAGCCGAGAGCTCACTTTGAGCCCAGCTCGCTGTTGGTGAGCTCAGGTGGCCTTGGGAAGCGGTTTTGTTTCTTCGCTGGAGAACCAAAACCATCCAGCAACCGTTTTCCTTGCACAAGTCCATCCAGAAAGGTGCCAACTCCGGGGGGAAAAAAAAAAGCTCAGGTGATATCCCCAACAGCACGCGGTCTCGCAGAACCTCGTGGAACCCTGGTGAAACCCGGTGGAACCTTGGTGGAACCCTCGTGGAACCTTGGTGGAACCCTCGTGGAACCTTACCTCCGGGCCGCCCCGGACCACCCCGAAGCCTATCTGGGCTGAGACCCCAAAGCTTTCAGCTGTTGGGGGAAAAACACGAATGAATAGTGTGTCCTCTTATTTCATTTCCTGTGTCTTAGGGGTGTTGAATGCCCAGGTTTGCTTGGGTGCTACGGTGCTATGAATGAGCCCGAAAGGGCTCATGTGGGCTCCATGTTCCCAGAGCTGCGGTGGACTGAGAGTCAACGACTGCGTCTCAGGTGGATGAGCATCCGAACGGATCCAAACAACCCCTTTGTTGCGGCGGCTGTCGCTTGGAATGGCAAGACCACGCCTGAGATCAGCGGAATTCGCGGGCAAGCAAGGTCAGCGGAGTTTGTGAGAATGGGAACTCATAGCAAGACCGTGTGACAGCTCTTCCAGCTTGTGTCACTTGAGCTTGCTCAGGTTCAAGCTGTTTGACACCAGGCAAGCAGGCTGGCTGCTCAGCATGTAGAAAGCTGTGATTTCCTCTTGCTGAGCAGCAACTTTGACAAGTGTACCGGCACCCTGGCAGCTGATTCAGGTCAGTCCGTATTTGATGTTGACTTGAAGAAGACGTCCAACGCAATGCGGGACCTTGGGCAAAGTTGGTCTCTTTGCGTCAAGACACTGAGAGTTTCTCTGGAGATGGAGTCAACCGCTTCGCTTCTTCAGGCAGGGTGCCAATGCAAACGTAGCGCAGGACTTCCTCTACTTGTGCTGGTCCCCAGATTCCAAGAACATTGCCCTCAGCAATCGCCGTGGCCTTGAGGAATCAACACCATGCCAGAGCTGCACGCAAAAAATGATATCAACACAAGACCAAGTTGCCCATTTTGCAAACCTGTTTTGTCAGTTGCCAAATTTGATTTCGGCATCTAGCCTGTCAAAGGGGTCTGAAGCCTGCAAAAAGAATCCTAGACGAGAACATTGTTGTATCCCGAGATTCTCAGGCAACGACCAGATCTACATGCTGAGCTTGAAGACAGCGAAAGGTGAGAACTGCCTGCGACTAGGCGGCGCCTGCAAGCTGTGCAAAGCAAAGCCCAGATGGTCCATTCTTGCCAAATTGCTTGTGGCACACACTGATTTGATCCAAGCGAATCCGCCTTTCAGCTTCCATGCTTCCCAGATTTAGTGTGTATGTATAGTATACATATCATGGGGGTAGCAACAGCAGAGGGATAAACATGTCACGGAACAATGCACCATTTTACCTGCTGTATACGCACCCGCCTCTCACCCGCCGAAATGAATAATAACAACCGCCTTTGTTGACTTAGAACGGATTAAATGCTGGCAATTCACCAGGCGTTATTGCCCTGAATGAACTGCCACTGAATCGTATCTTTTGCCTTTCTGGGTGTCCATTATTTTGGAATTAACCGGGATTTTGTAATTGATCTTAGCAATGTATATAGACATATATGGATTATTATTACTAGTATTATTAATATTAATTATTGTTCCTATTACTATTATTATTATTAGTAGTGGTAGTAGTCGTAGTAATAATTTATTTATTATTATTATTATTGTTATTATTATTTGTTATTATGGTTTCCCTGCTAGGACCTCCCGAATACCAAGGTTTTGCCCTCCAGAGCCCTTGCAGAGGCTTTGCAAGATGCTTATGCACATTGGCCTCGTAAGAGGCAGCCAAGTTGCTTGCTCCACTTGAGCTGTCGCCTCCCACAGAACAGCTCAAATGGGTATGGGTCAAATAAAACCACCAGGGGACAGCAGGGTTTAGTCCATGTTTCCACTTACCAGGGTTCCGTTTTGGGTACACTTTTTTGACCCAGAGTCAAATAGGTCTGTACGTCCGTTGAATAGAAGCTGTCTTCATGCAGGCGATTTGAGAGGGACAGGTTCCTCCGCTCGCTCGCCAGCCAGCGCCAGGTTCCTCGAAGAACATGACCACGGAGGTGCTCATTGGCTTGCCTCCCTCGATTGCCACCTGAGGGGGTCCTTTCAAGAGGAAGCTGATGAGCAGGTTTTTTTCAGCGGTGTCATGACCCCTCCCAGATTTAAAGGTGGCATGTTGGGAAGAAGGGTAGCCGAACCCAATCCAGGTTTTTCAGAGGTGGCGACAAAGACATGGGAACGTTCTCGCCACGAAGTCGGAATGGGCAGGTGAACCAAATGGTCTACAGCCCCAACGGCGAAAGCCTTTGGGTTGCCTCCGGCGGCAATCCAGGCACTCCTCACGGAAGCTAACCCGGTATGTCTTTTTGCTGAGGTCGGACCCGCAAAATGACGATTGTCCCTTTGTGTTCCCTTCAAAGACACAAAAAATAGGAGTACCAGCTCCAAGAAAAGACACCCAGGTCTGGATTTGGATTCGAACTCCTTGCCTGTTGGGTAAATGGGACCGCCCCCCAAAAAAAGGAAAGAAAGAAAGAACAAAATTAAAAAAAGTAAAGAAAGAAAGAAAGAAAGAAAGAAAGAAAGAAAGAAAGAAGCACCTCCAAGCCATCAATATTGACCACCAACGAGAGAATGAGAGGGAAAAACCGAGCAAGTGAGAAGCTTGGTTATCGATCGCATGCGATCCCGTCCGTGCCTCGCGCCCTCGCCTGGCGCGAGGCAAGCTCCAGATCTTCTCCTCCAAGTCCTTGCAACACCCGGAGCAGAGCGTGAGGAGCCCAGCGACTGCTCCCATCGCTTGCCTCAAAAAACCACGCGGGAGGCGGCGTCCGCCTCTTGGTTTTGCCTTTTAAAACCAAACCCCAAGAAGGAGTTTTTTTTTTTTGAGGGTACTCTTTTGGCAGTCTTTTTTCGAGGGCAAACGGAAACCACCTTTGGAAGGCTATGACCATCGGAAGTGGAGAGTTTCATATCAAGAGACCCTCTCTCCAGCAATGGAAGTGGTCAGGGGGCTTCCTGAACAGGAAACTCGTCTTCCAAGACCCTTCTGCCAGTTTCTGTGATTGGAGGGAGGGTAGCGCAAGTTGGGCCGTTGTATTTGCTCACAAGGCAAAAGCATACATCATACGCACCAAGGTGCCTGGGCACAATTGGGCTGCTTGGCTTTACCCAAGCCGAATGAAATACCATGTGTTTTGTGCGCGACTTTGCGGATGACACATGGGATGTTCAGTCAAGTGCTGTTTTCGGTTGCTTTAAACTTGAACTGAACCCATTTTGCTGATCACCGCACTGAGACAGCGATCTCCCTGGCATGTGATCCCACAGGCATGGCCGGATCTGCATTTTGAGCCACCCGTGCGGGGAGTGATTTGCAAGTGGAAGATGACACTCACGGTCTCATACGGCCATGTATGATGCGGCCAAGCATGACCCACCTGTGTTCAGGATTGCTCTCCCACAGTCATGGTTGGGGGAGCTATAGCAGCCTAGTGACTTTTGACTCCTTTGCCAATGCCCTACATCATCTGAGAGAGTGATGATATAACTCATGCCTTCAGTGCAGCCTATTTTTCCTCACAGGCAAGTACATTTGCAGTGGCGGTGCTGACGGTCTCATCACTGTGTGGGTTGCAGCCTCAGCTCCGCTTTTGAATACATCCATCACTGCCTTTGCGCTCTGGTGAGGAGCCACATCAGCCCATGTGCTTAAGATGCTTCCTGCATCCGGGGCAGGTGGCGCACTAAGTCTAAGAGCGGAGTTTCACAACCCTCAGAGCAATGCTTTTCACAAAGTGTCACTTGCGACTTGGGGGTGTCTGCTTCGAGCGTCATCGTTTTGTTGGGTAGATTTAAGGGCTCACCAGGAAACGGAAGCCCATGTTAGGCGTTGGTTCCCTCAACAGACGGTGTGCCGTTTGAGGTCATCACCAATGTTGACTTCAACTACACGGGTAGCCTCATCGCCTGGGGTACTGGCGCAGGCCTACAGCTGAACATGTCTCTGTCCCATGGTCAAAATGGGTTTGTCAGTCCTTTTTGTGGAGGTGGTTTTTGCGGGAAGCGAAAGGGAACTCCCGCCCATTTTGCGGGTCTAGCCCACAAAAGACAGACCCAAGTAGAAATGTAATGTTGATGGCTTTGATAGGAATGGTCAGCATGAGGATTACTTAGGATGATAGCGATCCTTCTCCAGGTGGCAACTTATATTGGCTCGACGTCAGGCGAGAGGAGTCTGACCCTGATGGGCGCCAACACCGCCATTCCGCCCGCACCTGAAACTGAAGGGCTGTTTTTCGATTGAGGAAAGCTTCTCACCGAGGTACTACCAGGACCTGACACCCGCAACCGTAACTCAGTTGAGGCCAAGAGCAGATGGGTGTGTCATTTTTTGGAGTTGGTACCCTTTGTTTTTGTTTTACTGGAAATCCACCATTTTGGGTGGTCCCCTGAAAAAGACACACCAAGTTGAAAGTGCTTTGCTGAAGATGCTTGAATTTCATGTTTCATCCAGGTGGCGTGTGCCAAGCAGGGCTCGCGTCAGATGACAAGTTCTCGTGCATGTTGACATGGCAGGTGGCATTCGAGTAAGAATGCCTGGAGCCTGTGTGTCAAGCCAGCCAAAGGTTCTAAGATGTGACGTTGGAGAAGAGCAGTGAGTATCGGCATGTATATGACATTGTGGGTGCATGGATGTTGTTTTTGATGGCAGCTATGATGAGGTCCTTGCGTACAGCTTGAACGCCGGTCAGATGTCCGAGGAGTAGATGGCTCAGATGAAGTCTTGCTTGCACAGCCTTGCAAGCACTCTCTTGCCTGCCCTTCCGGTCGCTTGGCCAATTTTCTGCTTTGCCTATCCTATTGCTTGCGGGGTCTCAGCTAACTTTCACATATACGTTTGCATCGGCATTGCCGTCCAAGGTGAGTAGCTAGAGCTGCATAGGGTTGCAAAAGTCGGCAGTTGAAGTCCAGAAACCTGGCCTGAGCCGCAGTCGACCTCATCGAGACCGCCGCGGATACAGCAAGGACACCCCAATTATCCAACTTCTCAAGGCGCGACTGTGGATTTTGTTTCATGCAAGAATAACAAGGGGGGTCGCGTTTTTGAGGGTGCCCCTTTTTGCTGGTTTTAAAGGGAAACCAAACGGACAACCACGGTTGGTCCCCTATTTTAAGACACCCATATGTCACGTTGCGACTGCACCGAATTGTGCCTGATGTTCGTGCCGAATGTTCTGTCAGCTTCCTGATGATCTGTGACGTGTGAGCGGCCAGTTAACGACAGCTCGGCAGTGAGAGAGATTAAACAAGCCAGCATTGAACACGCCGCACCTGTTGGATTGCAAGTTCTGCATTGCATTTGGCAATGGCGGTGCATGTCCATGAGTATTTTGCGCAACTGCCTGACTGCCCTGGATCACTGAGGATTGTGCAAGCATATCTAGTCAAGAGCCGAGCCCCAACAGTTTCGTGTTGAGAGCCCACGACACTCATGGCTTGTAATGCAGTGTGCATATACTTTGCGCATAGAGAATTCAGCCCAACTTTTACGCAGCGCGAAGAAATCAGATGGCGGATCGTGCCTTGGCTGCCAGCGTTTGCTTGAGAAGTTTACAGCGGCCCCAGTGGTGTGTGAGTCTCTGTATGTTTCTTCAATGTGGGACATGTTCACGCGTAAATTTACTCCTTTGAAGTTGGATGATTCTTCAGCTGCCAGGCGAGGAATGAGATGGAAAAGCCAGGATCTCAAGGTTCATTACCTGTGGTGAAACAGGGGTGTTCTTGAGCGTCCTGGCACATCCGAGGGCGGATCAGCGCATAGTGGGGAGGATATCTCTCCACTGGAACGACAAGAGGGACCAGGAGGTCCTGAGGATCATCAAGGCAGCATGCAGCGAGCAAATCCCACCGTCAAGCTTGCCGCTTTCCAGATATTCTCATTGGGGGTGCAACAGCAACTCTGATGAGTTGAGCCAGAGCATTTCGCTCATACGGGTGTTTTTTTTGTTTTTCTTTTCTTTTTTTTTCTCGACGGTTTTTTACGTGGTGGTTGTCCTTTGTGGTGTTTTTTGATAACTCCCAAACAAAGCGTACCCTCAAAAACAAAACCCCCACGTGTTGGCACAGAAGGCGTGTGGTTGCCAGGAACATGGCCGCCTCTCTTCAGGGAGGTCTTGCGCTGGGAACCAAGGCGAGGTGGGGTCCATGCGCCTTTCCGCACCCGGAGGTTCGGGAGTAGATGTGACGGATGCTCAACATATGCAGTTGGGCCAGCAGTTTGGATGCTCAACACATCTTACAATGTTTGGAGTGTTTGGCGTGCTTTGGTGTTTGGTGTGTTTGATGTGCTTGTGTGTTTGTGCGTGTTTGTGCATTGGTTCGTTGGTTGGTTCCTTCGTTCGTTTGATTGTTGCGTGGTTGATTGGTTAGTTGGTTGGTTGGTTGCTTAAATGTTCGCTTGCGCGCTCGAGTTGCTCATTGGACTCGCTGGGTTTCGTGCAGATCCTGGTGCAACACAGAACCAACAAATTTGTTCAACATCAACATAATTGTAAACGCTTCCCGTTGCCCGCCTCGGCCAGTCGGCTTTTGGCTGGCTTGGTTTATTGGAACATGCGTGAGCTGGTTTCCAAGGTAGAGGGTGGGTGCATGTCCTCACGTTTCCACATAGCTTCAAGGGCCAGAACGAGAGTGCAGAGAGCTACAGGATGGAAGTGGGCTTGGGCCAAGCGAAGGCGCAAATGTCTATGGCTGGTTTGGGGGGAAAAATTGATGGTTTTTGGTAGGATCTGACCTGTTTTAATTAGAGGGGATTTGACAGGTCTCCAGCGGGGAGTTTGACCAGGCTCTACGGTTTTTTGAGGGGATTTGATTGGTTGTTTTGGGGATTTGGCGGGAATTGGACCAACTTTACGAATTAAGATATAGCGTTATACAACGTTGAATCGATTGAATACTTAATGAATAGACCAAACAAACTAAACCCGCAAAACAATAAATACATATACATATAAATACAAATAAATAAGCTCTTTTCTTTCTTTTCTTTTCTTTATTGTTGTACAACAATAAAGAAAAGAAAAGAAAAGAAAGAGAGGGGAGCATTTTGCCGGTCTAGCGACTTGACCGGTCTTTAGAGGCATTCTGACTGGGATTTGATTAAGGGGAATTTGCTGAGAGAATTGAACTCCGGTCCGACCGCTTCCCGGGCCGACCGGTTCCTGGCTTGCCTCAAGCGGACTGAAGCGGACTGGAGGCAGCTGGAGCAAGGGTTTTGACCGCGCGACATGGGGTCAGAGGGGATGTTAGGAGTGGTTTGGAAGATACAGAGGGGTCTGACCGCTGTTTCATTTGTTTGAAGTTCTCTACAGGTTTGAGGCAAGCCTGCGCGTGATGCAGGGCTACTAGTCCCAGCCCACAATGCTGTGGCGGTTGTTTGGCGCTTAAATTAATAGTTCCAAGCGCAGACGCACATGTCCAATTGCCAGCCACTTCAGGAGGAAGGAACTTTCGGTGCGCAGGCCTTGCCTGTGCCAAAGGCCGGAACGTTTCTTTGAGCATTCCAAACAGTGCAGGGCAACACGCAGATGGGCAAGCTGATTGTCAGGGTAAGAGGCCAGAGGACTGCCGGAGACGAAATGCATTTGTCGTGACAGGATGGCTCGGGGTTGCCGCGCAACAGCAGCGACGAAAATGAGCTCGCCTGTGGCAGCACCCATAGCAGAGTAGAGACCCACAAAACAGCCGCCGACAACCCGTGCAACTAACGCTGCAGAAGCAGGAGAAGCAGCAGCAGCGATGCCAACGCTGACCACGGCAGCAGCACCAGCAGCAGCAGCAGCAGCAGCAAGAACGACGACGACAAACAGCAACACCAACGACGACGACGACGACGACGACCACAACAACAACAACAACAACAACAACAACAACAACAACAACAACAACAACAACAACAACAACAACAACAACAACAACAACGGGAGCAGCAGCAGCAGCAAAAGCAACAACAGCAGCAGCAGCAACAGCAACAGCAACAGCAACAACAGCAACTGCAACAGCAACAGCAACAACAACAACAACAACAACAACAACAACAACAACAACAACAACAACAACAACAGCAGCAGCAACAACAACAGCGGCCGGACGTTCTGTTCACGCGCGCCGAGAAATCGTGGTCATGAAATTGCTTTTTCACTGGCAGGGCCAATGGTTCTGCGCACAAAGAGCCTCCACAACGCCATTTTAAGACTACCTCTTGTCGGGGGCTTCGAACGTGGTTTTGAACTGCGCAGGGCAGTGAACGTGCACGTGTGTTGGCAGGGCCAGCAGTTCGGCAAATGTGGACACGCCGCTGGAGGTAGACACCAAGATAGCAAATGCCCTGCTGGGTCTCGCCACCGAGGCCTTCGTCGCAGCGCAGCTTGCTAGCCGGGACGCCAGCATCACGGCGCTCCAGGGGGCCAAGGCCGACGCGACGCTGCTGGCCTCATACGCCACGAACGCCGCGCTCTCGGCCAGCGAGACCACGCTCCAGAGCGCCCTCGACGCAATCCTCGCGGAGCTCGCCGCCCTGCAGCTTTCCGGCAGCGGCGGAGTTGTTAACGCGCCGGCCTGGGCGGGCTTCACGACTTGGGAGCTCGTTCGCGGAAGCAACGTCGTTCGCAACCTGCATCTGGGGGCTCCTCTCTCTGCTGCGCTGGCCAACGGCGACGACACGCTGAGCATCACGGCAGACTGCTACTCCACGGCGGGCACTGACGCTGCTATAACAGCAGCCTTGCTGGCCTACTACACCTCGGCGCAGGTAGACGCGCTGTTGGGAGACTACCGCACAGGGGCAGCGCAGGACGCGGAGACGACCAGCGCCATCACAGGCGCACTGCTGGCCTACTACACCTCGGTGCAGGTAGACGCGCTGTTGGGAGATTACCGCACGGCAAGCGCGCAGGACACGCAGACGCAGGCCGCCATCGCAGGCGCGCTGCTGGCCTACCGGACGGGCCCGGACCAGGACGTGTTCACAACCAACCAAATCACCTCGGCGCTGGTGGCGTACCGTTCAGCCGCAGACCAGGACACGGCAACGGCCTCGAGCAGCCGCGCTGCTCAGCTACTACACCATCGCACAAGTAGACGGCCTCCTTGCCGGCAAGCTCGGAGTCACGGAGGCAGCAAATAGCAGTGCGCTTTCCGGACGACGGAGGGGCCGACGAGGTGGTGGCCGCCATAGGAGAGCAGATCCTGGGCCCCACGGACGTCTCGCTGTCAAACTGGACGGTTCGCCCCAGCAGCGGCTGCAGCGTGGTCCTGGCCACGCACACCGCGGGAGTGAGCGTGGACGGCTACACCCTGACCCTGGCGGTGAACCCGTGGAACATCGTGCGCACCTACAACTTGACCCCGGGCCGAGAGCTCCTCTTCGCCTGCCGGTACCGGCTCGGCACGGCCTCCAACTTCGTGGTGTACATGTCCGAGGCAGACAACGTCTACGACCCCCTGTACGGCAGCTTCGTGGGCGACCAGGGCGCCTGGAGCACGGCCAAGATGTACTTCACAGTGCCTCCGAACGGAGTTGCGAAGCTGCACTTTGGGGCGCACTTCCAGGCGCCGGGCCTGCCCAACCAGACGGCTGGAACGGTGGACGTTTACGGCCTCCAGATCCTGGACGCAACCCTGGAGACCGGCAACACGGCGGAGGTGGAGGAGGACACGGCGGCTTCGGCACTGCTGCTGAAGCACGAGTTCCTCGACGGAGGGGCCGACGACGTCACGCTGGCCACCCTGGGAGAGGTGCTGCTGGAGCCCACGCTCACCACGCTAGGCAATTTTCTGGTGCGCTCCAACAGCCAGAGCTCCGTGGCCTCGGCCAGCTTCACGGTGGGAGGCTTCCAGCTGGAGGGTCGGAGCCTTCGGAGGCTCGATCCCCGGGCTGGTGCAGCAGTCGGCGGGCACGCTGGACCTGTACAGCATGCAGATCAGGGCCTCGGCCTTCGAGGGAGAGTCGGTCTCCGTGACGGACCTGCTGGCGGACTCGCTGGCCCTCACGGGCTCGGCCACGCTGGACGGACTCACCGCGCAGGGCAACGTGGGCTGCGACCAGCTGCTGTGCAACGACGTGAACTGCACTGACGTGTTCACGACGGGCGTGGACGCCTCGGGCGCCATTTCCTGCGCAGCGCTCACAGCCACAGGCACCGTCGCCGGAGCCACGCTGTCGTCCACAGGCGCCGTGTCAGGCAGCTCGCTGAGCATCACGGGGGCGGCCAGCGTGGGCCTGCTGAGCTCAGCCACAGGAATCACGGGCAGCACACTCACCATCAACAACACGGCCAACGCCGGGAACTTCACCACGGTGGGCGACGTGTCCACGGGCACGCTGACGGCATCAGGCGCAGCAACCGCGGCGAGCTTCGCAGCCACCGGGGCGCTCACGGGCGCCACGCTGACCATCACCGGGGCGGCCTCCGCGGGCCCGCTGGACTGCGAGAGCCTGGACTGCACCTTCACGGCCACGAGCGGCGGAGTGTCGACGGGCAGCGTGGTCTGCGGCGACGTGACGAGCTCGGGCACGGTCTCCGCGCCGCAGCTCTTCGCCTCCGACAGCGGCCCGGAGCTGCGGCTGCTGGGCAACCAGAGCGCCAGGGTCTTCCTGGAGCGGGACGGTGGGACGCACCAGTGCGAGCTCATCATGATCAACGACGAGGCTCTGGTGCAGACGAAGAGCCTCTCGACGCAGCTGTCCTTGACCGACTCGTTGGCAGGGCCAATGTTTCTGGCATGCTCGCAAAGACCAAAAAAGGGAGTCAGGGCGGCCGCTGCGGAGCAGGCGAACAAACAAACTACACAAGCACAGACCCCAGATAGCACACCACGGCTACGACCCATGACGCAGCATCATAATGGTTCCACGACATCATGATGATGCTGACAGCATCATGATGATACCACAACCACTCAGCATGGTGCGCGAAATAGATGCGCAGACAACGTCTTAATGAGTTCAGCAGCATAATGGTGATGTTGACAGCATCACGCTGATGCACCAGCCACGAACGATTCCGCGCGACATATCTAGCAGACAAAAGGCAGAGACGACGTCCTCATAAGTGCGACAGCCTGATGATGATGATGATGATGATGATGATGATGATGATGATGATGATGCGAACAGCATCATGGTGATGGTAAAGCCAGCATCATGATGATACCACAGCCGCGAATCATCTTGCGACAGCATAATGAGGTTCAGCATCATCCTAATGTTGACAGCATCATGGCGCCACCACACCCACGAAGCAAAATGCAGCATCGCAGTGACAGCAGCGCCATGACGTGGTTGACAACATCATGATGATGCACCAGCCACGAACCACGAACCGTTACTCACGACATGTAGAGCTGCAACAACGTCCGAATCGGTTCAACAGCATCATGGTGCTGCGGACAAGATAATGATGATGCCACAACCACGATACCCTGCTGTCCATATGCGCCCGCACCGTCACCAACACCTCAAGACAGCAGCCCCAACAGCGCCCCAACGCAGCACCAGCGCCAGCGCCGGACATGTCCCCTAGCACCCTGCCATCACGTACTGTCACCAGCCCGAACAGCACCCCAAAACCGCACCTGCACCAGTACCCCAAAGTGCATGCCCCCTAGCTCCCAGCCGTCGATCTTGCAAAACAATTCCCCTTCTTCATCAGAAGTTAGAACCTTTATGGCTTTCAGTTGTCTGGGAAATTGGTCAGCGCTTGCACTTTGCGCAACGTCACCAGCGCCGCAAACAGCACCCCAAACAGTGCCCCAAAACAGCACCTGCATCAGCACACGCACCAGCACCTCAATCAAACAGCGCCCCAGAGCAGCACCACAAACTGAATGCCCTCTAGCGCCCGCTGTCCAGCGCCTTAAACAGAACAGGCGGCAAACCAAACTGCATGCCGCCTAGCGCCCGGCCGTCAATCTCGCAAAACAGGACCTCCACCAGGACCACATGCCTCCACCAGCACCCGAAACTACATGCCCCCCAGCACTCGGCTGTCAATCTTGCAACACAGCACCTCCACCAGCACCCCAAACTGCACACCCCCTAGCACCCGGCCCTCAATCTCGCAAATCACTTTCTCTTCCTTATTAGAAGTTAGAACCCCTAAAGCTTTCAGCTATCTGGGGGAACAATCAAAAGAAGAAGCAAAAACACACGCACAAACACACTCAGGCCAACAGACAAATGGATAGACGGGCAAGAAAACAAACAAACAAACAAACCACCAACCCACCAACCAAACAACCGACCGGGTGTTCTTACCATGTGGGAGGCATGTGTGCAGTGCTGAGCGGGTGCGCGTGAGCGGGTGTTCCTACCATTTGGCAGGCGTGCGCGTAGTGCTGAGCGGGTGAACGTGAGGGTGTTCTTAAAGGCATGTGTGGAGTGCTGTGTGGGTGCACGGGCAGGCATGTGTGCAGTGCTGAATGGGTGGGTATTCTTACAACTTGGCAGGCATGCGTGCAGTGCTGAGCGGGCGCACGTGAGGGCGTTCTTTCCATTGGGCAGGCATGTGTGCAATGCTGAGCGGGTGCGCGTGAGCGGGTGTTCTTACCATTTGGCAGGCATGGTTTCGCGAAACGACGCGCCTGCGCAGTCAAAATGCATTTTGTTGATCGGCCGTTGCTGAATCCCCCACGCAGGCCACACGAAAATGACCTTGCGAGCTTCACGAAAACGGGCGATCGCACGGTTTCGCGAAACGACGCGCCTGCACTGTCAAAATGTTTTTTTGATAGGTCGTTGCTGAATCTCCCACGCAGGCCATACGAAAAGGACCTTGCAAATGTCGCTGAAACGCGCGTGAACAGCACGTGGGAGCCAACAGCAACAACAATAATAACAGCAACAACCACCACCACCAACAAGAACCGCAACAGTGGCAAACCAAGCTCACCTATGCAACTTCAGGAGCGTGTGGGGGAGGCCATGAAGGCGGGCTGCGTTTTCGCAACTGTGGCTTGTGTTGCTGAATTGTTCCCCCCTGGGTCAGGCGTGGGAGCAGGCGAACTCGAGGGGCGAGGATCAAGCAGCGGAGCGGCAGGACCCATCTCCTCAATAGCCTCAATGCTGCGGATGGACGAAACCCTGCACCACTTTCCTTGCGCTGCGAGGACTGCCCAGTGCACCAGACAGCGCTGGCGATGGCTCCGAAGGCCAAGCTGGACTACTTCAAGCACCGATCCGAGCCAAAAATTGACAACCCTGCAAGCTTGACATTGTATGTGGGCTGCATTGCGTGCCCTTCTTTTTGCCTGCGGAGGCAGTTGTTTGTTCTCCATGGCGCTGGGCATGTGTGTTCCCTCAAACGCCAAACTGCCGCAGTGAACCAACTGCGTCCAATCACCGCCCCTTGAATCATGGAAGTCTTTGGCGGGCTTCTCGGCTTCATTCTTTTTGGAAGTCTTTTGAGGCTCTCCGCCGAAACATTCTCGGTTCCAAGTCCGCCGCGTTACGGCTGCGCGCCAGGGCCCAGTTCCACGGCCAAGCCGACCGCTTTCCACGCGCGCGGCGCCGGAGAAGGACCCCGAGCCGCCGATCAACGGTGATGTTTAGTGCTTCCGTGGTTTCCAACCCATTTTTATAAGGGTTATATACCCCTTTTTGGGGAGAGGGGTATGAACATCAGGCCTTTTGGGTTCATTTGTCCAAGGTCAAGAGTTGCGAAAAGTTTGGCTGTGATTCTGCTGCATGGCAGCGCGGCGCGTGCAGGAAGAGCTGGATAGCGAGGACTCGAGGCGGGGGTTGCGTTTGCCCGCTGGCCGGTTTTCACTTGGAACAATCTAGATATAGGTATAGAACGATCAGAGGAAGTTTAGACGAGACACTTGCGAGCTGGGGGCGACATGCAAAGCAAGGACGCAGCAGACCAATGACATAGCCAAGCAAAGACAGCGCAACAAAAGCGTAGCAGATGAAAGACATGGCAAAGCGATTGAAGAGCAGACCAATCGCCTGCAACGACAGCAGAGAAACGCCTTCCCTTCAGGGCTCTACTGGTAAAGAAGAAGACGCAAGCGCGCGCGATTGAAGCTTGAAAAGCGCCGAGCAAAACACCCAAACATATACCAGAAACCAGACTGCCTGCCTGGCTGTTTGACTGGTTGCAAACCCACAGAACAAAGGATGCGAAAGAACCTCTATCTGTCCGTCAGCCCTCAGCTGCAAGCCCGTTGAAAAGACCAAATTCAGGCAGGCGTGCCCACTCACAAGACGGAAGTTGTTGGGGATCGCGGTGTGAACTGTGTTACGGGCTAGCTGTTTGATAATGCGCACCCCTGACATATGCCTTGCCACTTTCGCAAGAGAGGGTCATTGTAGCTTATGTTTATTGTAAACGCTTCGCGTTGCCCGCCTCGGCCCAGCCTAGTTTGAGGGAAGGGTCAGGAACACCGAAATCCAGTGTTGGGAAGGTCCGAATACCTGAAGCTGGCTCCAGACAAGTCAGACAAGCCGGCCTCGCCTGGTTGGGCTGGGCCACAGGCTAGTCTCAGACACATCAGATAAGCCTGCGCTGGGCCTGAAGCTAGTCTCGGGCAGCTTGGCTGGACCTTGCTTGCGTGGGTTGTTGGTTGAGCTGAAGCTAGTTTACGGCGGGCTGGGCAGCCGCACTGAGGGGGCTGGGCTATGGCTGGGCTGGGCCTGAGGCCAGTTTCAGACACGTCAGACAGGCCTGGCCAGCAGGCGGACTGGGCTGGGCTAGACGCTAGTTGAGCCCAGGCTGGTGAGGCCCAGTCTCGGCGCTAGATAGGCTGAGGCCTGCGAGTCTCAAACCGGGTGGGCTTGGGTGGGGTTGGCTTAGGCGGGTTGCTGGTTGGGCTGGGCCTGAAGCTAGTCTCAGCCACGAGGCTGCGAAGCCATGGGTGGTGCTGGGCAGCTGGATTATGGTGTTGGTTGCGCCTGGAACTTCGGCTGGCTGGGCTGAGCTGTGCTTGGGCGGGTTGCTGGATGGGCTGAGGCTGGGTAGCGAGTTGCTGGCTAGACACGTAAGACACGCCAGCAGGCGGGCTGAGGGACTGGGCCTGAGGCTAGTCTCAGGCTGGCATACCTTGAGACCAGTCTCAGACTGCGCCGAAGGGGCCTGGTCAGCCTGGGCTGCTGAGTAGCTGGCATAGCTTGAGACCAGTCTCAGAGGCCAGTCTCAGACATGTTAGACAAACCTGACCTTGGCACACTGGGCTGAGCCTGCTGGTGGGCTGGGAGCTGGGGGCCGGTAGTGGCTGGCATGCCCTGAGATGCGCTGGGGCCTGGGCTGGGCAGGCTTTGGGCTGGGCCTGAAGCTAGTCTCAGCCACGAGGCTGCGAAGCCATGGGTGGGTTGCTGGCTGCCGGGCAGCCGGACGCTGGTTGTGCCTGGAACTTGGGCTGGGCGGGCTGGGCTGAGCTGTGCTTGGGCGGGTTGCTGGATGGGCAAGGCCTGTTTCATACACACTTGGGCCCGAGGCTGGGTGGCGAGTTGGCTGGGCTGGGCCTGAGGCCAGTCTCAGGCTGGCGTACTTTGAGACGGGGCTGGGCCTGCTGGATGGCTTGGGGGGACGCAAGCAGGAGGGGCTGAGTTGCTTGGGCAGCCGGACTGAGGGGGCTGGGGCACGTCAGACGGGCTTGGTGGCTGGCATAGCTTGAGACCAGTTTCAGACACGTGAGACTGGGTCGTTGGCGTTAGACAAACCTGACCTTGGGGCCGGCCTAGGGCCTGGGCTGGGCGCTGGGCTGGGCTTGCTGGATGACTTGGGGTAGGCCTGTTTCAGACAAGCTTGGGCCTGAGGCTGGGTGGGGCTGACAGGCCTGGCCAGCAGGCGGGCTGCTGGTTGGGCTGGGCCTGAGCCTAGTCTCAGACACGTCAGGCAGGCCTGGCCACCAGGAGGTCATGCTTTTCAGGACAAAAAAGCAATTTTTTAGTGATTTTCGCAATTGTCAGCACATTTTCGACAAAAATGGACCCATGGAGCTGGACGCCGACGAACCCCGAAAATTTCAAGGCCCGCCGGACAGGATTTTGGGTCCACGCCGGGGGGGGGGGGGGGGGGGGGGCGGCCCGGCAAAATTTTTGTTGGGGAGGGGGTTGGGGGAGGGGAAAAGCGAAGATTCTCTTTGGAGAAGAGATCTGAGCGCCCTTGGCCCCTTTGGGGCCGAGGCGAATTTTGCTCGCATTTGCGCTGGGAACACGCAGGCGATGCTATGGTTGCTGGATATTTGCTCGGTTGGCGCATGCTTCAAGACAAGCTGAAATCACGCTGGAAGCGCAACACATGTGCTGGACACATCCCCTCGCAGAAGCCACCATCGATGAGATGGCCTGAACGTCGTGTCCTTTTCTGTCGCTTTGCGCAGGAGCGAAGCAGCTTCAGACTGCCCGCTGAAGAGGACAGCGACGACTGCCGTTCGTGCCCCCAACAGCCTTTTTCCAAGGCTCGCTCAAGGGGCAACGTCCAGAATCCGATCCGTGCGCAGGATGGTGCGGTTTGGAGGCGTTGCCTTCAGTAGCTACAGCCGCCGATGGAGCTTCCTATGGAAGATGGTTCAGGCGGCGAGGAGGAGGCGAGGGCCACGCTGATAGAAGGGGGTCGAGCTCAGCGCACAATGGCGCGCATCTTGTCCTGCTAGATGTCTCAACTGCAAATAAAAGACCATTCCTTTTAGTCCCAAACAATTTGAAGCTGACTGAAGCAAAAGAAGGCCTGGTGGATTCGCGTTGGGCAAGTGATTAGAACCATGGCGATACTGCCGACCTAATCTACGCGGGCCAACATTGCGGGGATTTGCTGGGCTTCTCGTTTCACGCGAACCCTGTGGCCCAGAGCATTTGCGCGCTGGGGACATGTTGTGTTTTAAAATGAGGTACCTTCAAGCTATTCACTTTCCCCTCCCCGAAATCAAAGGATAACCTCAGAAGACCAATGCCCCCCCTCTTTCAACTATCAAGCGGACAAGGGGGTGTTTTTGAAAAACCCGCCAGATGGGCCGCGAAAAAGAGACAGCCAGAGCCTGGCGATCGCGACCCGTTCGCATCCCTGTTGCCTACTGTTGCGGCGACAGGCTCAGAAAATCAATCAAGGAGGAGGGCAGCTCGGACGACGAGCTTGACACTGGAAGGCTTGCGGGCTTGCTTCCTTCAAGTGTTTTGCGAGGGGGAATGTCGGTTCATTTGATGGGATGTGCTCACAGCGCGGGAAACAGTTCTTTGCCTCAAAAAATGAGAGCCTGTTTCCAGCTTAGCGAGTTGCGCGCGCAGGTCCTTGGGCAAGAGCTACGTTTATAAGCCGCAGCAAACTTTCATCTTGCGGCGAGCGCAGCAGGACGTGAAGGACGGAGCAACCAGTTCTGTACATGAACACCCAAATCATGCCCCCGGAAGGGTCCCACATTATTCGTACCCATATCGGCAACGTTCGCTTGCGCCAAAGCGCGTTGCGCAGGAGCGGGGCCTGGGCACATCTCACTCAGACGTTGACCAAGTCTTGGAAAGCTGGGTGCACCTCGAGCTTCGGGATGCGCGGACTCTGCTCTGGGCGCACGAGCGGATCTCTGCGCGCCTTGGGCGGTGTGATTGGGGGAGCAAAGATGGCAGGCATGGAGAGCATGGACGACCCGTCGCAAGCGCGGCGGACCCGCGCAACGGCCTGGACTCGCTGGAAAGCACGCCGTTAGGCGCGAGGTTTCTTGCGCATGAGAGCAGAGGCTGTGCTTGCAGCTGTCAGGCGTGGAGGACGAGCAAGGGACCTGGGTGATCTCCGGCAACAGGAGGCTCCGCGCGCCTGGAGCCACAGGGTGGAGGGCTGTGCTTCCCACAAGTGTCATGACGTTTGCCTTGGGCTCTGAGCCCAGGTTGATGATGTTTGTGTTTTTGAAAACCTCGTGGCCCTCTTGCAACCTTGGCTTGATTCACTCGGGTTACTTTGAGCTTGTTTGTTTGCGTGTAGCTACATGCGTTGCGTTTCCTCTTTTCGGCTCATTTTGTGCTGACACTTCATGTTTTGGATTCTGCGATCGGCCGCTTGGGCTTACTGTCGAGACTTGGCTCTCACTGTCTTCAAGGTCGCCAGCGGGGCTCGGTTGTTTTGATGTCATTTCAGCCTGTGCCCTAAATGTTGGTTTTCAGGTGCCTGCAGTGATTGTCCCCAAACTCAAAAGTCAGACCCGACCATTCCCTCATGATCTTTCCCTGCAGGTTGAGAACCTGGGCGCTGGAGGGTGAGGTTCTGGCGCGGTTTCTCGTTCACAGCCACGGCAAGGAGGTTCTCTTCGCGAAGTACGCGGCTTGGCCGCACAGCGTCAGCGTCTGGCGCGAGATTTCTCGAGCCCTATTGGCTCGGCAGAGGCCTCGACCAGAACTGGAGATTGGCCCGTGGGAAGCTGAGCAAGTGTGGCTTTGGCAAGCCTCGCTTGGTGCCGTCGCATGCCTTGCGCAAGGGAAGTTGCAGATCTATTCCAAGTCCTTGCAACACCCGGGGCAGAGCGTGAGGAACCCAGTGACTGTTTTCCTCTTGGTTTGCCTTTTAACCCAGCCAAAGGAAGGGTATGTTTTGTTGATTGAATACTCTTTTGGCATAAGACAAACCCGCATGCCTATCTTTCCCACCTCCGATGGACTTTGGATGGAGAGTCTCAACTTTCAGCCATACGTCATGTCAAGAGACCCTCTTTCCAACAATCGGCGGAAGGAGGGCCATTTGCTCACAAGGCAAGATTGTACGTGCCAAGGTGCCTGGGCACATTTGGGCTGCTTGGTTTTACCCAAGCCCAATGAAATACCAATGTATTTGTTGCGCGACTTTGCGGATGACACTTGGGGTGTTCAGACATGCGCTGTTTTTGGTTGCTTTAAACTTGAGGGTTCAGCTCATTTTGCTGATCACCGCGCTGAGGCAGCGATCTCCCTGGCATGTGATCCCACAGGCATGGTGGGATTTGCATTTTGGGCCACCTGCGCGGGGAGTGATTTGCAAGTGGAAGATGACACTCACGGTCTCATACGGCCATGTATGATGCGGCCAAGCATGACCCACCTGTGTTCAGGATTGCTCTCCCAGAGTCATGGTTGGGGGAGCTATAGCAGCCTGTGACTTTTGATCCCTTTGCCAATGCCCTACATCATCTGAGAGAGTGATGATAGAACGCGTGCCTTCAGTGCAGCTTATTTTTCTCAGACAAATGCATTTGCAGTGGCGGTGCTACGGTCCCATCACTGTGTGAATTGCAGCCTTGCTCCGCTTTTGAACACATGGATCCATCACTGCCTTTGCAATCTCGTGAGGAGCCACATCAGCCCATGTGCTTACGATGCTTGCTGCATCCGGGGCACGTTTCGCACTAAGTGTGAGCGGAGTTTCACAATGCTTCACTTGTGACAGTTTGGGGTGTCTGTTTTGAGGGCAGCCTTTTTTGAGTTGGTTTAAGAGTACGCCAGGAAACGGTTCCCTCAAAAGACGGGGGCTCCGTTTGAGGTCATGACCACTGTCGACTTCAACTACATGGGAAGCCTCATCGCCTGGGGCACTGGCGCAGGCCTACAGCTGAACTTGTCTCAGTCCCGTGGTCGAAACGGGTCTGTCCTTTTTGTGGAGGTGGTTTTAGAGGGAAGCCAAAGGGACCACCCACCCATTTTGCGGGTCTAGCCCAGCAAAGACAGACCCAAATAGAAATGTAATGTTGATGGCTTTGATAGGAATGGACAGCATGAGGATTACTTAGGATGATATCGACCCTTCTCCAGGTGTCAACTTACAGTGGCTCAGCGTCAGGTGAGAGGAGTCTGACCCTGATGGGCGCTAAAACCGCCATTCCGCCCGCACCTGAAACTGAAGGGGTGTTTTGCGATTGAGGAAACCTTCTCACCAAGGCACTACCAGAGTTGTGATTCCTTTTTCCTGGAGTTGGTACCCCCGTTTCTTTGGTTTTGCAGAATATCCACAATTTTGGGTGGTCCCCTGAAAAAAAGACACTTGTTTGAAAGTGTATTGCTGCAGCTGTCTGAAGTTCATATTTCATCCAGTTGGCGTGTGCCAAGCTGGGCTCGCGTCAGATGCCAAGTTCTCTTGCACGTTGACGTGGCAGGTGGCATTCGAGTAAGAATGCCTGGAGCCTGTGTGTCAAGCCTCACAAGCCAAAGGTCTTAAGATGTTATGTCGGAGAAGAGCATTGATGTTGACCAATGAGTATCGTATGACATTGTCATGGATGTTGTTTTTGATGGCTGGCATCATCAGGCCTGTGCGCACGGCTTGAACTCCGGTCAGATGTCCGAGGAGTAGATGGCTCAGATGAAGTCTTGCTTGCACAGCGTTGCAAGCACTCTTTTGCCTGCCCTCCTGGCACTTGTTAACATCGTTTGGCCCCCATTTTTATAGTTTGCCTAGGCTATTTGTTGAGTGATATAGTTTGCGGGGTCTCAAGCTAACTTTTGCATACACATGTGCATCGCCACTGCTAGGGCTGCATAGGGTTGCAAAAGTTGGCAGTTGAAGTCCAGAACCTGGCCTGAGCCCGCAGTCGATCTCATCGAGACCTCCGTGGATGCAGCAAGGATACCCAATTAGACAACTTCTCAAGGCGCGACTCTGGATTTTGTTCAATGCGAGAATAACACAGACTTGACATGGGAGTGGCATTTTTTGAGGGTACCGTTTTTTGGTGGTTTTGAAGGGAAGCCAAAAAGGACAGCTACTGTTTTTTCTGTTTTTCTTTTTCTTTTTTTTTTTTTAAATGGGGGTCCCCTATTTTCAGACACCCATATGTCAGGTTGCGACTGCACCAAATCCTGCCAGCTTCCTGATTTGTGACGTGTGAGCGGCCAGTCAACGACAGCGAGGCAGTGGGAGGTTAAACAAGCCGCCAGCATTGTACATGCCGGAGCTGTTGGATTGCAAGTTTTGCAAATCGTTGCTTTGTATTTATGGCAATAGCGCTGCATGTCCATGATTGTCTTGCGCAACTGCCTTGGATCACAGAGGACTGTGAAAGCATATTATCTAGTCAAGAGCCGAGCCCCAACAGTTTCGTGACGAGAGCCCATGACGCCCATTGCTTGTAAATTCAGTGCGCACATATCAATTTCGCGCATCGAGACATCGGCCCAACTTTTCCACAGCGCTTTGGCCGAAAGAAATCGGATGGCGGATCGTGCCTTGGCCGCTAGCGAGGCGTTGCTTGAGACGTGTAAAAGTTTTCAGCGGCCATGTTCACGCCTAAATTGCACCCCATTGGCAATTGAAGTTGGATGATGCTTCAGCCATGCGAGGAACGAGATGGAAGAGCCGGGATCTCAACTCTTATAGACTGTAAGTCCAAGCTACAGGGCTGCTCTTGAGCGTCCATGAGCGTCCTGGCTCATTGCCACATCCGAGGGTGGATCAGCGCATAGTTGAGAGGATATCTCTCTACCGGAACGACAAGAGGGACCAGGAGGAGGTCCTGAGGATCATCAAGGCATGCAGCTTCAAGCTTGCTGCTTTTTCCAGGTATTCTCATTGGGGATGCAAAAACAACTCTGATGAGTTGATTAGCGCAGTTCGCTAACATGGGTGTGTGTCTTTTTTAACAGGACCCCCCCCCAAAAGAAAAGAAGAAAACACACAGAAAGAGAGTGGTTATCCTTTTTGTTTGCCCACTACCAAAAAGGGTGCCCTCCAAAAAAAAAAGCACTCCCATATGTTCGCATGGAAGGCGTGCCAGGAATATGGCTGGGCCATCCGGTACGCGCCACCTCTCTTCAAGTGCACGGAGGAGGTTTGCGCTGGGAGCCCAGAGAGACGAGATCATGTTCCGAACCTTACAGAGCCTCGGGGGAGTAGGAATTTGCCCACATATTGGGCGTGGCTCAAAATGTAACAGGAGGGGTTACGCAGGTGAGCCACAATCCAAACCCGGGTAGATTAAGGTTAGTAAGGTGCAGTCCCAGCCAGAAATAGTTGCGGCCGCCTTCTTAATTCTTTACTGGGTAGACCATTTTAGTACCAGGTTTTCATAATCAATGACTCGGGTGTTGGTCCATTTTTCCAATTACCAGGGTTCCATTTTGGAATTCCGGTTTTTTGAGCCACAGCCATATATGCCCAGGATATGTGTTTGTTCTTTCTGTTTCGGCAAGCAGTTGGGGACGCCCATGTTACAAACAAACAACTCCTTGTGAGACACATGAAAACCTATCAGAACAGCTCCCTATGCAACTCTGGAAACTCAGGCGGTGCTAATGTATCATGTTTCTCAAAGTAGGGGTCCCCTTTTTGCACGTTGAAAAGGACAGCCAAAAGGAAAGCCAAGCGCCTCACCGAGCGCTTCGACCATGAGGGAAGAACCCACGGCCTGAGGTGGAAGCCATGAAGACCTACGGCCTGGCCTTGGAGCACGTCTCCCCGCAAATGCGCGGCAACGTGCAGGCGCAGCATCCGCAGGACCAAGCGAGGGATTGGACGGGTTCCTAGCAACGCCACGAGGCAGTTGTGACCTTTGGATTTTTTTCTTTTTTCGGAGGGATATTTATTTTAGGATTTGTTTGATGTTTTTTCCGCTTTTGGCTTCTCGGCTTCTTGGCTTTTTGGCTTCTCGGCGTCTTGGCTTTTCGGCTTCTTGTTGGTTTATGCGGCTTTTGGTGGCTTTTTGGCTTTGGCTTTTCGCAGCCTCTGCATTCCCAGTTCATCTTCAGCAGGGTTTGCGGCTTTTCGCTGGTTTATGCGGCTTTTGGCGGCTTTGGCTTTTCGGTTTTTGGATTTGGCTTTCCGCATCATCAGCATCACCAGTGTTCTCCCTATTTGAATCATCACTTCGTCGAACATCATGGGGCGGCTCCCCCCCACCCACCTGCTACTTTTTAGATTGTTTGCAGAGTAATTGCACCCCTATTTGAATCAACACTTCTTCAAACATCATCATAGGGGAAGCCACCCCCGCCAACCCTCCCGCTGCCTTTTAAATTCTATCGCACCCGTTCTTGAATCATTGCACCCCTACTTGAATCATCACTTCTTCGAACTTCATGGCGGGGGCTGCCGCCCCCCCAACCTCCCCGCTACTTTTTAGACTTTTTGCAGAGCTATTCGAATCATCACTTCTGCGAACATCATGGGGGGGCTCCCCCCAACCCCCCCGCTACTTGTTTTTGTTTAATACAGGAATTGAAATGCCCTCCTATTTGAATCATCATTTTTTGGACCCCGTCAACCTGCCAGCTACTATTCTGATTATGTTACCGAATTATTGGTGATGCTAGGGATGTTGGTCGGACATGCGGGGGATGTTGAAAACGATGCTGGGGATGTTGGCGGGCTAGTGTAAGATGCCGTCAATTTCACAAGAAAATGCTGTAAAATACGACATTTTACTGGCCCGGACGAAAAAAGGAAAAAACAAACGAAACAAATTCTCAAAATACATCCGCACCCTTTTTTTTGGGGGGTAAAGCAAGCGACAGCCCAAGAGAAGTGGCTTGGGGATGGCGCAGAGGTCGCGGTGCAAAGGTTCAGCTTGTAAAGAGGGAGCAGCTTTGCCGGCTATTTGACTTGCAGTCGCATGGAGTTGCGTATGGCTTGTTTTTGGGCATTGAACCGAAACAGATTCTGCAAATGTCTTGAGTTGAAACTTGGAGCTTGCCCAGATCTTGGATTCCGTGCTAAAGCCTTGAGCTGCATTCCTTGTAACCAGCCGACTGTTTCAAGAGGTCGTGAAGACCGCGGTGACGCAGTGTGGCATGGCACTGCTGTTTGTCAGGGGCTTTGTCAGATACCTACAGATGTCCGAGCCTTTAAGACAGACCTTTCATGTTTGCTCAGTGCCAGGCAGGTATTTTTGGTTTGTTTCTTGGAGTCTCGTATAGTCCAAGTTTGCACGGTGAATTCTGTGCGAACCTCTCCCGAAATTGACATTTGCCTCAGCTCTAGGCGAGTTGATACCATAGGCGTCCTTTTTGGTTGATTTGGTTTAAAAATAGAGGGCCCGGGTTTACCTGGTTTCAATCAACTACCAGGGCCATCTATTTTTCCAAAAAGGACACCTGTGGTCGATACATCATTCTTAGGAAACGACTTCCTGTGCACCAGATCGCAACCGCCTTTTGAAGTGAGGCCCCAGCAGAGCTCCGGAGACGCCGGGACGTGGTCATGAAGGTGGGCGAGTGTGGCTGTGGGTCAAAAATGGGTACCCAAAAAGGAGCCCTGGTAAATGGAACCCATGACTAAAACAGGCGGTCCCCTGGTGGTTTAATTTTGACCCACACCCATGTCATGAAGAATCCAGAAAGACCCCCCAAAGTGAAGAAATCCATTCACTCGCCATAGTTCATGGACTTCTGAATTGTTGTTTGCATGTTGCGAGCCATGAACTTCCCAGTGTTTGCATGCACATTGACCAAATCACGGCCACTCGACATGGCCAACTGGTCTGCGCACAGCGCTTTTTGTGTCGTTGAGTTCGTCTTTTCTGCTGCTGCTGCTGCTGCTGCTGCTGCTGCTGCTGCTGCTGCTGCTGACTTTGCTGACATGAAACTGATGCCCGTACAGAGCACACTGTGGTGACCCCGCAGCGCAGCAACAGCAGCGCATGCCATGTGCAGCCATGTCAGGTGCAAAAGAGACCTGTCAACTCAGCTCCTGCGTCATGGAACCTTGAAAGCCACAAGCCACCTTCAGATTCGCTCATGCATGCTTGATTCTTGACCGCAGCCCATGTCGTGTGGCCTTCTCGTTCAGTATGCGGGGCTGGAACTGCAACTGCTGTTGCCTCGCCATCTCGCGCATCTCTTCCTCAAGAGTTTGTTCCTATTTGTGTAGCCACTCCGGTATACGCTCCTCACATTGATAGCACTCTGCCCTTCCCACACTTGGAGTGGAGTCGCGTTGTTTCATGGCGGCTGCTGTTCGGGACAAGCTTTGAGACCCATCGCCCGTAGCACCCTCTGTCACTCCCTACGGCCGCCAAGCGTTTACGATTCTTGGAGTCATTCCAGACCTGGCCAATAGGCAATCCAGAACTCTGGCCTGGCCTTGGAGTTTGCCCACCCGGAGCTTTGAGTTGTGGTGAGTTGTGTGATTTGGCATATGGGTTGTCTTGTTTTGAGGGTACCCAAAAGGACAACCCATTTTGGGGTCCAGCAAAAAGACACACCCGCATAGTGCACCCCTCATATTTCAATGGCACATGTGCCTAGCCTTCAGTAGACTTGACTGCGGCTTGTTTTTCTTCAGCACCTTGAACTGTTTCAACTGTTTTTTTCCCTACCCCATAGACCCCAGGACCTCAAGAAAGATCAAGCCATTGTCTACGCTGCCATGCAGAAGGACTGTGCGCGTCGGCTAGCCGCTTTTTTTCGCGTCGGCTTTGCGCCGCCCGATGGATTTTCAACTTGCCGCACCTCTCGGCTCAGCGGATTGAGTCACGCGAGCCGCGGTGTCGGAGGTCGGAGAGGCATGCTCAAGCCATGCATTCTCCGCGGTGTACGGGCGCGAACAGCGGGTTATGAATGAAGAAGTTGACTTGCAGTCTCATAGTTCCCATTTTGCTGAAGCGATGTTTGTCATGGTATGGTAAGTAGTTACTCAGCTGAGTTTGCGCGGCAATGGCTTCCAGCTGAGGCGGATTCGTGTCCCCTGCTTTACGCACAAGTGCAAACGCAGGCGTGAAGCCTGGTGCGTCTCCATGGAGGTGGCCATGGAGGACTCTGCGGGTCGCACAGCCAGGCATTTGAATTGCACAAGCGCAGCATTGGCGCCATGGTCAACTGTGCATGCTTAACATGTTTGTATTCTGTTTGGCAATGGTCTTGTCATAGACTTATCCTGCAACAGCTTTTCGAAAGGTACCACAAAACGCCTCAGTGGGGTTTATTGAGGCAGCATGCTTTGGTCAGATGAGTCACCAATTTGGAGTGACCAATTTGTGTTTGTCCTGCATGGGTTCCCAAATCGACCAGCGCAAGGCTGGGTTAGTTTCTTCAGTCACCTGCGTGAGAGGAGCCAGCGTGTTGGTGGCTTCCGCTTGACTGGTTTCATTTGTTGGAAAGTATCCAGATCGACGTATGTGTAAGCGTCCTTGGAACGATGGCCCGATCGGGCCGGCAGGAAGATACAACTCTTAGTTGCCAGTCGTAGAATTGATTTTGGGGAGCCAACATATTGCTGATCACGCGCGCACTCTGCTTCTATCCTTGCCGTGCTGCGAGGGGTCTCACTTTGCATCCGCATGCGATTCCAAAATAAACCCTTGCAGACCTGTGGAGAGATCGACACTCTCAAAATACCTGCGCCCAATGCCGACTAGCATTTGTCGAACTGTGCACGTGTCACAATTGGCGCTTTGCAGTCTGGACCAAGGCTAGCCATGCTTGTTTAGAGGTCCATTCAAAGGCTGAGCCTTTGCCTAAAGTGACCTTTGGACGTCATCCAATTTGCCAGACTGCGCTTCGCTGCTATTTTTCTGGCGCCTTGAGCCTGTCAACCCGAGGCTTTAGTTCTTTTCTGACACTCAACACAACCCCTGAAAGGGGGGGGTGAATGGGAGGACTATGGTTGGCTGTTTGTCTCTTTTTTCAAGTGGAACCCAAGGGGACACCGCCATTTTCGGGGGTCCCCTATTTTGACACACCCGTATTTTGTATCATGTACGTCCGTTTTTTTTTCATCCCGGTACTGATATGGTGCCAGGACCTGGCCGCTTACACCTGGCACTGGCGCGAGCTGTTGCCGACTGCCAAGCAAGAGCTGCAGGCGGGGTCGGCCTTGTTGCATCGCATGGCGTTGAACCGTTCAACAGAACGACTTTGGCCGCAGAATGCCGCGGGAAAAGCAAAGGATGCATTGGGCAACAGCTAGTGAGCTTCAAATTGCAGGGCCCACCCCCACTTTTGCAGATGTTGAGTTCGCGCAGGTGTGCCGCCAGGCTGGCTGAATTGGGAGAACGGGGCGCACATTGAAGAAGATTCAACATGGATTCTTTAAAGCCTCGAGTAACAAATTCAGACCCTGCTTATTTGCGTTGGGTTGCATGACAGGTCTGGGTGTGGATCGTGCCGCCTGCCCAGATGTTGCCACGTCTTTGTCGCACAGGTTTATGTCAACTCAGTAGACATGACGGGTTGGGGCAAGAGAGCCTTGTGTAGATGGACTTTGCTTATGCCGACAAGAACGCGCCTTTTCGTCCTTGAACTGCAACTTATGCCAACAAAAGTGCGCCTTCTCGTCATTGCAAGGGTATACTTTGTGGTCATGGAGTACTGCTGCTCGATCTTCTTCCGGAACCTGGGCTTTCAGCGCTACCGCGGCCTGGAGGCCGGGGGAAGAAATGAAGAACTTCCCGATCGGCCGGGCCTGCGGGCCAAAGCCGCCAAAATTTCGGCCAAAGGTGTGTCCCTTTTTGCGAGGCGACCCCTTTTTCGGTGGGCCTTAAAGGGAGACCAAGAGGACTGCCGCGATTCATTTTGGTTCTGCAGGGGGGGGGGTTCTCATAGAACAACGACACACCCGAAAGCTGACTGTGGCTCATTCTGACCACAAGTGCCGGCCACGTCGCAGCTGTTTGGACCCGTGTCCAGTCAAGATACTATGATCTAGTCAGAAGCTTTGGCCGCGGAAACCATTCCCATTGCGGCCCTTCATGTACATACTGAGCATTGGGTGCTTATGGCTCCTCACCTTTGCAGAGTCTGCGGAAGAGGATGACATTCTGGCGGCACTGGGGCAGGAACTTGAGAGTGAGGAGAGGGGAACAGGTCTTGTGGGAGCCAATCTTTGTCCGGAAGTTCCAGCAATTCACTGTCCACTGGCCAGACTTGACTTCATGAAGATTCATCCCCTCTTTTTGTTCTTGTCAAGCTGTTGGCAACTAGACTCTAGGTGAGCAATCACTCGTGGTTGCCCTTGGGCATAGTCCATTTTGCCCACTTCGATGTCGAGCACACACACACAATAGTCAGGGTCTTGTCCTGGCTGCCTTTGGGAATCAAGAGATAGATGCTGTGAGGCCTGCAAAGAGGTGTTCAAGCTGCAAGCGCCGTGTCAAACCAAAAAGACGCCGTGTCAAACCAAAAAGTGGTTTGGCGCATGTTCTTTTGGTTCCCTGAAGCGTACCGGACTGATGTGAGACGAACATTGAGGCGAAGGAGCATTTGAGTGCTTTTGTTGAGTGCATGTAAGAAGCCAAAATCAAATTGATCTGGCGCAAAAGGAGCGGGTCCCACCCTCCAAAATGTGTTTTTTGTTTTTCCTTTTGAGCCAAGATGAACGGTTGGGTATCCTCAAACCTGCAGAAGTCGCATGTGAGTCTCAACCGCGAGGACTGCTCACTGCTTCAAGGCCGGAGCTGTGATGCAGCGGCGCTGCTGCAAACCGCGGCGGCCTATCGCTGGGACCTAAAGACAGAGATGGAGCCCAGCTTCTTGCAGATGGAGGAGGCCGGGCAGCGGGCAGGAGGCATAGGTGTCCTTTTTGGTTGTTTTGGTTTTAATCATCTACCAGGGCCAGCTATTTCCCCGAAAAGGACGCCTATGGCAGGAGGGATCTGATGGTTGAACTCCGGGCAAGTGGCATGCGCCTTTTTGGCATCGCATGGAAGGTTCTTGGCTGGTGTTTGTTCGATCGGTTCCTGGTGATTGATTCGTTGTGCTGATGGGTGGTTTGCTTGAATGCTTCGTTGGTTGAGAAAGAAAGGGCGGGGTCACGTGGGGAGAGGAAACATATGGAAACATTCTTGGCATCAAATTGCTTAGTAAGTCGAACGCCTAGCCAGCACCATCCCGCGTACTTCAACCATGTTGCTCAAAGAGATCGCACACCTGACTGTCAACAATTTGGTAGTTCGACAATAGGTGCGCATTTTGCCACCCCAAAGCCAGACCAAGGTAACTGAAACTGCCTTACATCGGCCTTAGCAACGCGGAGCTATAGGCTTAGTGTGACTGATCGTGGAGAACGTGTGCGGATGCCCGCTAAAAGCAGACGAGCGCGGAAAACCGCTACCTTGGGGGATGTTTTTTTGTACAATTCCGTTCAAACGGTTTAGCGGCCTCCCCCCTCCAGAATGCACCGCGTCAACGGCGGCATGTGCGAGCGTAATTGCCACCGCTGGCATGGCTTTCTCTTGACATGCGGGAGCCTTGAGCAGCTTGATTGCTACAAAAGATGGGGCGCGGCAAGCCACGCAGATTGATTCTCGTTGCATTTTGGAGCCGGCTCAGGTGACAAATGTGGGTGAAGTGCATACGAGCGGCAGCTCTGCCGCTGTTGAGGATGTGCCAAAAGTGGGCGAAGTGCATGCAGATCACTCCCAGAAGCAGCAGATGCTGCAGTGGCAGGAGCGGTCAGGGCAGAATGTGGCCCACATTGAACGTGGAAGCCTCTAAGAACTCTGCAATTGGCACAGGCTCGCAGGCAATGAACTGGTTTCAAGTGAGTAGCAAAGCACTTGACCCCGAGAGGAGGATGCAGTGCAGATCTATGCGCTGCACGAGGGCAAGGCAGCCAAGGCAGCCAAGGCAGCGGCAGCCAAGGCACTGCGATTGGAGAGCTCGGGACGCGCGTGCCTCGGAGCAAGCAGTTTCTGTTTGCTCCTGCGGGAGAACCGCCTCAGAGAGATGGTATGTTTGGGCTTAGAAAGTCGGGCCTTGAAACTGATAGCTCCCACGGCATCCAGGGATAGCAATCAACCGCATTGGGTTTAGAGAAATTAGGTGGTGTCAGACTTTCTGGGTGCAGAATATTCTCACCATGCTTGCACTCATGGTACTGCTTGATGTTTGCGGCCTTTGCTGTAAGGCCTGGCTTGGACACGCCCGGGCTCTGGCTGGCACTCCTGCTGATTGTGGTCGTGGCTGGTTTGCTTTGCGTCTCGACTGTGTCAACATGGCTAGAGCCAGCGGCATCAAAGGAGGAGGAGTCACGGTCAGGGCTGCCTTGGTTGTTCCACAACATTCTTTCCACAAGGGGTCAAAAGTGACTTGCGGTTCGATCCCATCAATCCGTCAAGACAGCAAGAGCTACTTCCTTTCCAGCAAAAGGCCGCTGGAAAGGCCCAAAAAACTTTTCTTGGCTCCGACATGTCTAGAGACAAAATGCGCAGGACGTAACTTTGGGGCAGCCAGAGACAGAAAAGGCCCAGACCATCCAGACTGTCGAGCAGCAGACCATGACTGGGTCGGAGCAGCCCCTTAGCAGCTGCTTGCGCGATCTTATTCAGGACAGGGGGCCCACTGCCAGAAACCTGCCGTCCATTTGTGAAGTTTGACAGCAGAAAACGGCGGTGGGTCAAAACCAATGGTACCATTTTGGGGTAGGTGCACCACCCATTTTAAACATTTCAGTCTGTTTTAGTGGGAATTGGGATGCTCACTGGGGGTACGGGATTTTGACCCATGGCCAAACAAACTCAGGGCGGAGTGCAGGCTGCAAGAGTTTGCGCTGCAGTTAGGCCACCCTGATGGTCCATGATTCCTGAGAGACTCGTACTTGATCGCCCGAAATCCAGTGAGTCCCACCAAGAGATGGTTACGCGGAACTGTGGAAAATGGTTTGCTTCGCACTTACGCGGAACTGTGGAAAATCCTTTGGATGCTTTTTCCTGAAGGGGGGCAGGAGCTGCCATCTTCCACAGAATCTGACCTTGCTGGCAATACCTTCTGGAGCACACCCCGGGAAAGCCACTTACATGAACACGCCAGAAGGTCCCATGAGGACATTTTCTTCGGCCTATGGGATGGAGGACATCTCAGTTCGTTGAGCAGTGTTGGAATTCTCATTTGCGGCTGCTCTCGCCTGAAAAGCGCATGGGTTTTAGCATATAATTACCCTCCCACTTCACATGAAGACAACTGACGTTTAAAATGGGTCCAAGTCCATGTTCCTTCAATTACCCTCCCACTTCACATGAAGACAACTGACGTTTAAAATGGGCTCCAAGTCCATGTTCCTTCAATTACCCTCCCACTTCACATGACTGACGTTTAAAATGGGTCCAAGTCCATGTTCCTTCTTCGGGACTTGGGACCGGGTCCCGAGCCTCGAAGGGCTCCATGTGACTTGCATCTCAGTTCCGCGAGGACTCTCTGCGCTGTGGCTCGGACGACTTGGAGGCCCTGCTGCCGAGGCCGGACGTCGGACCCTGGAGCGACTCGGAAGTTCGCGATATGCCGCGGGTCTGTCTTTGACAAAGCTCCTTAAAAGAAATTCATGTTGCAACCAGAGCTTTAAGTATCCCTGCAAGCTCAATACAAATCCATGACTGCTGTGAGACAATTCTGTCTGCATTGCCGTGGTAAAGCAGCTTTGGGGTTGTTTGGGTGAAGCTGTACATTTGAAACATGGCTTTTTCCACCAAAATAAAGGGAAACCACGATTTGCAAGGCAATGTTCAGGTGTTTTTCATGTAAGGATCCCTGTTTGAGGGCGCCCCTTTTTGGTTATTTCCAAGGGAAACCAAAAAGAACACGCATGGTGGGGTCCCCTAAAAAGAGAGACCATTATGTGAGCAAGTCAGTCAGTCCCATCAATTTGAGTCCATGTTACGATGCAACCAAATAGGGCACGCAATCTTGGGTTCGGTTTTTTTTGGTGGGGAGGTGCGGCGGCTATGACTGCGCCCTGTCCAAGCCCGCCAGCAGCGGCAGGGCAGTGCGACTGCTGGCTCGCATCGAGGGGCCCTTGCCAGGCGGCTTGCGCAATGAGACGTCGTTTGGCAAGTTGTTTGGGAGAGTGTAACAAGGCTTGAGCCCAGATCCCAGATCGCTGGCTGATGAGATTTGGAGTTTGTTTGGTTGAGGCATGGTAAGCTTTTGAGCCCGGGAGTGCAATTAATTCCGTGGGCCCATGGCCGCGAAGCATGGCACCAAGTTGTGGATGAAATGCGGGATGGATGTTGCCAAGGGCAAGCCTAGAGCTGCTTATGAGGCTGTCCAAGCCTGGCTTTTGTTTGCTGAAGCTCAAAAGCCAGTGAGCCTGTTTGTCCAGTTTACACAAGAGTGTGCTTATTCCTGAATGAGTGAGTGTTGCCGAAAAGAGTGCTGTGCATTCAAAAAGAGCTGTCCAAGACTCGCGAAGCACGTTCCGTGACCCCATTTGTGTGCTTTTCACAATGCTGGACCCCTTTGGTTGGTATTTGAAGGGAATCCCAAGCAATCCGTTGCCATTCTGGGGTCTTATTTCGAGCAACCCCCGCTTTTCTTCGCGAAGGTGGTCCGCCACCTTTGGGCCTGCTGCGGGCTCCGGTGAGCAAACAGAGCTGCGTCTTCTTCTCGGCGGACGAACGGAATGGGCGTCGCACAGAGGGCCTGGACTTTCAGGCTCGCTCGTGAGGCGAAAGGTACCCCTGCATTCGGAAGCCGAGGGAAACTCGAGCCGAAAGCGATTTTTGGGTAGCCCTTATTTTGACGCCCATGGTGTATCAACCAGGTTATTTCGAAATAAGACCTTCCCCTCAAAATGAAGCGACCTGTGAAATTGAGCAGCACATGTGACGGGTACCGCAGGCAGAAGAGAGAGGGCAAACCAATTTGCGAATGTGGCTGCTTGAGTTTCATCAATGTCACACGATCAAATTCGTTTAAATGCAGGATCACACAATATGTTTCTGGCGGTTGAATGTACTGAGGGCCGTATTTTGTTGGGCTCCAAGCACGAGACTCACCTGGTTTTGGCGGGGTCGCAAGGTGTCCTTGGTCGGTGCGCCCTCGGTGCTGGTGGACGTCTCAGGCTGTGAGCTGCAGTTGGAGAGCAATCCCAAGGCGGGTCGAGGCGGTTGGCGGTTGACGTGCGGCTGACGAGAAGACAAGACATCATGTGACATTGCTCACAGCTTGCTGTCAGACGCGTCAGACAATCCGTGAATATGACTGAACAATTGTCTCACAATGTGACACCAGGCGCATGTTCCCCGGGATCGCAGCGCTTTGATCCGTTTGGATCAGTCCTGTGGCGTCTTTTTCACTGGTAAAGTCGAGCGCCGTTTTTTAGGCGAGCGAGGACCTGCTCCAAGTGGGGGCAGAAGTGGTGCTCTGCGGTGAGCTACTGCGAGACTCCAGGGGACGGCTCTGTTTGCAGCCTTGGGACTGGCAGCGAGAGGTGGGACTGGCAGCGAGAGGATGTGATGAATGTCTTTTTTTTTTTCTGGTTGGTTCATGTTGGATTCGGGCTTCCTCGATTTCAGGCAGGTGTGGAATTCTGGTTGTGGAACAAGAAAGAATCTGCATGTTCTGTGTTGGTCTCTCTGATTGTTTGGGCTGGTGCCTAGAAAGATGCTCTTGAGCGTCAAACATCTGATACGGATCAAGACAGTGATCGTGACTGCTGCCAGTCGCTGTTGTGGTTTAGACGTATTGAGCTGTGACTGCCTTGGGATTGTATTGAGTTTGTTGATGCGATGCGACCCGATGCGACTGCCAGAACGATAGTATAGATGTTAATATTTGAACTTTGCTTGGGCATCTTATGGCTCAATTTTTGATTATTCGCCTTTTCAGAATTTCAGGGCGACACAAACCACAGACCGATCGCTTTCGTTTACATGGCCAATGGGTTCCAGGCGTCAGAGCCGTGGCGCACGTCCTGGGAGATGGACATCAGACCTGTGGTCCTGGCCAGCCATGACACGGCCTTGTACAGGGACAAGGTAGAGCCTTTTGCTTCACCCTGGGAGACTTCGGAGATTGCGCCTCCCTTCCTCATGCTCTGACCCCGGCTCGAGCCAGTGCGATTGTTTGGGATCTGAGCCGATGAGATGACAAAGAGAGGTGCGTCCATGCGACAGCAAGTCTGCACAGTGAGCCTTGCGCGATCTGTCATTGCGACGAAGCAACGCACAGCAAGTGCGCAATCGCCTGCTTTTGCAAAGAAACATGGCAGGTGTATGCCGAACAGGTGACAAAGCTGCACATATCATGACCTTTGCCTGATTGTTTTTGCCTGCAGATGCAGCTGTCTTAGGTGGCAATCACTGAATCGGATTGGATAATGTGCTTGAGTTATGCAATTCCAGACCCAGCGGCAAGCTGTGAAGCAAGGAAGCATCCGCTCTAGAAAGTGCAGTTGTTATCCGGACTTTTCCCATGGCAAGTGCATGCAGCCTATGTTTTTTTTCCACAAAGCGCGGTTTGTTGAAAAGTCATGGCACTTCCCCATGCAGCAACCGGCAACATGGGTGCCAGTTGTGAGGGGCCACTATCGGGTTTGCAGGCTGACGGGGGTCGGTTTTGCGCAGGTTTACTGTCAGCTCAGCTGAGGTAGCTCCCCACTACGCCTCTGCCCTGGTGGAGCATGGGAAGGTGCAGCTGGTGAATGGAAGCCAGGCCTTGCCGCTTGCAGAGGCCGGAAGCTGGCATGTTTTTGTGGACGGGCTGGGAGTGGCCATGTCCTGAGGGCTGGAAAAAAAGTTGAAGCAATCAAAGCAGAGTTGTGCAAAGTCGCATCAATGGCGATGGATTGGCTGAAGCAGAGCTTTCGGCTGTGGTTACCATTTGCAGCTCTAGTCTGTGGCAACAAATGGGTGGACCTTGCACGGACAACTCTTTACGGCTCGAGTTTGTGAGGAAAGGACGACAAGAGGTCTCCGCGAAAATATTGTTCACTGAAGCTTGCAAACTTGCGCCTGAAGCTGGCCAAAACATTTAACGCCATGCTCAAATCGGCATCCACCACCTGCCGCATTACCTGCTAACCATTGACCACCAGCTATTAGCTGAGTTTAGTTCAAGGCGATTCGTGAGGTGCACTGGACAAACCTTGCCATTTGATCTTTCACATGCAAGTCCTTAGCTGGTTCTGACGACATATACTTCAGCTGAGCCCTTGTCCTAGTTATTGATGAGAGATATTGAGAGGAATCGTGTTTGGGAAGGCCGATGATGGCGCGCACATAGTATGGGTGATGGCTCGCACATAGTACGGGTGTCCCCAAACAGTTGCATTCTTTTTGGTTTCCCTTCAAACACCCCGACAAAAACAGATCGGGACTCTCAAATCAGATGGCAATCCGCATAGGCCTTCATGTTCAGTCAACAAAGATGTCGCGTATGCGCGCACAGCCGTCGCGCATGGCCTACAGCTGACTATGGAGGGGAAGGACTGGCTCCGATGGTGTCACCTCTATCTGTTAGCAAGTTGAACAGTTCAGCAGCCCCCTGGAAGTCCCCTTTTGTTTGGCGGGCTCCCACTAGAATCAAATGTCGCAATTGAACCAACTATGTTGCGGATTGAATTGTGTCGCTTGATCCATGCGTTGTGCTCAGGAGCAGCAGCGCTTGAGGGCAGAGCCCTCTTTGGCTTCTTGAATTCAATCAGACACGTGAGAACAGGCACCATGTGACGGGCATCGCAGGCATTTGGCATTGACGAATAGGCAGCACTGGAGCCCTGAGACGTGTGCTCACATTTGGAGAGACATGTTTCTTGCAAGCTTCCTCAAAAGAGAAATGCCTTGCAGCGTCAGGTCATGGTTGATGTGGCGTACATGCCAATGTCAACGTTGCAGGACACTGCGTTTGTCAAACGTGTCAAGGCTTGCTTTGGCAGTTGTGGAAGCGCTTTCTCACCAAGCTGGAAGGAAGTGCTGTTGCTGCCAATCGGGAGCATTGTGGAATCCCATGAGATGTGGACTCTTGGCTGAACCGACGGCTTTTGAAGTTCAATCGATGTGGGCGCCTGCAGCGCTCTTGAATGCGCTTTCTGAAATACCTAGGGACCTTGACCTACGCTTCACACACATGTCAGTAAACATGTTGTTCAGCCAAGTCTGATGTACAAGCAGCAGTGCCAAGACGCGGCCGACCATGCTTTTTCCAGCATCAAGCAGCTGCAAGAGGAGCAACTCGACTGTGATTCATGGGTTGCAGGCATTTGCTTTGGCACTTTAGCTGGCTATGTAGCAAATGACAGTTTTAGACATGTGGCTTATAGGGCAACCATGTGCCCGCTTGGCTGCCAAAGTGGAATCAGTCCATTGATGCGGGAAACATGGTGTTGCACGCATTCTGAAAGAGCATTCTCACTTGGCAGGCACCCTGGACGCTGCATCTCACTTGGGTCAATTGGCCATCCAGAGGGCTGCGCTTGGCCTTGCCGCTTCATGACGCGCAGCTGAGTTGATGCGAATCGACGGGTCAGAGAGTGGCACTACAAGGGGTACCCCCAGTGGGGATATGACACGGGAAGAGCTTTGCAGCATTTGCATCCATTTGTTTCAAAATGGTTGTGCTTTTTTTTCCTAGGTTTGGCAGGCTGGGTCATAGCAGAGTCCCCGGTCGGTGCTTTTTTTTGGCTTTCGCGACTTTTTGCCTGCTTTTGTAGCTGTTGCCGGTTTTAGTAGCTTTGGCCTTCCATATCCTCGCACCAATGCAGAAGGACAACTAGATCTCCGTCTCCACTTCGTCGAAGGCTGTCATGGCTTACACATGTTGCTTGTCATTGCCTCCTTGCCAGGTAGATGTCAACGCTTCGGATCAACAACCGTCAAAGGCAGTAGGGTAAAATTCTCGCAGGGGATTGGCCCATCAGGACCCCTTTCTGATTCAGATGGTTGTGATCAATCAGCCGACATTGGAAAAGCATCAGGAAGAGATCAGCTGGTTGCCTTCATGGAGCCTCCTGCACACGCTGTCACCTTTGCACCTGGTCCAAGGCTGGAGAGGGTAGTTGTTTTCGCTTTGTTGCGGAGCCAAATTGGCTCGGCTGGCTTCAAGTTGGAATTTGGGGGGCGCCTCTTTGGTCTCTTTCTGGCGAAGGCAAGGAGAAGCGAAAGCCAAGGTGACCTTCCGAGCGGAGACTGGTCAGTCTTGGTGCAGACGTGTGTGCTTTTCTTTTTCCCGGGCCGGAGGTTGGTCTTTCTCGCGACGCGCGAGTCTTGGGTGCCAGGTTTGGAGCCAGCGTTGCGGCCGAAGGTCAGAAGAATCGAAAGATGATGGCTTGGTCTTCATGCGTATTTGTTATAGTCACAAGATTTGCCAATGGAGGAGATCTGAATTTCCAGATGTGAGGGCCATTTGCTGAAAGGTTCTTCGGATGTAGTGCTCACCACTCTACTTTGTTTGAGGAAGTACTATTCTACTGCCGTACAATTCGTGACGTGTTGCGGCTGATTCGCGGTGCAAGGCTTCCTTGAAAGCGGAGGCGCGGTTCAAGCAGGCGGGACACCCATGCCGCCTGAAGGTTTAAGCATGGACTCACTTGCAGGAACTCGTGCCCTAGGCTTTCTCAACCATTCCTTTATCCGCAACAATCAGTTGCGACATGGTAGCCAGGCTGAGTCTGAGCGGCCAGCCTCTTTGGGCTCCATCGGTGCGCCACGATCTGCCAAGCTTTGAGAGAGAGAGAGAGAGAGAGAGAGCGAGAGAGACTGTTTCTCAACATGCATTGGGGAATCCCCTAGAATGGGTTGGTGTCCATTTGGTTTGGTTTCTCTAATACCAAATCAAAGAGCACATTGAACGATGTTCAAGCATGATTATCAGTCATTGTGTTTAGTCGAAGTCATCATTTGCCAGCAGATTGGTCATGCAGCCATGACTGTCATAAGATATTGTTTTTCAGAGGCGTCGCTTGATTTGAGAATATCACAAATGGTATTTGAACACATTCTCACTGTGTTCTACTGGTGCAATGGTGCGATCGACCAGTCCCCGAACCATGATTCTTGTTCGTGTTCCGCAGGTCCAGGTGGCAAAGGTAGCGCAATTGTTCTGAGTGCCTAAGAGGGCTCCTCAAAAGATAGATTTTGCAACCATTTGAAACATGTTGCTTGTTCCACCAAAATACAGGGACACCACCATTTACAATGTTCAGGTGTATAATGCATCCGGATCCCTGCCCAAGAGGACGGATTGAAAGCCGGCCCTCTTCAATGCACACACATTGCGACGAGAAGCCGCACAAGTCGCGCAGGGCACCCGCAGACTTGTGCCTGGGCGTGTCGCTTCATGAAGCGCGAGGCAGGCTGCCACCACAAGGAGCCAATCACAGGCATGCCAGACGTGAAATGGCCGTGGGTCAAAACCAATGGGACCATTTTGGGGTAGGTGAATTCGCCACCCACTTGTATTCTATTTTAGTGGGAATCGGGATGTTCACTGGGGTACGATTTGGGTTTTCACCCATGGCCAAAAGGGTTGGCAAAGGCCGAGCAAAGATAGGTCATCATGGACGAAGGGCACAGATGCTGTGTTGCTCCATTCTCATTTCCTTCGAGCCTACGGTGCGCGGCTCTGTTTGCAAGGAGGCTTGCCCTCGATGTCACATTTGCGTTTGGTCAAAGGCGGGGGTGTGCCGAGTCGCCGCTTGGTGCAAGAATGACTTTGGTTCGCTATGACTCAGTGGCACAGCTTTTGTCAGAAAGAGGTCCCTTGCACGACAAGAGGGCGCGCTGATGCGAGCTTTCACACTGTCTAGAAGGTTTCGCAGGGACATCTTGACTTCGCGGCTACACCTTGGGCAAAGCTGAGATAGGCTCACCAAATTTGGAGCGGTTTTTGGAGGGGGTTAGGATCCCTATGGAACAGGACGGGATCTGACCGCGTTTCGGCCCTGGGGCGTACTTTTCTTTTAGAACTTGATTCAAGTAATTCAGTGAAGCATCATAACGTGTGCCTTGGCTTCAGTTTTTCTGAAGGCATGCGTATGCGGACTGGATTACTTTTTGAGACTTGGCAGGCCACTTTGAAGATGGAGGCTGCAGCAAAGAGACTGCGGCTTCCCGCTAACGGCACCGCGCGGTTTAGCTGAGCGAGGGGAACGAAGTGCGGCCAAAGGCGCCCCTTCACGCGCATTGCGGAAAGGACCATCGAAGATTGGGGACTGACCGACCCACTTGACCAACCTGGCTGTGCATGGCCAGGTCTTGAAGGACACGGCCTATTCCCACGGCTGGAACGTGTCAGTGCCAATCGAGGCAGCAGTGGACCTTGCCGCACTGTGTATTGAAATGCAAGAGCTGACGACCATCCGAACATGTTCTTCAACATAGATAAATTCCGGCTGAATCCCAAGCACTTCATGTTTCTTTGGCGTGGTTGAATGGACAGTGAGTGTGTCAACATAGGTAGAACAGAGCAAAGCTATTCAAGCATCCATGACGAGTAATGTATTCTAAGCCCTGTAGGCTCGCGGCGCGCAGCACGAGTAGATATGTTGTCATAGTCGGCCAGAGCAATAATCAAATGACGTACCAAGTGGCCCCCAAAGGCGCGGTGCGAATCCCAAATCCGGAAAGACCGGTGACACGTGCGTGCGTTTCAGCGTGTGACAGCGGGCTTGCCTCGTGGCCAGGCGCCGCGCACGAACCTGTCCGCCTTGGGAGGAATGCCGCTGCTGGGGCGAGATTAGCGCGCTTTGCCAAAGGAGCATCATGAGCCACGCGAGCTTTCAAGTCAGCTACAAGGGTTGCTTTGCGCTGCCCCCTTTGGCTTCGAGAATGTTCGGGGTTTTCGAAGAATGTGGAACAGTCTTCTTTCCTGAGTGATAGCCATTTGGATTGGCTGATATGTCCTTGCCAAGGCCTAGCCTAAATCCAGCCGAGGTTCAACTTGAGAGATTGGTCGCAGGCGGGGGCCAATCATTGCTCGCAGAGGTGGTATCCGGCTCTTCCGGGATCATACCAGGATCAACCTTTGCAGGGCTCCTTAAAAGATAGATTTTGCAACCATTTGAAACATGGCTTGTTCAACACCAAAATAAAGGTAAAAACCACCATTTACAAGGCAATGTTCAGGTGTTTTTCATGTAAGGATCCCTGCTTTGCAGCACATCGGCTTCCCCAGGAGAACCTGCCGGACTACTCGCAGAATGACATCATAGCAGTGCTGAGTGACGTCGTCGCAGGCTGGCTGTGTGTTGGAGTCTAGAAGTAAACGTGGCATCACCAGCCAGGCAGTGCCATCGTCATCTTCCTGTACAGAGCTCAGAGATTCTCCCCCTACGGCTTTTTGTCAAATAGGTTGAATCACAAGAGAGCAAGAGCAACCTATTATGGGCGTAAATCATTTTTGTTCAGTTGCTCACTCCAAGGCTTGTTTGCGTGCTGCCTTTGGTCATCTCCTTTCATGGGAAGAAGCGCCCGTACATCGCAGCGATGGCTTTGCGAGACTTCCCACGCAATCAGATGCCACGAGCCGGAGAGTGTGCATTGGTCAAGCCATCTGGTCAAAACCGTTAAACGGGATCCCATTTTGGTTGGTAGGTGAATTCACCACCCATTTTAGAACCTATTTTAGTGGAGATTGGGATGTTCACTGGGGGTACTGGGATTTTGACCCATAGCCATTTGGCCAAGTAGCAAAGACAGGAGCTGTTTCAACCCCTTGCGTGGAGGGGCTGCGCAGTCGATGCTTTGCCCAGGCACGGTACGCGCTCTTTTTCTCGTCCATTTTCTCCGAGCGCTTGACTTAGCCGACTTTGGGGATTTTGTGGTTAGAAGCTGCATGAAGTCTCCAGGCCGAAAATGCGTACGTATTTTTTAGGGGACCCCAAAATGGGTGAAAAAGGGTATAGCCTCAAAGAAGACACCCAAATGACTGGCCCAATGGGCCCGGTTAGCCATCCGAGATTTGGGGTGAATACTTGCCTAAGTGATGTGGACAAAGGCAGACTTATTTGGAACAGGGGTTGTCATTTTACAGCTTCTGGGGATCCAAAGTCGGACCGGGTTCCTTTGAACCCACTTCGGGGATGACTTAAGTAAGACAAAAACTGGCCCCTTTGAATCGATTTGATTCGGCCTCTCGAGGTGCCAACGTACCTGGCTACCACCATACCAGGTGCTGCTCCACACTGTCAGCAGGCGTCTTAGGCGCAAGTCCTTGAAATCAGATCTGTGGGTCAAAACCAATGGTACAATTTTGGGATAGGTGCACCACCCATTTTAGGTTTCCTATTTTGGTGGGGATTGGGATGTTCACGGGTACGGGGTTTTGACCCATGGCGATTTGAGGGTTGTTGTATTACACCAATTTGAGATCACTTGGGAAATGACCCAGAATGGTTCAAAATAACACGGTGGTGTCCGGAAATGTGCCTAATTGGGGTCAATCCCAGTGGGTGTATTCCCAGGGTGTAAGACAAAATCGCCGCGATCAAAGGCTTGAGAAAAAGTCGGGTTTCAGGCTTAGTTTCTCCGTATAGGTTTCAAATATGGACCATGTCAGTCCGTGATCATTGCAAGGAGTCTTGCAGTTGGCAAACCTTTTATGGCTTAGTAGCTTCTGGGGGAAAAATACAAAAGAATGAATTACGGGGGTAACTTTGTTGCCAAAGAATTGTTCATAAGTGTTTTTTGAGAGCCGCTGGATTAGTTTGGTTGTAAGCAGTTGCAACTCTTGAGACAGAGTTAGCAGCTCCAAGCCGAGACAGACAATTCTAAAAATGTGTGGTGATGGCGTTACAAGCGAGTCATCATGTCATCTCCTGTTTTCACGGACATGGCCATTTAGGGAAGAAGGGATGTTGATCACCTCGATTGTGATTTACAGCCTTGACTGGTAATGTCACAGCTGGAGGAATGAAGGGATGCTGTGCCTGTCGACACGGAGCGAGAACGCACACTAGTTGCACAAGTGACTCGTGGAAAACCGCGTTTCGCAAAAGTTCAAAGCGCAACATCTTCAATTGCGGTGCATCCGTTGTCGCCTTTTGTTTACCACGGTAACAAAATGCAAGGCCTGAGCCGAAGCGCCCTTCAGCTGTTCGGCGGTTCGCGAACCCGGGTTCCCTCAAGGAGCGTGCGCTGGAGTGGTGGCCAAGACCGTGGTGGCTGGGAGGAGAGCTGGGCTTGTGATCATCAACTTTTGATTTCAGGAAAGGACCTGTCTTTGGTGCATTTTGCCAAGGGATGTTAGGACTTTAACTTTTGTTTGCCAACTAGTGTGTTTTTGTTTTCCTATAAAACCACTAAAGGTTAAAAGCTTTTAGCAGGGGAGCAGAGAACAACCGAGCTTTTGTGTTGATAGGTGTCAGGTACACATTGCTACCCATTTCTTGCTTCGTAGCAGAGGCTTAGGCATGATACATCACTGGCGAGAGCGAGACAGAGAGATCAAGAGAGAGATCGAGAGCAAGCGAGACAGAGGCGGGTAAGTCTTGTCTAGGATTCTCATTCAGCTGCAATCTGATTATCAATTGATTTGGGTGACCACCCTTCAGCTTTCTCCACCTTGCCAGGAGAATCAAAGACACCTGCAGACGGCGTTTTGGCTGAGATGGCACCGACGTTCTACTGTTGTTTTCTGCTCAACAACCAAACCAACCAAACAACAAAGCAACCGCAACAAGAAACACAAACTGGCTCATGTGCCAAGACAGGCACCCTTTGGGCATACCATATGTAGTTGTTTCACGTGCGAAGACATTCTTGTATGTATCGCTCCCCTCAGCCAAGGCATCCTGAAGACAATGCAGCATATATGTTTGCCCCATAAAATCGCCGATGTTCCGTTGGTGGCCACTATTAACCCACAACAAAGGGTACCAACTCCAAAACCCCTGGGTGGTCTTGGCCAGCAGTCAGGTGTGGGACTTATTGGTGGATACGCCCCTTGGCAATGTCGAGCCGCGCGAAAGGCGGAAGGGGTGCCGATTTTTTGCTGAGGGTAGTCTTTTGGGGGTTGGTTTAGGGGAAACCAAAGGAAGACCATATTTTTTTGGTTTTTTAAGACACATGAAGCGTGTCTGAATAGGTTGGGCCATGGTAGGAAACCTAGGACATCGATTAGGTAGGATACCAAATTCCACCCAACATGGCCGCTGGCTGTTGTAGTGATGTTTCTTAGCCAGCGCTGGTGGGGCTTAAGAGCAGGGCAATGAGTGTTGCAGGATGGCGGTTGCCGGACTCTGAGTTGTGGACTTTTTGGATAGTTTTATTGAGGAATTCCGATTTGCTGCACAGGTACAACTGGACACATGACTCCAACTGCGGAGATCTGATTTTCAGTGGTCACGCAGCGCCCTCCTCAGTTCAGCATTGTCACATCTTTGTGCACTGGGTCAGACTCACATGGAGTATGTCAGCTACCTAGCGGCAGTCATAATTCCTCTTGAATTTTATGCAAAAGTGAGCAGCTGTGAGGATGCTCCACATTTGCAAGTCCAAAGCTATGTTTCTTATTCAGGTTCCATGACTGCTTTAGGGGACAGACACAAAAGCATCCGAGACACCAATATGGCATCAAGGACTCAGATTTCTGGCTCCTGATTGCACTACGTGTTTTTTCTCTGTGAGCGGCATGCCCAGATGGGCAGAAGCGTGGCAAATCTCAAAGCCTGAGACCACCAGATGAAACACGAAGCCGGGTCGATGCTGGGAATGCAATCACCTTGCCCTGCAGAAACACAGTCTCAAGCAAGTGCCCGTACTCAGCACACCCTAAGTTGAAGCTTGACGCAAATGACAAGATCACAGTCAAGGCTGTTTCGGGGTGGACGCCCACTAAAGGCTGACATACCAAGTACTTCGGATGAAGCCAGGTGTATGGTGGGCAGAACCCAACACTTGCCTCCCTACATGAGTCATGCTGCGGAGTCATGCGGACCAAAGGAGAGGTCATTCCAAGCTGTCCCCTGATGCGCCAGATGCTTGAGACAGCTTGTCAGCTTTTTGGTGGGTCAGGTGACGACAGCCACTCTCCTGGTGGCTTCGACACTAAGCAGCAGAATGGGAGGGCTAAGGGCCGTCTTTTGCAACTTACCCACTTGCACAAAGTTGAGTAGTGCCCTTGGGATTTATCTTTCTCACGGGTTTCTTTTATGTCACAGCTTCCTATGGACCCTTTATGCTGGAAGAATCTCAGGTGTCACTATGCTGGACAGATGCTTCCTGCAAGAATGTCCAAGGTAGTGAATTGGGCAGCGCTGCTCGGTTGGGGTAGCGTCGAGTCTCAACCGTTGCGTCTTGGAAAGTGGCTCATTGCAAGAAATTTGTTCTCAGAATGTCAGTGAGATGCAGGAATGAAACAGGGCGCGAATCATTGCAAGTCAGCAGGATATCCCGTAGCTCGGACTTTGCATTTGGAATGCAGCGGGGGGGTGCTGATGCTTTTGAACGTGTGAAAGCTGAGGCTGATAACGCTGCTCTTGCAAGTATTCCTCATTGTCACTGTGCGCCTGACCTGCAAGACAGTTGGCCATGGGTCATAACCTATGGCTCCATTTTTTGGGGGGATGAACATCCATTTGCCACCTATGTTGATGTTCACCAGGGGTACAGGGTTTTGACCCACAGCCAGTTGAGATTCTCGCAACGATTAAACATGAGGAGTTCTTTGAGGTGCTTAGAGCCTTTCAAAGGAAACAAGAGGTTTATTCGGTTTCCATCTAGGCACAACCACTACACGGTGGATGTGCTCATCGCCTCGTACTTGGCCCCTTTGAACTTCTGGTCTCTGCGCCGGACTCAGTTCATTTGCCATGTCGCTATGTCGGGGCGCGGCCGGGGAATTCCTCAGAGACGCCCTGGTTGATCGCGGATGGCAAGGTTTCTGAAACACGGCCGCATGCACTTGTTCCGCATGAGGCTCTACTTGCTGCCAGAGGAGGTAGGTGCAGAGGTGACTCGAGAAGTTTCCGCACCACTACGGAATCCTTTGGCGCCTCTGCGAAAGCTGTTTTGGTTGTTCAATTGCGTGGTATCTTCAAAGCTTAAATGATGTTGGCAGCAAGATGCTGGTAGGAGTGAGGAAACCAGTTATCGCTGGTTTTAGGCATCAGCATGTCAATCGACACACTGACAAGACTCGTGACAAGACCCAGAAGCGCCGGTTGCCGGTGTTGTGTCCATGAAGCTATGGCTCCGTGGGATGCACAGAGCTTCCAAGAGCAGGTTCCATTTTTTAAAGGTCCTCGAGACTTGAGCAGCTCAAGCCAAGAATTGATGCGAGCAGAAACCCCAAGCTCGCGAAAGCCGAAAGCTCGCGATTTCGCGAAAGCTCGCGCGTGCGGAAGCGCAAAGCACGAATACTCGGGGGGGAGGGGGGTCATGTGTATTCGGCAAAACAAAAAACCCTGGCCGAAAGGGTGGCATGCCAGGCCCGAGGTACAGATTCAGTTTGGAAAGGAGAGGCTGAATCCTGAAAATGCCGACCAATGTGCGAGCAGCCAAAGTTTGGGCATGCGCTTGCACTGCGAAGTTGCGAGTTTTGAGCTGGAGGTGCCAAAGCGTGCCTTGCTGAAATTGTATGTCTGCACGGCTAGACCAGAACCCAACAAACGGGCTTTTTGAGAACAAAGCTCCGCGAACAGAAACCGCGCATGCTTGAAACCTCGGCACACGAGTGCAATCCGAAAACAACTCCACATCTCGAACAATTTGGAGCGCAGCTGGATTGTGGCTCATTGTTTGCCTGGTTGTTGGTTGCCGGGTTGCTTGGCCGTCTAGTTGGGTGGTGCTTTTCAGGCCTTCGACGCCGTGTGAGACCGGAACCGCCGCCGGAGTCCATCGCCGAGGAAGCGAGTAGATTGGTTGCGCTGGCTGCATACAGAGCCTTCTTCCGTGCCAGGCCAAAGAATGCCCGGCACAAGCACAAATGCATGATTGATTGCGGGAAGGTGGGGTTTTCTGGTTCCTCGTTTTGTTGTTCTTCTCTTTTTTTCTTGTTTCAATGTTTCAACTTTTCAGCTAGCTTCCTGCCCATCAGCCGCAGTCATGTAATGCTTATCCATGCCAATGGAGCGGTGCCAGAAACATCGTCGCGTGGTGCGTTGTGCAATTCTGGTGCAGCTTGCCTAGGTACAGGAAGTGCATCGACCAGTCAAATGTATAGCAGCCTTTGGCCTATCCTAACCCGCAAAACACAGCCCAGCGTGCCCATAGGGTTTGCAGGCAGGGATTTAAGTGCGAGGATCCTCGTGCGCTTCAATGCGCTGATGAGAGTCTGAAAGCAAACAAGCCATTCTTGGTGAAGGCGGGAGCCGATTCCTTTTTTTGCGCCACCTCGCTCATGGTGTGCCGTCGCGCGCAGAGACTCCTCCTGGCGAATGCGTAGAGGCACTGGCAAATTGCCCGCAAGCTCTGGACTTCCTCGACATCTCCGTTCGCTTTGACCCGGAGTTGATCAAGGCACAGTTGGATCACGAATGTTGCGAGCTGATCACGGCTGGACTAGGATCACGGGCCCTAGATGTGATCTTTCCCTGGCCAGATCGCTTTGGGACAAGAATACCGACCTGCATCTCCAAAGAGAGCTGCGTCGCCAAAGCAGAGGCAGGGGTTCAGACTCAACTTAGCAGTTTTCAACGAGCTTTGTTTGGGACGACACTCAAACACACACCACGCATGTGCACACAACACAATACACAACACAACTCACATCACAACTCACAACAAAACAGACACACACACACACAACAGAGAGAGAGAGAGAGAGAGAGATCTTTTGTCAGTCCTCGAAGATCACACATGCTGTGGATTCCATAGACCATGTGCACAGAGGATGCCGTGTCCGCAGGTGTTTGCACTCTACCCAAATCCCGCAGAAATGATTGCAGATGGTTCATGTGTTGGAGGATGATCTGTATCTAAACGGTTTTCTATATATATATATATATTCTACCGCGAAAGGAAAACCCTTCGGACAAAATCTTCAGAGGGCGCTTGGGGCAGGCAGCCCGCGAACACAGCAGCCGTTGACCGCTCTCTCACGGCCAGTTTCGAGCATGCAGGGATTTCCGTACGAAATCTTGGAGAACGGCGTGGGCCTTTTTGGCCCCCTATTGTACTGAAAAGTTGTGGTCTTTGAGCTGGAGCTCGCGCTTGGTGTGCTACTCTTGTTCTGAAAAGTTGCGATTTCCATCTGGAGCTAAGCTAATGTTGACCCAGGATTAATAAACCCGTCCCACTATTAGGGGGGTGCTCCCTCCAAAAGTGATGAATCCCCACTAAAAGGGGACACCCCCCTATTGATCAACCAGGGGTTTATTAATCCGGGGTTAGCATTAGCTAGCAAAGCGTACTTGGTGTACTAAGTTGTGCTGAAAAGCTGCCCTGGGCCAATTCCAAGGAGCCGCCGCAAAAGTGCCGCGCAAGGGGTTGATGCAAAACAAGCCCCCGCGCAATGAAAACACACGCGAAAGCGAAATCTTCTCCAAAGCTCGGCGAAGGAGCGCTATGAGGGTAACCAAATCTTGACCTATGTTGAGAATCGCTCATTTGAAGCGGTTCGGCCCTTTCCCATTAGCTTCAGGTGCTGTAATGTATTGATGTGCGAATTGTATGACATCCTTTGAGCAGATCCAACAGAAGATTCTCTTCGTGTCAGCTTCAGGGCTTATTGCTTGCATCATCCTGGCCAACAGTCGTGACCGAGGCAATGGATCATTACAACCAATTCCAGGAACCACTCGTTTTATGCATCTCAGTCTCTTTCGAGTGGCCTTTGTTCGATTTGGCCTCAATTTTAATGGGGAACCCCCTGAAAAGTAGTCAGTGGACATAAATCTCCACCTAAATGATGCCGACCTAACCAAAAATCATAACTCATTTGATAGCGCGCCCATGTCCAATGCCTTCATCGGCCCGACTGCTCCGCCAAGTCTCGGTCGACGACCAGGCCTATCAGCCCAAGCCCAAAGCCCCGCAGCCGCCGCTCAAGGCGGGCGCTGCTGCTGGAGGAAAGGCTAAGGCGCGAAGCGCAACGAGCGACGTGTGGTTTTATTGCTTGGTGGATCGGCCGATTGATTGAATGAATGGCTCATTATCGGGTGATAGATTGTGTCTGGTTGTTTGTTTATTTGCCTCTTTGTCGTTGCCTGGCTGGTTGGCTGGTTGGTTGAATTCTGTTTTGCTGAGTTGCTTGCTTGCGTGCTTGCTTGCTTGCTTGCTTCGTTGCTTTGCTTGCGTGCTTGCTTGCTCGCTTGCCTGCCTGCTTTCTTCGTTGCTTTGTTGCTTCGTTGCTTCGCGTGCTTGCATTATTTGTCGTTTGTTTGCTTCCTTGGTTGTTTTTGCTTTTTGGTTGTTGGTTGGCTGGTCGGATCTTTGGTTGAGGGTTTGCATGCTTGCTTGCTTGTTTGATTGCCAGCTTGTTTGTCCGTTTGTTTGTTCATTCGGTCTTTGTATTGAAATGTGTTTAGTGGTTGGTGAGTTGGTCGGGCCCTTTACTTGTTGGGTTGTCCTTCGTTTGCTTGCTTGCTTGCTTGCCTGCTTGCTTGCTTGCCTGCTTGCTTGCTTGATTTTCTTTGCCTCGCTTTGCTCTGCTTGCTTCGCTCTGCCTGCTTGCCTGCTTGCTTGCGTGCCTTTTATTTGTGTGTGTGTGCGTGTTTGTGTTTTTGTTATTGTTGTTTGTTCCTTTGTTTGTTTGTTTGTTTGTTTGTTGGTTTGTTTGTTTGTTTGTGTGTTTGTGTGTTTGTTTGTTTGTTTGTTTGTTTGTTTGTTTGTTTGTTTGTTTGTTTGTTTGTTTGTTTGTCTTGTTTTGTTGTGTTGTGTTTGTTTTTTTTGATTTTGTTGGCTGGCTGGCTTGTTTTGTGTGTTTGTTGTTTTCTTGATTTGTGCTGATTTGTTTTGGTTGTTTGTGTGCTTGTGATTTTGTGTGCGTGTGTATGCGCCCATGTTGTTCTCCCGGTATCCTTTTTCGGGAGGGCGGTGTGAAAAAGGAAGCACAAATGGAACCACCCGTGTTGAAAGCAGCGCTGGGCTATTACTGTCCAAGGAGGTTTGAACAAGGGCTTCAAAAGCTTGCCACCGGCCTACTTGTTCATTTTATTGGGAGCTGGTGCTGGCTAGTAAGGAGAATTAACCATGCTCAGCATATGTGTCTTCGTGTTCAGATGCTCCCACTCCTTGTTATCCAGCACTGGCTGTGGTGTGAATGCCTTTTGCACCATGAACGCCAGCAAACCCTGTTTGTTTGGTAGGCGACAAAAGAACCCGCCGGAAGACGAGGAGAACAGCCAAGAAAGGCAGCGGTTACGTCGGACCTTCTTGGATATTCTTGGTACAGCTGACATGTCGAGTGCCTTGTTTGCCAGCGAAATCATATGCCCGTGCAGTGCTGAACAACTGCAACCTGACGTCCTTCCGGAAAGCTGAGAGGGCTAGCCCAAAGATGTGTGGCTGCCGCGAGACAAAAAACGTGCAGTATACACGATTCTGCTTGGATGCAGATGTTCCTGGTGGGTGCTTCTATTCTCACAGCTTTGTCCTAGCCGTGGTTGATTTTTCCCAAATTGTCATTTCTGTTTTTTGTTCCTTGTTTTTTTTGTCTTTTTCTTTTTTTTCTCAGGGTTGCCTGGCCCGATGCAAGTCAATGGGTGTTATGTTGCGAGCTCATTTGGCTGTGGGTCAAACATGGGCACCCAAAATGGACCCTCAGCTGGACACATGGACTAAAACCTGCAGTCCCTGGTTTAATTTTGCTACCCCTGTTTGGTGGTTTTAAAGGGAAACCAAAAGGAAAGGGAAACCCGAGCCATGGACACGCCCGGATGGCTGAAGGGAAGTCCACTTGCCAGAAGCCCCATTTGAGGCTTCATCCACAGACGGAGACAAAGCCCACGGAGCACCAAGGGCCCGCGTGCCTACCTGCCTTATGTATCTGGCTCCCAGCAGACGAGTTCAATTATACATATATATATATATAGTTGTTGATTTATTTATTTATTTATTCATTTATTTATGTATTTATATTTATATATGTATATATGCAGAAATTCGTCTTCGCACACATTCACACTCGGCATCGTTGTTTGCATGGCCTTTCTAGTGCCCTAGCGATTGCCATAGAGATTGCCATAGTCGGGCAAGCAGTTCAAGAGCTGCGGGCTGCACTGTAAGCTTCCAAAGGGCTCCGTGCGCAATGCCGTCATGATATCGATCCCACCTCAAGGCCACAGCCTAGGCACGGCCAATGCACGGAATGATGCGGTCAGGGCGGTCAGGGAAGCGCGAAGCGCGTGGACACCCTCTTTTGTTGAAGCATTACCCCGAATTTTGGCCAAGTCCGTTTTCTGCATATGGATCAGCTGCAAGCCATGTGGTTCCGTTGCTCCGGTTTTTTGGGATTCAAAGCCAACCACAAGCATCACTTCTTTGCATTGAACAACTCAAACCCTATCATGGTTAATGTCCCAAGTCATCTCCCCATTTGTTTATTTGCTTCTTTTAGTGAGTTGTCACCTACGGTTTTGTCGCTTCCTTCCCCCCAGCGTTTTCCGCTGCCGCTTCCTAGGCGCGGCGCCGAGGCAGGTGCCGCAAGTGCCGCCCCCTGCCCACCCACCGGGCGGTCCAGGCGGCTTCTGAGCCACTCCTCGGGCCGCTCGGGGAGATGAAAGGGAGAATCCGGCCGTAAAAGGCGCTTCTCCGCTTGGAATTCTGAAAAAAACATGGTGGGGAGATATGTGAAGGGGTGAGTATGACTCAATTGACGGAGAACTCATTGAGACTCTGAAAGACTGACTAGTGCGATGGGAATGAGAAATGGAATCACCCCAACAAAAACAACCCCCTAGTGGTTATCTTTCCTAGTGGTTTCCTTTAAGGAATCCCCTTCGGGTTCATTCCCAACACCTGGAGTTTTCCCACCCCGCAGATCCTGCGCAGACAGGCCGCCCATGCCTCGTGCAGAGCTTTCCGCACTGGGCGCTCTCCCTGTGTCTGCTGGCTCGAGGGCAACGGATGTGCATGAGGCCACATGGCAAGATGGCCGTGGTTGTCAACACCGTTAAACGGGATCCCATTTCGGTTGGGATTGGGGAATTCACCACCCATTTTAGGCTACCTATTTTAGTGGTTGGATTGGGATGTTCACTGGGGGTATGGGATTTTGACCCATAGCCAGATGGAAAGCCTATGTGGGAGTCGTTCTAAAGGTCCTTGTAAGGAGTTTAGTATTCTGTGACCATCGGTGTTGGTTGAGGTAGCTTCGCGAAAGATTCGCGATGGAGTTGTGAAAGTAACTTTTTGTTCGCAAAAGTGTTGCGTAACTGCATCTTGTAAATCAGTGATATGTGAAAACACTCATCTTTTCTGCTGAATCGTCCTTCTAAGCTGATGAAAGCCTCTTGTTGTTTGTCCCCCAATAAAGCCTGGTGACGCTACAGTTTTAAAACCCTGCTTCTCTGGTTATTGCTCCAGGTGCGCGGGTGTTAGTCGGTGGCTTTAGAAACGTGGGTGATGTTTCGCGAAAGGTCCGCGCAAGTTCCGCGAAAGCCCGCGTGAAAGCGCTGGCTTCGATTGCGAGGGGAGGTACTTTCTGAGCGCCGCGCTAGTCAGACTGGAGCTGCGCGGCTTTCCTGCTGGAACTGCGGAAGTGCATTTCATGTACTGGTGCTGAAAGTTGCGACTTTCCAGCCGGAGCTGCGGAAGTGCATGTCATGTACTACCCTCGTAATGAAAAGTTGCGACTTTATTTCGCCTGGTGCTTAAAAGCTGCGACTTTCTGACTTGAGCAATGAAAAGTGCACGGCGATGAATCCGCGAAAGATTCGCGAAAGTAACTTGGCAATTCGCGAAGAACGGCCTTATTCGCGAAGAACGGCCGTTTCGAGACAATGGAATTTAGAACAACCACCATGCGTTGCACAAAGCTGGCTTCTTATGCTCTGCCCTCAAAGCGAATCGACACTTTCCGAAATAGTTCCCCAATTTGGAGACAAAACTTTCTGGGTAACAGAACAATAGAGGGGTTGTTTTTTCGTTGGTTTGCTTACGGAACTCGTGTCTTGCGTGAGAACGACCACCGGTCTTGAGACCAAGTTATGGCATTTCCTTCTGCGCGCGCAGGGCGCTGGGCAGCCCCTGGGAGGTCCTGGGCGTCCAGCCGGGGGCTTCTTCGGTGGAGGTGAAGCGCGCCTACCGGCGGAAGGCCTTGAGACTTGACTCCGAGCGCGTCGCGCGGGTCGGGCTCACACCGGAGAGCTCTCCGGATGTTGCAGCGCCTGGAAAAGTCTTCTGGAAGTTAATCCAGGATACCCAAGAGTTTGAAGGGAAAGCCTCAAAGCTTGGTGGACATCCGATGTCCACAATCCCGGTCCCTAGTTCAATTTCCTCCCATTGGGATGCCCATGCAAAAAAGTACTCAGCTAAACACGGGGAACAGATATCATTGCTCGAGCAAGAGTCGTCAAGCATCCCATGTCCCAGCTTGTCCTTATAGGATTTTGAAAGCGGGTGTTGTTCTAGAGCGCCTGAGGTTTGGACGGCGCAAGTTGCGGGCTTCATGCATGTCAACTCTTTGGGCTGATAGTCCGTCATGTTTGTTGACTTGTCGGTCCCACCGGTGCCTTTTGAGGTTTGCCATTGTTTGCCCCTCAGGGCACAGTAAGATGCCTCTTTCAGGCACCTTCTTGCGTATAGGTAGGTCGCCGGATTTGGATGCGGGTAAGACGTTGGGTCTTAGATCGTCCAGCCACATGTTCGGTGAAGCATCAGCACGGGAGTACTTCTGAAAGAATAAAAGTTGCTGAAGCAGGAAGAGGTAGAAAGGAGTGATGGCTGAATGTGGCGCACTTTGCTTGGAGGACGAGGGCCGGAGTGCTAGAACACACTGATTCCCGTGTAATAGAGGCAAGGCAAGTGCTTGCCGCCTGCTCTCGCACCTAAGGAAGGAACATCCTGATGTCAGCAAGCGGCCAGATGCCAAACAGCGCTGGCAAGAGCTGTCTGCAGCCTACGATGTCCTCAATGATCCAGCAACCTGGCAAGCACAAGTCCTGCCCAACATAGACCCAAACAGGGCCGTGTGGCGGACTTAACCAGCTCGCTAAGTTGCTCATAATATGGAGCGATATGGAGCTGCTGTTTGCACAAGTTGCGGTCAGCCATCGTTGCAACTCAATCACCTGGACAGTCAGGAGAAGTTGAAAGCTTGGGAGCGGGCTAAAAGCGGCGCCGGCAGTGGGCGCTCGTCTGGCTCAGGCGGGTCACGAAAGGTAGCCGATTGGTGTTGCTGATAATCACGCAGCCTCAAAAGAATCAACAACATGCCCGTAGGTTTTCTTTTCCTAGCCTCTAATCAGCGCTTTTCCAGTTTTTGCTCTCCAGATCCCAACATGCCACCAGTCATGCCACCGCCATTTCCAGTCCCCTGCCGGTTGAAGTGAAAAGCCGTGTTTTTCCACTCGAGATTCCTTTTGGCCTCCCAATGCTTCGCCCCTTGCAACAGCTGCCAAGTCTCAGCATTCCCTCCTACATGATGTGCTTGGGCATTGTATGTCTGGCCTCAGCCTACACTGCTAGGTGCAACCGGAGCTCCAAGAAGCTATAACGGGCGATGGAGAAGGACGCAGGAGATGGAGGAGCAGCAACTCGACGGCAAGGAAGAACTTTGTCGGTAGTCCCTGGTTTTGCAATCGTTCGACGTAGAACACTTGCACCACTTCGCACGGGGTATCAAAGGGACAGGGAGCATGTCCGGCTTTGCCGCTGAGGTATGATGCAGGAGGTGACTCCTTCAGCGCAATCTTCAGCGATCTCTTCCAGAGCTTGGAAGAATCCGTGTCTTGTCTTTTCCAAGCTTCCGTTTTTGTTTTTTTTAGCCAAGTCCCAAGTCGCATCGTGCTGGCCGTGTTTTTGCACGGCTGTTGCTTGAGCATGGCCGCGCAGCCAAATGCATTGAGGGGGTGTATTTCGTTCAGGGTACCGTTGTTAGGGAGGAAACATCCCATTTTGGGGGCTCCCCCTGATTTGGCCATGCGAGAGAGCTTCCCGATTTCGCGAGCTGATTCCCGGGACGAGTTGCTGAGACGGAAGGGTAGGAGACCCGACCTTCACCAATCCAATTTGGGCAACCCATGGGGGGTGGGGTGCAACCATGAAGGTTTAGAGATCTCTCACTCAAGGGCTGCGCGAACTTCGACCTTAGGGGACGTGGCCGCAGGCCCCCGCCCCCCGGCCCCTGGGGCAGGAGGGGGGGCGGGGGGACCGGCAGCATCCTCTGACTTGCACGCAACCCAAAAGAAAGCAAATTAGCTTGCAGCTTGATACTTTGTTACTTTGCTTCGTGTGTTTGCTTTCTTTCTTTCTTTCTTTCTTTCTTTATTTCTTTCTTGCTTTATTTCTTTCGTTTGTTTGTTTGCCTGCCTGCCTGCCTCTCTGCCTGCCTGAAGCGCGCAAGCGAGCAAGCAACCAAGCACGCAAGCAAGCAGGTAGGCAGGGCAAACAAACAAACAAACAAACAAACAAACGAAAGAAATAAAGCAAGAATGAAATAAAGAAACAATCAAAGTTAGGGGATGTGAATCCGCATCCCCAATCCCAAGAAATCTCACCAAGGCTCGTGACATATTCCTTCCCGTGCGCCTTCTCGCGGATTCTCCCAAAATTTGGTCGCCGGAGTCTCGCGGCCGTTCAACTCTCATAACGTTGCGGCCGTTTTGGTTTTGCTGCTCACCGGTCCAAACCATGTTCGCACGATTCATGGCAGCTCTGCGGGCAATTGTTCTTATGTTTTTCATCGGTTTGCTCTATATTCATTGTATGAATCGACTGCTTCCTGGAATTCATACTGTTCTGAAACAGCTAGACAAAGGAAACAGGAAGTTGCCATGCAAAGACTAGCAACGCCGGAAAACCCCTCCCAACACTGCAGAGAGCATCACAGGCTCATGTATTTGTCAACGGAGTGACATAAACTTTGCACCACAGAGGCCTCCGAGACGCGAGCCGGCCGAGCAAGGCGAGCAGGAGGCCGCCAGACTCAAAGCCATGAGAAGAGAACATCCAGCTGCAATCCAGCCCTTGGATGGCGTGTCAGAATTTGAAGGGCAACATGAGCTCACATGGCCGAGTCCTGGTGTGCGTGTGTGTGTGTGTGTGTGATGTGACGGAGGGGTGCACTGCCCGAGGTATGCTGCTTGAGGATCTTCTGGAGTTCCTTGAGAAAGGCCTTGGGGAAGACGTGAATGTTCGAGGACACGGGCCAGACTAAAATGACAAGCTGAACTTGCTTGTTTTTGTCCTTCTGTCGTGGATTTGGTCGTCCCAGTTTCGCAACCTTTGTTGGACTTACATTTCGCTTGCATGAAGGGCTGGGACACACCGGACTTTTGCATAATGATGTGTGCAGAGGGTTCGCGAGCGGCGTGCGCAAAAGACGACAGGAGGGCTGTCTTGGATTGTTGATGTCAATGCTGGCAGAGCTTTTTGATCAATGGCAGTTCAGAATCCAGGCCGGAAGAACGCAAAGAGAGGCAAACGGGGCTGAGGGTGATAATGTTTAGGATCCTGACTGGACGACAGCCCCATGACTTCAAAGATCAGACCTAGCCGTGGCAACTGGCATTGAAACAGTGAGGCCGAGCGCAGGAGCAAGCCCGTTCACGGACAGCAACCCGGAGGTGGAGTTGCAAGAAACGCAGCTAGAGCTCAAAACCATGCAAAGCCGTGATGAGGTGGGCGGGAAGATGGGAGTCGTCTGAAAGGTCCTTTTATTAAGATAATAAAAGGCCATGTGGGCTTTAGTTGTCCCGAAGCCCGCGATGGATCTCGTGAAAGTTATTGTTTGTTTGCCAAACGTTTTGTGAAATCGCAAAGGCTTTACGATGGAGGTCGCGACAGTTACTTTGAGACGGCTTCTGGCAAGCGC
>CAUJNA010000347.1:229177-231677 GCA_963377175.1 Effrenium voratum | reverse complement strand
CTCAGCCCCAGGCTTCAAAAGTTTAGCAGAGAACCATTGCAAGCTTGGCCCAGGGGAATCTTTTTTTGCTACCTTTTGAGGGAGAAAATGGCCGAGCCCCCCCAAAAAGGAATCCTTGACTACGAGGGGTCGATCAATTGTCCACCTTTTGGCGGCACAAAGACCCCCCTGCATTGGCCAAGCTCATCATCCTTCGGCAGGGTGCCAGGAGCTCGGTCAAGTAGACCCTGGTCCGTTAGTCCTGTCTACCATGTGGGTGGTAAATGTTCAGACTGTTTTGGCCCACCCACTCAAGTGAGTTCTGCCTCGGCGTTTTCGGGATGTTGCCTGCTTCCCTGCAGGCGAATGACTGCGCCCTGCCGGAGGTCAAGGCGATCAAGAAAGCTGCAGGGCTGGACCTGGAGAACTGCTATGGAGTGCAAGCGCGGGGAGCCATGGGCCGCAAGATTGATCGCGAGTGTCACTGCGCTTGGAGATTTGCATGGCATCAGATCAGAACTCAGGATTCAAAGCAGCCGGCTTCGGCAGCAAGAAGATCCGCTACGCCGCTTGGGCGGGATTCGTTCTCTGATCAAGCTGCGTTTCTAGGCATGTTGTTGTTGGCGCTGGCTGGTGGCCCACTTCCCAAACCCGAGACAAAGAAGTTACAAGCCACAGTTACACCCAACAAAACTGTTCATGCGCTTTTTTCTCGGAATCCAAGGAAGTGCATTTGCAGACGCCCCGTTTGCCCCCGTTCGGCCATCCCAGATCCCAGAACCCAACACTCAAAACGAGCCACTGCCACCTACACAATCTAGGTTTCTCTTCAAGGGAACCCTCCAAGGGGTGCTTTCCCTTTATTGCTCCTTGAAAACAACCGCAAAAGAGGCACTCTGCAAAAAAAGTTAAACCCAATGAAGTTTGGCAAAGCCGGGCAAAAGATCGACTTCTGGACCAACTTCCAACAGCCTTGGGGCCTAGACGAAATGCAGCTTTGTATTGCTGGAAAAAGAGAAGTTTTCGACACTCCGGATGTTGGATCCGGATGTAGGCTTCGAAAGGCTGAGACAGATACCCAAGAGTCTACACGCTTAAGTAGCTCGGATTTGCTCAGCTCCGGAAAGTCATAGCGCAATTGGCATTGCTTGTCTTGGGCGATAGAACCTTTTCAGCTTGAGTCACAGGTCATTGTTGAAAGGCCTCGCTCTTCCGAGACCCGCGCGGCCTTTCTCGCCCTAGCCGTCACTGCGGCCTTGCGAGCCGGGGAGAACTCGGTGAAGTCAGGCGACGGAAGTTGGCCACTGGCCAACCAAAAATCTTTTGGTAGGGTTTTGCTCATTTGGGGGAATCCCGTTTTGGTGAATTTTAAAGGGAAGCCAGCAGGAACCCAACGGGGTCCCCTGAAAAATAACCCCTATTTATTTGATTCAGGAGGCTGCTTGCACAAGATCGCGCAGATGGTCATCAGCTCTGCTGAGCACTGCTACAGCTTGCAGGGCGTCTTCAGGAGGGGAACAAGCGGTGGAATCGAGGGGATGAGCTCGACTGTTTTGACCATGGTGAGCCCTGCTATCATGGTGCAAACGCTGTTGCAAGTTTCGCTGGCTAGGATGGAGTGGAACTTGATTCGCCGGTTCCGGGAGCTCTCCAGCATGCAGGCAGGGGTCTTTCTGCTGTGGCTGGTGTTTGGGGCTTGTGACCAGAGTTTGGATGCGGCAGCTGTTCGTCCCAACCAAGGCAACGGGCAGGCAATCGCATTCTCAAGCCTCGATAGATGCAGCGCACCCCTGCCCAGGCATGGCTGAAGCCTCGAACAAAGAAGGCACGTTCCTGTGTGTGTGTGTGTGTGAGAATGTGTGGGTGTGTGAGTGTTTGTGTGTGAGTGAGTGTGTGTGTGTGTGTGAGTGTGTGACTGTTTGTGTGTGTGTGAGTGTGTGAGTTTGTGAGAGTGCGTGTTTGTGAGTGTGTGCGTGTGTGAGTGTGTAGGAGTGTGTGTAAGTGTGTGAGAGTGTGTGTGTGTGTGTGAGTGTGAGAGTGTGTGTGAGTGTGTGTGAGTGTGTGTGTGTGTGAGTGTGTGGGTGTGGGTGTGTGTGCGGGTGTGTGATTGTGTGATTGTGTGAGAGTGTGTGAGTGTGTGTGTGTGTGAGTGAGTGAGTGTGTGTGTGTGTGTGAGTGGTTGTGTGTGTGATTGTGTGTGAGTGTGTGTGTGTGTAGGTGTGTGTGTGTGGGTGTGTGATTGTGTGAGTGTGTGTCAGTGTGTGTGTGTGAGTGAGTGAGTGAGTGAGTGAGAGTGAGTGTGAGTCTGAGTGTGAGTGTGAGTGTGAGTGTGAGTGTGAGTGTGAGTGTGTGTGTGTGTGTGTCGGTGTGGGTGCGTGCGTGCGTGCGTGCGTGCGTGTGTGTGTGTGTGTGTGGGTGCGTGCGTGCGTGCGTGCGTGCGTGCGTGCGTGTGTGTGCGCGCGCGTGCGCGTGCGCGTGCGCGTGCGAGTGCGCGTGCGCGTGCGCGTGCGCGTGCGCGTGC
>CAUJNA010000347.1:225000-229077 GCA_963377175.1 Effrenium voratum | reverse complement strand
TGTGTGTGTGTGTGTGTGTGTGTGTGTGTGTGTGTGTGTGTGTTTGTGGTGTGTGTGTGTGTGTGTGTGTGTGTGTGTGTGTGTGTGTGTGTGTGTGTGTGTGTGTGTGTGTGTGTGTGTGTGTGTGTGTGTGTGTGTGTGTGTGTGTGTGTGTGTGTGTGTGTGTGTGTGTGTGTGTTTGTGTGTGAGTGTGTGTGTGTGTGTGTGTGTGTGTGTGTGTGTGTGTGTGTGTGTGTGTGTGTGTGTGTGTGTGTGTGTGTGTGTGTGTGTGTGTGTGTGTGTGTGTGTGTGTGTGTGTGTGTGTGTGTGTGTTTGTGTGCGTTTGTGTGTGTTTGTGTGTGTGTGTGTTTGTGTGTGTGTGTGTGTTTGTGTGCGTGATTGTGTGTGAGTGTGGGTGTGTGATTGTGTGATTGTGTGATTGTGTGATTGTGAGATTGTGAGATTGTGTGATTGTGTGATTGTGTGATTGTGTGTGTGTGTGATTGTGTGTGTGACTGTGCGTGTGCGTGATTGTGTGATTGTGTGATTATGTGGTTGTGTTTGTGCGTGATTCCGTGATTGTGTGATTGTGTGATTGTGTGTGTGTGATTGTGTGATTGTGTGATTGTGTGGTTGTGTGGTTGTGTGGTTGTGTGTGTGATTGTGTGTGTGTGTGATTGTGTGTGTGAGTGTGTGAGTATGTGATTGTGTGATTGTGTGTGTGTGTGAGTGTGTGTGTGTGGGTGGGTGGGTGGGTGGGTGCCTGCGTGCGTCTGTGTGTGCGTGTTGATATTAGTGTTGGTGTTGGTGTTGGTGTGCGCGTGTGTGCGTGTGTGTGTGTGACGCTTTGCATGAGTGGCTGGGCTCTTGGTTCTAGAGGCGCAAGCCTGGTGCTTTTATTGCCCGCAATGCACTCAAGATATGTCGCGTGAACTGGACAGGCAGAGCGCCAGAAGGGTGCAAACACATGGGGAATTATTGAGAATAATGAGGGGTGAAAGGTGTGGGAGGTTAGCCTGTGGAACACATTCGTTTTCGAAGAGCTCTCCAATCCGCAGACCTGCGTGAACTTCACGCCACAAAACCGACAACAAAAAAAGCTGCGCCTGAGGAGGGTGTTTGCTTTTGACTGGACCCCTGTTTTTTGCCCAGCTTTTTGCAGTTTGTACCCTTCTGACTTTTGATCGCCTCCAGATACCAACTCTGCAAGGTGCAGGTGAAGCGCATGCCCCGGCCGGCTTCGGCGCCTTCGGTACCGTTCTATCGGCTCAGCGCAGCTTGGTGCAAAATCGGGGTAGCCGTTCTGACCGCAAGATGCGCAACGTTTCCGCAAGACGGAACGCATGAGTCTCGATTCGATCAAGTCGCTTTGGCAAAGCCTTTAAGGAGAACGTGAAAGCCAAGACAATGCCGCGGCCGACAGCGGCCAAGGCGAGGGGGCCAGGCGGCCACGTGCGCAGGATCATTTTTTTGCGGATGGTTGCTCAACTTGTGTGTTTGGTGCGCTTGCGTGTTTGTTTGTTGTGTTTGTGTGCTTGCTGCGTTTGGTGTGTTTGGTGTGTTTGGCGTTTATGTCAATAGTTACTTATGTTGAAAGATCAAGCAAAAGCACGAAAAAAGCACGAAAGTTCAAACAAAACCCCAAAAATACAATAGCAACCTCAGCTGGCGCTTGGATCCTTTGGGTGCGCGTTTTCTTTTATTACAATTCTCGAGGTTAGTTTGGGAATTCTGCACTTATTGCAGGTTGTTTGGAATTGCCAGGTGGGACGCGGTTGCCGCGCTGTTGGTTTTGTTGTGTGTTGTGGGTTTTGGGTAATTCTCGAGGTTCTCTTTTGAAGCTGTCCACTTACTTAGGGTTTGTTGATAATTTCTATGTTGGGATTCTTCGTGTTGACATTTCAGAAATTCTTCCTGAGTTGCTTTTCAAACTTTGGTTGCTGACCTGTTTGGTATTTGGCTTGAATTCTCAAAGTTTCTTTTTCAATATTCACTTACCCACCCTGAAAAAGGAATACACGTGTGGGGCTTTGTTGCTGACACAGTGTTTGTCTTGCATCTTTCATTGTCTTGAATTTTGGATTTGCCGTGTTGTTTGTTTGAAGTTTGGATGTTCCAGTTTCCGATCAGAATGGGCCCTACCATTGACAACTCTAAGATTGACCTTGCGCAAAGACGAAATGGTAGGTTCCAGAGCTTTGCTTCATATTGCCAATCCTACGTGTTATGAATCTTTGGTTTTAGTATTGGCAGTTTAAAGTTTAATATTGCCAAGGCTGAATCTCAGCTTCCGGCCGAATGTGACCTTGGCAGTTGGTCGTACACATCTGCTGTCAGTGATGGGGACGGGGCCACCTAGGCGTGTTTTATGGCACATGTTGTTTGGGAGTTTTTCTCGAGAAATGATACGCGTCCAAAAAATCGATGCCCCGAAACCCGAGAAGCGCCTGGAAAACGAGACCGCGCGTCCGAACGTCGGAATGAATACACCGCAGACAAGTCATTTTGACGCTGAATATGTGCCTCATAGCACCTATATAATATGTTGTATGTATTTCCGCGAATGTTCTATGAAGCCCCTATGCGCAATCACTGCATTGTTTGTGCATGTCTACGCACTTGCTAATGCATTTTTTACGCAAGATTGATTCCTCTATATATTTATGTGGCACTTCTCCTTGGTTTCTCTGAAAGGTTTATTCACTTTTTGAACAGTGCTTAAACACTGCATCAAAAAAGGGAAGATCATTCATTGAAAACAAACATAGAACAATGTTAGAACATTCACAGAACGTTCGTGGACACTTCTTCGGAACGTCAATAGCATATCTTCAGAAACTTGGTTTTGGCCAGTTGCATGGCAGCATCAAAACCACGTGGATTTGCTCTATTCACTTTCTTTTACATTTGCCTTCGGTTGATGGACCAAGCCCTGAAGCCCTCCTGTTTCCCTAGCATTTCTCTGAACATGTTGGCAGTTTTTATCCTGGTCTTGCTCCTTCACATGTGTTCTAAAGAAACATACTATGTCCTTTGCATCTTTGCAGTTGTCACCTGGGACAAACTGTCCGTAATAATTTCAAGAAACATGTCAAGTCATCACCTTTGTTATCTTCGTTACATTTGACTTGAGTTTGGCATGCGTCTTTTCCCCAAAAAACATGATCCAGATGATCTACGCCTGAAGGCGAAGGTGCAGGATTGGCGACGTCAGAAGTGCAAGGACTCTTGAAGTGGCGTTTTGCAGTAGTCCCTCCGGGCACATCAGGTGCAACACAGAACCATCAAAATATGTGTTCAACATCAACATATTTAGCTGTTTGGATGTCTGAAGTTATCTACGGCTTTGAGGCAAGATGCAGGGCTACTAGTCCCAGCCCGCAACGCTTTGGCTGCTTCAAAATTCTGATCAAGCATTGCCAGCCGCTTCAGGAGGAAGAAGGACCCTTCGGGGCGCAGGCCAAAGCCTTGCCTGCGCCAAAGGCCGGAGCGTTTCTTGGAGCGTGTCAGAAGATTGGTGAATCGCTGACGGGCAAAACACAAATGGGCAAGCTGATCGTCAGGGCAAGAAGGCCTGCCCTTCAGAGAAAAGGCCTCGCCCAGAGGACTTCTGGAGACGAAACGCATGTGTCATGACCGGGATGTGGGGCGCGGACAAATGGGAGTCGATCTAAATTGACGGAACTAGGCTTTGTGTACGGGAGACCTAGTGGATATACAAAGTGGTCGCGAAAGAGGGCGTAAGGGCGAGCGAAAGGAAAGTGGTCGGTGTTATGCACAATGGTTTTCAGGGCCCCGAATGGCTCCAAATGTTGTTTTGGGCTTGCGCAAAACAATTTTCAGACCAGTGTGAAGCATTTTTCGCATGCTGGGTTTGGAATCTGTAGCTTTCGATCCGGTTAGGACCCTTTAGTCACCAGGGCCTAAGGTCCCCCCCCAAAGGTCCCCCCCAAAAAAGTTAAGGCAAGTTCTTGGATGGGGGAGAGTTTTTTTCACCGGCTGGAAAACGAGTTCGGGGAAAAATCCCTGGCAGAATCCCCAGAAGTTATTTTCACCGGCTGGAAAACGACTTCGGGGGCACCCATCAAGCTCCTTATA
>CAUJNA010000347.1:182500-217500 GCA_963377175.1 Effrenium voratum | reverse complement strand
ACCAAAGCGCGGCCTACGACCACTTTCAGAGGCAGCTCAGCAAGAGCACGGAGCCGCCGGTCAAGAAGGTGAAGGACGGTCGTTTTTTTCCATGAGTTGTGGCTGAGATCTGCTGCGCGACAGCCCGGCGCGCGCAGGAAGAGCTGGATGACGGCGAGGACTCGAGGCAGGGCCCATCGATGAGACGACATGAACGTTGTGCCGTTTTCTGTCGCTTTGCGCAGGAGCGAAGCAGCTTCAGACTGCCCGTCACTGAAGCTCAAGAGGACAGCGATGACTGCCTTTCGCGCTCCCGACATTGAATCTGCTTGCAGGAGGGTGCGGCTTGGCGGCGTTGCCATCAGCGGCTCCAGCCGTCGCGGGAGCTTCCTGTGGAAGATCGTTCAGGCGGCGAGGAGGAGGCAAGGGGCACAGTGATAGAGTACACTGAAACCACATGTGTAAGTCTTTTGGATACTTGTGCCAAACACAAGCCAACCAGAGCACGGCAGACCAAAAGCAAAAGAGGGCCCGGTGGAGTTGTGCCCTAAAAGACAGAATGCCTTTGTCAGCCTTTTTCGACTATCATGGAAGGGAACAAGCGTGGTTTCGAGAAAAACTCATCTAGAGACAACCAGAGCCTGGCACAGGCTCAAGAAATCAATCAAGGAGGAGGGCAACTCGGACGACGAGCCTGACAATGGAAGGCTTGCGGGCTTGCCCTTTGATGAGCTCCCCTCTGTCATCAGGGTTTTGCGAGGGGGGTCGCTTTCATATGATGGGATGCGCTCAAAGCGTGGGAAACAGCTTGGCGAAACCTCAAACAACGATTACTTGTTTTCCTGGAAAGCCTGAAAGGCGCCAGCTACTCTCACGTGCGAAAGTCGTTGCGTTTGACACGTGGTCCCCTGAGACGGTTTCATCGATCAAGTTGAGGTTTTTTGGGTAGACCGCGTGAATTGGCACACATGGAAAACACGTTCCCTCAAACATTTTTGCGGAGCAGTTTGCGTTGGGGATGCTGAGGCAGGCCACACGCCTGAAATTAATCGCCCTCAACAAGATTCCTAGAACCCGGGTCTTGGAAGGCTAAACGCATTGGCGCACGCCTGAAAACACGAATTAATCTTCAACAAGATCTCCAGAGCAGCTTGCTTTGGTGAAGTTGAGGCTTGGGGAGACGAAGCGTCAACCGGCAAACGCATTAAGCACAGCTAGCCCACAGGATTTGCAGAGCAGTTTGCTTCAGCGATGAAATCTTTTCGGTAGGCGTTGAGGTAGGTCGGGTAAGGCCAATCACATTGGCAAACCAGGATATGACATTGGGCGGCTGCGCGTTCTCCTTCTTCTTCTTTTTTTTCGGACACGTTTAAGACTCATCTTTGGACTTGTTTTATTTGGACAAACTTGCCAGACGTTCCTGCCTTTTCAAGGTCTTTACCTGCTAGGCCACGCGAGGTTTTGAAAGGGTTGAAGTTTTAGGAACGCATTGAACTGCGCTTGATCCGAATGTGCCATGAGGCTTGCCTTCTTAGCAGTGCTCGTGCGTATAATTACTAATCAGTTGAAAATTGACTGTTGTGGTTTGAGTGAATGGGGCGACATCCTCACGCTCTGCGCAGCGGGCAACTTCTTAGTAAAGCGCATCAGAAAGTGCCCATAGCCCTGCTCCAGAGCCACTTTCATTTGCGGTGCGCATCAACTCTTCCGAGAACAGCCCCCCTAGCGGGAGCCTGTTTTCAACTGGGATTGTATACAGACATATTTCTAAACGCGGGCTATGTCTTTCTGCGACCCTGTTGGTAATGTCTACCTCGGATTAATAAGCACCCCCCCCCCCCGCCCCTCAAACAACTTCCCTCCCTAAATAGTGTTCTGAACTTGATTATGAATTGCTAAGTATTGCACACAAATTTGTGTGGTTCAATTGATTTAGTATTGCGGGAGCCTACTTTTGAGATTGGATTCGGGTCTCCAATTGTTTAGTATTGGTGGATTTGAGTTTTTAATTCAGTTTGTATTGCTGGAGCCGGCCTCCTTTTGAGATTTGACTTGAGGGATTTGAGTTTCCTATTGGTTTAGTATTGCTGAGGGATTTGAGTTTCAACTGGTTTAGTATTGCTGGAGCATCTTTTGAGATTTGACTTGTTTGGATTCCAATTGATTTAGTATTGCTGGTGACACTTCTATTGTTTGGGGGGGGGGGGTAAGAAGGAATCTTGATTTAGGGGGGCCCCCTAATAATGTTTTTTCAACCCCCAAGTACTACCGCCCTTGTGGGGTTGATTGGGGGCCACTTTTTAAACAAGCGTTTGTAAAGATTTTGCAGTTCGGGAGCTGGGTTTTTGTTGGTTGCAAAAGCTAGATGATTGAAATCATAGGGAGCAAGTTTCAAGGGACATCTTTTGAAGATTGAGCCTTTTACTGAGAAAGCCTTTTCAAACACGAGTTGAGCATTTTTGGGGGGGGGCAACCAATAATCTTTATTTAGGGGGAACCTCTAAATAAAGTCTTTTTCAATCCCCAAGTACTACCCCCCCTTGTAGGGTTGATTCGGGGCCACTTTTCAAACAAGACCATGTAAAGAATTTGCAGTTTGGGAGCTAATACTTGTTGTAGATCTGAAATTTTAAGGCAGGCGAGGCAGATACTGACCAATCAGACAAGCTGGTGGAAGAGGTTGAGAAAATGCTAGCGGGTGTGTGTGTGTGTGTGTTGTTTGGTGTGTTTTTGTGAGTGTGTGTAGATTCCCCGCCAAAAAAACACAAAAAACAACATAACTGTATTTCGGGGGGTTTATTAATCAGTGCCGGCCCACAACATAACTTTAATCGGGGGAGGTTTTTAAATGATAGGGTATTGCGTGCGCAACGTCCGCGAATCCGAGAAGGGGCAAGCAAAACACATTCAGCATACTACTCGTTAGGTGTTTTGTGAGATTGAAAAATGTCCTCAGACTACAGCGCAATCCTTAAGGATATCCAACTTTGTTGCAAGTGTTTTGGATCTCCCATTTTTCCCGTATTCGCGCTTCAACTCTGAAGCCTCCTAGCTCCAGCATACCTTTCAACCTTGAAGCTTTTGGGCTTTCGAAACCCAGAGACCCTCCAGTAAATGTCCGGTTGTTTGCGACTTTGCGTTGCTGTTTTTTGTCCGAAAGCCAGGCTAATTACCCATGCGTTTACCTCGAGTATCCCTTCACCAAATATTGTAGGCAAGGGGCTCGGCATATTTGTCTTTAATGATTTCAAGAGTTTGGCCCAACTCAGTGAAACCAACATTGCCCTTCTGCCTGTAAATATTTAATGCTTGCAGCTTTCCTTTTCATAGAAAGCTACTTGTTTTCATTTGATGCCACCTTTTGGGCTGAGAGCACCGCCTGGACCTGTGGGCGAGCGACAAACAGCAACAGCCAAGCGTGAGCGCACGGCTGCACGCGATTGTTTTCATGGCGCTGGCGATTTTCAACCTGGGAATTTGAATAGCTTGGACCAACTCCATCAAGCCAAAGCTACCTTTGGTTCATGTGTGCTGCTTTAGTTCCCAATTTCTACTCTTAAAACCCATCAACACTACATATAGTCAGTGACATCAAAACTACTTGATGCCACCCTAAAACTCATCAACCAATTGTGCATCATGTAAAGCTGAGGCACATGTGAAACCCAAAAAGGGTGCTCGCAAAAACGACTTTCTTGACCCCCTTTTGACCCCACGCCAAAGTGGCCCAAGGCTGAAAGCCTGCGTGCGATTGTTTTCATAGCGCTGGCGATTTTCAAACTGGGAATTTGAATAGCTTGGACCAACTCCATCAAGCCAAAGCTGCCTCGTTCATGTGTTCTGCTTTAGTTCCCAATTTCTACTCTTAAAGCCCATCAACACTACCTATAGTCAGTGATCGCAAAGCTACTTGATGCCACCCTCAAAACTCATCAACCAATTGTGCATCATGTAAAGCTGAGGCACATGTGAAACCTAAAAAGTGGCTGGACAAATTGATTTTCTTGACCCCCTTTTGACCCCACGCCGGCTGAAGCACCGCCTGGACCTGTGGGCGACCAACAGCAACAGAGAAGCGTGAGTGCACGGCTGCATGCGATTGTTTTCATGGCGCTGGCGATTTTCAAACTGAGGGTAGCTTGGACCAAGCGCTTTGTTCGTTCTTCATCCCAGGGCCGTCTTTGCTTCAGGAGCTGTTTAAACACTGAAGCTTTTACCCGCTACGCACTTCCTAATCCAGGGCCGTCTTTGATTCGAGAGACCCCGTGCACCTGTTCAAACACTGAAGCTTTTACCCACTTCTCGCTTCCCAAAAGATTAAAGATGAACAATGCGCTTTGTTCGTTCTTAATCCCAGGGCCGTCTTTGGTTCAGGACACCCCAAACATAAACAATGCGCTTTGTTCGTTCTTAATCTCAGGGCCATCTTTGGTTCAAGAGACCCCACACACCTGTTCCAACACAGAAGCTTTTACCCACGACGCGTTCCCAAAGATTAAGATGAACAATGCGCTTTGTTCGTTCTTCATCCCAGGGCTGTCTTTGCTTCAGGAGATCCCAAAGACCTTTTTAAACACTGAAGCTTTTACCCGCTACTTTACCCACCACGCACTTCCCTACAGATGCAAGATGAACAATGGGCTTTGATCATTCTTAATCCCAGGGCCATCTTTGACCAGGGCCATCTTTGATTGGAGAGACCCTGCGCACTTGTTCAAACACTGAGGCTTTCTTCCCAACAGATTCAAGATAAACAATGCGCTTTGTTCATTCTTAATCCCAGGGCCATCTTTGGTTCAAGAAACCCCGCACACCTGTTCAAACACTGAAGCTTGTACCCACTACACGCTTCCAGCTTCTGTGTTGGAACAGGTGTGTGGGTTCTCCTGAATCAAAGATGGCCCTGGGAGTAAGACTGAACAAAGCGCGTTGTTCGTCTTAATCTTTTGGGAACGCGTAGTGGGTAAAAGCTTCAGTGTTTGAACAGGTGTGTGGGGTCTCTTGAATCAATGATTGCCCTGGGATGAAGACTGAACAAAGCGCATTGTTTGTCTTTTATGTGTTGGGAAGCGTGCAGCGGGTAAAAGCTTCGGTGTTTGAACAGGTGTGTGGGGTCTCTTGAATTAAAGATGTTCCTGGGATTAAGAATGAACAAAGCGCATTGTTCATCTTTTACCCACTACGCGCTTCCCAAGAGTTTAAAGATGAACAATGCGCTTTGATCGTTCTTAATCCCAGGACCGTCTTTGTTCAAGACACCCCACACACGTGTTCAAACACTGAAGCTTTTACCCACTACGCGCTTCCCAAAAAAATTAAAGATGAACAACGCGCTTTGTTTGTTCTTAATCCCAGGGCCGTCTTTGATTGGAAGCAGCATTGATTAACGGGTTGCGCGTTGTGCGGTTTACGGATTAGCTCATGCAGCTTGCGGACTGCACATTATGCGTTGCGGGTATTGGATCAGGTTCTGTGTTACGCTTGGCGCAAGTATGACACCCTTCGGAAAAGACTCAGATAAACAGGGTAAGTCCTATGTTGTAGGACCAGATTGCCCTGTAAGAGGCACAAGCGAAACGACACACGATGAGATGACATAATATTACAGGCCAGAACTGACCACGGACACGCCGATGCCTTGCCACCCGCTAGTTTTCGTTCCCTGCTTCGCAAGTGGGTTGACACTTTTGGTTGTGAATTTCAACAGACTGGCCCAACTCTGTCAAACCACAGAAACCTATTGTGCCCTGTGTTTTGTGTACCTTTTCATTCATCCGTTCATTCACTCACTCACTCACTCACTCCTTCACTCCTTCACTCCTTCACTCCTTCACTCCTTCACTCCTTCACTCCTTCACTCCTTCGCTCCTTCACTCCTTCACTCCTTCACTCCTTCACTCCTTCACTCCTTCATTCATTCATTCATTCATTCATTCATTCATTCATTCATTCATTCATTCATTCATTCATTCATTCATTCATTCATTCATTTTATCATTGCCAGTCGTGTCATGTCATTTCATTTCATTGAGTTTCATTTCATTTCATTTAGTTTCATTTCATTTCATTTCATTTCATTTCATTTCATGCATTCACGGATTCATGGATGCATGGATTCATGGATTCATGCTTCCATTCATTGATCCCCAAGCTATTCAAATTCCCAGTTTGAGAATCGCCAGCGCCATCAAAGCAGTCGCACGCTTAGCTGTCGCTGTTGGTCGCCCACAGGTCCAGGCGGTGCTTTCAGCCTTGGGCCACTTTGGCGTGGGGTCAAAAGGGGGCTAAGAAAAACGATTTTCCCAACTCCCTTTTTAGGTTTCACACCCTGCCTCAGCTTTACATGATGCACAATTGGTTGATGAGTTTTAAGGGTGGCATCAAGTAGTTTTTGCGATCGCTGACTACATATAGTGTTGATGAGTTTTAAGAGTAGCAATTGGAAACTAAAGCAGCAGACATGAACGAAAAGGTAGCTTTGGCTTCATGAAGTTGGTCCAAGCTATTTAGGTTCCCAGTGTGAAAATCGCCAGCGCCATGAAAACAATCGCGTGCAGCCGTGCACTCACGCTTGGCTGTTGCTGTTGGTCGCCCCCACAGGTCCAGGCGCGGTGCTTTCAGCCTTGGGCCACTTTGGCGTGGGGTCAAAAGGGGGTCAAGAAAATTGTTTTTTCCAACCGTTTCATGTGCCTCAGCTTTGCATGATGCATAATTGGTTGATGAGTTTTAAGGGTGGCATCAAGTACTTTTCGAACAACAGGTTTGCCGCGAGCGTTTCAATTACAGGCAGAAGGGCAATGTTGGTTTCACACAATTGGGCCAAACTCTTGATATCATCACAGAATATGCCAAGCCCCTTGCCTACAATATGTTTGTGTAAGGGATACTCCAGGTAAACGCGTGGGTAACATGCCTGGTTTTCGGACAAAAAACAACAACGCAAAGTTGCAAACAACCGGACATCACTCCCGGAGGGTCTGGATTTCGAAAGCCCAAAAGCTTCAAGGTTGAAAGGTGTGCTGGAGCTAGGAGGCTTCATAGTTGAAGCGCGAATACGAAAAACGGGAGATCCAAAACACTTGCAACAAAGTTGGATATCCTTAAGGATTGCGCTGTAGTCTGAGGACATGTTTCAATCTCACAAAACACCTAACGAGTAGTATGCCGAATGCGTTTTGCTTGCCCCTTCTTGGATTGGACGTTGCGCATGGTGCACAATACCAACAGGATCACAGAAAGACATAGCCTGCGTTTAGAAATATGTTTGTACACAACCCCAACTGAAAACAGGCTCCCGCTGGGGGGGGCTGTTCTGGGAAGAGTCGATGCACACCGTAAATGAAAGTGGCTCTGGAGTAGGGCTATGGGCACTTGCTGATGCGCTTTACTAAGAAGTTGCCCGCTGCGCAGAGCACGAGGGTGTCGCCCCACTCACTCAAACCACAACAGTTGGTTGTCCGCATTCGGGTTGTTGCATAATGTTGAACCGGTTATTTGCGAAATTGTTTCCCCAGACACGCCACGCGTCAGGCAGCATCAATGAGACTTTCGGTTACGCATGGACTTCTGTGACTTGAACTTGCCTTGCTAGACAACTGAAAACCTCACGCTTTTTGGGCACAGGAAGCTCAAATAGAAGCACAGCACTAGTCGGTGCGCCGTGGATTGAAGCACACCTGATTTTTGTTGCCTGCGACATCCTGCGATGCTCCTCATGCGTAGCATTCCTCGCGCGCTTCCTTCCGAAAAGCGGATGTTTCACAATTTATTCATTGAGTAAGTTTGTTCAATCTGCAGATTACCTTCGCACATCAACTGCTATAACGCAACTACACATTCTCTGCTGCAGCAAACCTTTTCGCAGCAGTGAGTAGACCAGCGACGGATCATCAACAGTCTCCCACTCGGCCATCGGACGAGGTGTCGGGCCATCGAGGACCTTTTGCAATTTTCCGGTCTACCACTCCAGGACACAAAGCATCTACTTCAAAGCCCTTAAGGAGTTGCACGGCACCGCGTTACTGTGCTCGATGAACACATGCGATTTCTCAAGTAAGGAAAAGGAGTTACTGAAGGCAAACCACTGCCACACAAAGCAATTGCGACTGAATCGCCACATTTATAATGCGATCATGCCAAAACACATGCTCTGCAAGAGGTTCATCACAAGCTCAAGTAAAGCCCAAGTAACGAAAACCATGCCCAAAAGCAGTCAAAACTTAGATTCCCTCGACCGCCCCCTCGCTTCCAGGTAACAAAAAGAGTTGAAACTATGCCAAAGAAGCTCAACACTGTTTACGTTCAATAGTAATGTGTAGTTTACTTGTACTAGTATGTTTTAACTGTTTGAGAACACAGTAGTAAATCCTTATTCGTAAATGTAAAATTTAGAATAAACCCATCAAGTAGTAGATTCACTAATTTTGCAGACTAAGGGTTGTTGAGCATGCGATTTGCCATTGGCTTGATTCAGTTGCAGGGGCCCTTCCCGAGCACCTCGTTGCGTTGGTTTTATTGGCAGGCTGCGGGCTTTCAAGAAGAAGCGAAAACGCAAGGGCTTGGTCGGTTTGGTTGGGTGTGCCGTGTGACGGGAGAAGCTTGCGCACAGGTCCGAGAGCTACGTTCGCAAGCCCCGGCAAGTCTTCATCTTGCGGCGAGCCCAGCAGGACGTGAAGGACAGCACGTTTTTTTCTAGAGAGCCTGACAGGAATGATGGGCCACAGAATTCGCACCACGATCGGCAAAGTTTGTCTGCGTAGGAGTGGGACCCTGGCGCAGCTTACGCAGACGTTGACCAAGTCTTGGAAAGCTGGGTGCACCTCCTCGAGCTTCGCGACGCGCGGACTCTGCTCTGGGCGCACGAGCGGATCTCTTCGTGCTTTAGGCGCGGCAGTCCGCCTGAGTGCAGCGATGTGTGTTTGGGGACAAAGACGGCCAGGCATGGAGAGCACCAAGGACGACCCGTCGCAAGCCTCGTAGCGGACCTGCGCAACGGCCTGGACTCGATGGACATCATGCCGTTGGTAGGCACGAGTGGACAGCTCCGTTGTTACGTTTTGGAAGGGCCTTTAAAAACCAGCAGGGGGCAATAAAAACGACTCTCAACCAAATGGAGGCTAACCTTCCTCTACCCGAATCGGTTTTGAGGACGTGGCCCAGCTGAGACAAACCTTTTCGCCACCCAAAAAGGGCATCTCAAGGCACATCGGCCCGAGCATTGGCATTGGAACTTACAGGGTCCTCCAGTAGAGATGGTTGAACAAGGGTACCTTTTATTGTAGTTTATTTTAGTAGGGGAACCTCCCCCAAAAAATTGGTTAAAGGGCACTACTGGGGGACCTAGTTAAAGGGTCCAGGTGCGCCTCCGCGACAGGTTGGAGGTATGAGGGATTCCTTCAAACCTGTAATAAGTAAAGGACCTAGAAATCATAGCCAGTGGATCCCTCGCACCCATGTTCTGCTTCTTTCTCTTCAGGCCGCCGTGGCCGACGCTTTCTTTTGTCACTTTTGCTTGGCAATTGACAGGTGTGGAGGACGAGCGAGGAACGTGGGTGATCTCCGGCAACCGGAGGCTCCATGCGCCTGGAGCCCAAAGATTGTGCTTCTGACAAGCGGCGCCCACGCTGATGACTGAGGTTGAGAACCTGGGCTCTCGAGTGCGAAGGGGAGGTGCTGGTGCGGATTCTCGTGCACAAGCACGGGAAGGACATTCCGCAGTCTCTCTTCGCGAAGTACGTGGCTTGGCCGCACCTCAGCGGCCTCTTTCGGCTGGCTCTGGCCTGCCTCTAAGGTGGAGGCCTCGACGAGCAGAACGGGAGGCTGGCCAGAAGTGGGCGGCGCATGCTGCTTGGCACCAGTTCAGCGGCAAAAGAAAAAACGGGATACACAAAAAAGGAACTGCGTGATGTTCGCGTAGGTCAGCGTTGGGGTTGGTGGCATCCGCATATGCGTGTTTTTGGGGCTTCTGCAATGATTGGGAGAGCAGCTAAATGATGGCTATGAGAAATCTCTCGCTCTCTCTCTCTCTGTTGGCGCCAGAGTGGTCTCAACCGATTTTGGCAAATGCCAAGCTCGCTACCACGAGCCGACTGTACGACAGGGTCGACTGTACGACAGGGCGAAAACGCTTGCGTGCCAAGCAAGACGCCTCCAAACGGCTACCCCTGAAACGCAAAGGGAACTCGTGGCCTGACAAGGTCTTCCAAGAGACTGCGCCTGCGCAGCGAAACGACACGCAATGCAAAGACACGACTCACGCACAGGGCCAGTGAAAACAACACTCATCGATCTATCAAAGCAAAAACACGCTTCCACGACAAATCCTAATGGGGCATGCCTATTCGCCTCGCCGCGGACGGTTGCGGCTTCTGGAACAACTCCTAGTGAACACGCCCTCACCCCCAGACCCCAACTAAAAACCGGTAAACCTTCGCTACGCGTGTGGGAGAAATCAACGGGAGGGTAATATGCTTCATGAATAGAAACCGCCAGGGCTCACCAAAACGAGAAGGCCTTCCAGAAGCCACTTTTAAGTAACGGGGTTGCAATTGGCTCAATGACGCTGAGGCGGCTGGCAGCGCTCCACGGCATCGGCCAAGGCATCTCCAGCCGCGGCGCTTTGGCAGCAATCGTGAGGGTTGGAGGCCAGAAGAGGGGAGCCCTAAGGACAAAGCGCCAGGTTTGAGGCGGCGAATTCAGGCTTGAGGCTTGCGAGGCTCCGGCTGTCAGCGTCCTCACAGCGCTTGTCCAAAGCGAATCGACTTTTTGACTTTTTGGTTTTCTTGTTATGGCCTTTTTTTAGCCAAAGCCGCAAGCGTTAGCCGTAAATTTCCAGGACTTTTGGGCAAGTGAGTGTCACAGCACTTTGAGGCAGACATGTGTAGTGGATCCGCCTCCGGCCCTGGCTGCAAAGGCCATTCAGACCACCCCGCCCCAACAAGCAGTGGATGCCCATGTTGAGAGGGACACATCCATAACCGTTGGGTGATGAAACAGAATGACCGCAAACAAGCGCCACTTATTTGTTCTGCCCCCCCAAAAAAAACACGTGTGGCTCATGACCAGTACTTCACGCTTCCTCTTTCCATGCAAACATGAACAGCGATTTTCCGAGGCGTAGCCTATGTTGCTGGCTTGCCGGCGTCAGGTTTTACTTTGAACAACCCAGACAAGAGGGCTTCTTCCTTGGGAGGGGCCTTTGGCAGCGCTAATTGTTTTTAAACGTGAATGAGGGGGTGGTCAAGCCAAAAGGAAAATAGGCAACCCCGTTGGAAGCGTTAGAAACACCGGAAACCTCGAAACATGTCGATTCACCTCCAGTTCCCGGAGCGAACTTTGGACTGTCGTAAGGTGCAAGATCAAGGCCGGCCGTCTGTCAAGAGAAGATGCTTGTAGGCAGGGTTGGTTCAGAGATGACTCACCCTGGCCCTCGACCGAAGTTGCTGAAAAGCAAATCGGTGCTTGGGTGGAGATGCGTCGTTCTGCCGGGGGCTTGACCTTTGCCGATGAAATTGCAAAAGAGCTGCTTGTCCATTTGCATGGCGTTTGGCATTGCCAATCAGAGGCATGCGGCTTGCTCCGGCAAACTTCGGACAGCAAACTGCGCACAGGCCCAGCGTTGCCAGCAACCTTTCCCCAGCTGCAAGGCGAGGGCGCGCTGCGTTTGTTCAGCATCTTTGGAAGTCAACGGCTGTTTTCTAGCGTCCTTTGCACTTCGCCTGTTGCTTGCTGTTGCCCACCTTTGACTTCTATTAAACCAGTTCAACCCCAACTTGTCTTGACTCAAGACAGTTTTTCGTATCAACACGGCGGTCCATGGTCTACGCAAAAGTCCTTGGCGCGAAAGCTTGTTTTTCATGTGAAAGCGCGCTTCAAGGGCGAATTTTGACACCGCTGTTTTCTTGGAAAGCAGGTCCTGAGTGACCCTGTCAGGAAGGTGGGAGGGCAACGACGCCACGTATGTGGTTTTCCCTTTTGGCTGCGCCACTTGGTCTGCAACCAACCACTCTGGCAGCATTGAGTTTCTGAGAGCCGCACTCAAGTCACAGTTTTGCCAGGAATGGCGATGTCTTCGATCGAAGGCAGGCACAGTCAAATGCTTTAGCCGCTTGGCTCCCATGCTCTCGGCCTCCTGACGCCGCCCTTGTCGCGTCAAAACTCCGCGTCGATCGCGCGCCCAGGCTTGAGCTACCGCGCTGGCGATGTCACGTGGGGCTTCGGGCGCTTCAAGGCCAGGCTCCTGGACTCGAAGCTGCTCTGGCCTCTCGGCGGAAGAAGAAAAAAAAACGCCAAGCGGAACGGCGAGGGCTCCGGACGGCGCGGCTGTTGGGCGGCTTTAAAAAAAAAAAAAAAAAAATCTGGCCTGCCAGCGTTTTTCTTGGGAATACGGGAGCAGAGACAAAGTGAAAATGAAGCAAACTGGTGGCAAGGGCCTTGAACTTGATAGTTTGTGGACAACAAAATCGGAGTGTGAGAAGGTGGAAGGGTCTCCTGGCGAAGGTCACGGAAGGTCACGCTCTGGCCTCTTTTGGAAGTTGCCATGCGTCAGGGCCAGTGGCTGGTACGAATTGTGACTATCAGGGCCAAGGGCCAACACGGACCAGTAAGGGCTGTTGCCTTTTTGGGCTGTGGCCTTTTTGCGGCTACCCTTGCTATGGCTTTGAATGTATAATTATCAGGTGAGGTGACGTGGGTTTTTTGCAAGAAATTCTAGTGGCCGTTTTACTTGTCAACAGTGCATATAGAAATAGGTAGAATGCGGGTGCTGTGTAGCGCAAACAAGCCATGATCGCAGCAGAATGTTATATGATTTATCTAGCCTACATCCCATCTCTTTTGGGGTGTCCCCTAGTTTCTGGGAGGTTTCAACTTTTTTCCACATCCTTCCGGGCAAATTAGTTTTTTTCCCCATTGAGGCCTTTGAATATTTTCGCAAATTGTGTGAATCCGAGGCTGGATGAAATTGGACAAATTGCATTTGAATGGCACCGATAAATACAAATTAATATAGATTATATTTTGAAAATGATTTTGAGGAAAAATATAATTGAACATTAATTAAATAGAATAAATATATTTATTATAATTAAAATACTAATTGATATATATCTATATATAAAACATAATAAAAAATAATAATGGGAAAAAATAATAATAATTTATAATTAATTTATTAGTTTAGATATTTGATAAATATTTTAAAATTTAATATATATAGAATTATATAATTGAATATGAATTAAACATATATAAAATAAAAATATAACAACAAATTATTGATATATTTGGAATTTAATATATTTATAATATATTGAAATAATAAATTATGAAATATAATGAAAAATTTTAATATTGTAAGTGTTAGTAAGGCATATATTGATATTATTTTTGTGATATTGTTTGTTATATATGAATTCTTTTTTCTTATTTACAATGTTGAAGTTAAGTATGTAATTTGTTTTTTGATGTTTAATATGTTGTAATGTATTTTTTAGTGGATTGTATGGTTTGTATTTGTAATATTTAGGGTTTTAATTATTATATATAGATTATTTATTGATTTTGTGTTTATGTTTGTTGTTTTATATTATTTGTTTATAAACATTTAGATATACGAAATTTGTGTAATTTAGCTAGAAATCGTTTTGAAATTTGTTTTTTTTTTTTTTTTTGGAAAGAATATTAAATATGTATTTATATTTTTTTATATTTATGAATTTTAATAAGTTTTAAAATAAATTCTGATTAATTTTCCTAATTTCATATATTGAGATTGTTCGCCTATTGTATGCGGATCTTTCTCTCCTATTTATAATGTTGAAGCCAAACACTTATATTGCAAATTCAATATTGTAATAGGGGAAGGGGGACTATATTTTCCTTAGTAAATCGTATCTTTTGGTTTCTTGCTCCGTACTTGGCTTTAACCATACATATTATTTAGTTGTTAAAATAATTAATTTTAAATTAAAAAATTAAATTAGATTATGAATTATAAAATATATTAAGAATATAATTGATTTATTATTTTTTAATTTATATATTTTATGTATTTATATATTATTTTTTGTATTTCTAAAACAGATTGGATAAAGAACAGATTGGATTATTTTAGCCGTTTTGGTTTGAATAGTTCTTCTTATATTTATTTTTTTAATTTTTGTTCCTTAAATATATTATATATTTAAAAATATTTAAAATTATATAAAATATATTTTTTATATTATAATATTATTATAAATATATTTATATTATAAAGAAATAACATTATATTTTTAGAAGGATTACCCCCAAGCTTGTATTAGGGTTAATATTCTATTAAAGGTTCCACCAAAATTATATTAAGATTTTACAAGGAGTCTATAAGGCCAATAAGATTAAAATTATTTAAATATATTTTATTTACAATATATATATATATAAAATTAATATATTTAATTAATATATAACCATTATTATATAAATAAATATAAAATATATATATTAAATTATAATAATAATATATTATAAAGATATAATTTAATTTAAATAATTTAATAAATATATATATATATAAATAATATAATAATTAAATAAAATAAAAAATATATAAATAATTAATTAAAAACCATATATATATATATTAAAATATAATACCACAATTTTATATAACCACAAACATTAAAACACAAAAATAAAATCCATCAACATCAATCAAATATATAAATAATAATCCACAATTTAGTCTTCCTTCAGAATCCTTTATCAAAAAAAAAAAATGTATTAAAAAAAGAATATAAATATTCCGAATATATATATATATAAAATCAATATCCTCAATATCATTAAAAATATCTTATTTTAGATGTTTTTTGTTTTAATTGTGTCACGGAAACACAGAACCACAAAGCCACAAAACGAACAAATTAGAACAATATAATCACACAACCACAGAACAATACAACCAGAAACGCAAAAACACAGAACAACGCAACCACAGAACCACAGAAGCACACTGCCACAGAAAACAAAAACACACAGATACAAAAACACAGAAAGCAACCACATAACCACACCACAACAGAACCACAGAACCAAAACCACAGAACCACACAACCACTCCACACGTTGTTGCTGCCCGTGCTGTCACAGTCCCCGGAGCCTCGGCATGTGTGTCGTCATTGCGCTTGGGTGTTCGCGCTCGCATTTCTCGCAGCCACCCTGCATGCCTCTACAATCGGGCCAGTATGAAGGCCAAGAAGCTTGCTAGCCCAATTTTTTCCAGTGCCCCAACCGCTTCCTTCTTGCCCTGTCACGCCCCCCAGCCAAAAATTGGCCGAATTTCGGCCTCCTGGCGCTCCTGTCCAGAGGCCAGCAGCGTGTGCTTCGCAACTGGCGACGCACAGAAGCACAAGGCGGCACACGCGCAACGCACGCAGCGCCCTCACGCGCCAGCGCAAAGCACGCGCGCACGCAAGGCGCCAGCACACAACGCAACACACGTACGTGCGCGCGCGGCAACACAGCGCAACGCTCGCGCGCGACGCACGCGCGCAAGGCACCCAGGCATGCGGCACAGCGCAACCCGACAAGCATGCAACGCGCACGCTAGAAGCCCGAAATATCGGTCGGGTGTATGTCAAGCAAAAAAAAAGAAAAATCACCAATATTTCGTAGTCGAAAATCAAAGAATTTCAGGATATCATGACGAAATATTACGGAAGTTTCGAATCCCTGGCACTCCCGAACCCACCCTGCGCCAGAAGCGCGCAATTTTGCAAGTTTTCAAGGCACAAACGGCCTTTCCCTTCCGTCGACTGAAAACACTATGTAAGAAGCAGCGGCACCAGGAGCAACAAATATCGAAGATATTTGGGCCTGCTGGCCGCGATTTGGGCGGCCGGTTTCCGGAAGTACGCCCCAGCGGCGACACGCAGAGCTCCCTCGCTGTTAAAAAGTATTATAGAAATAAGCAAAAACCAAATCATATAGAAATATATAAAATAACAGTGTGCCCTCTTGCACATACAATTTCTTTGTCTTGATTGAATTAGTCCGGGAATTTCTCAAATAAGAACGGGTGCTCCAGCGCCTGAATTGCGATTTCGCTATTTCCTGGGAATCGAAACAAGGCACAAGTTCCAGGCCATCTGAGACGACGGACGCCGTTCGGGATCAAGAATGAGGAGCGATGCGGTGAAGTTGGCCAAGGACCTTGACTTTTTGCAACGGCGCGTGTTGCAACCTTGACGTTTTTGCAACGGCAGCAAATACATGTGATTGCTATCACCCAAGCAGGACACTTCCTGCAAAAGCGGAGAAGAGCGATGCAATCAAACTCATGCCATGAAAGAAAAGGTCCCCCACCCCCACCCCCACCCCCACCCCCACCCCCACCCCCACCCCCCCATGCAGCCCTGACATAACCCGGGCACTTCTGCCTGCAAAGCACACCATGGTGCGGAACTGTGGCAACTTGGCTGTGGTGTGAAGGTGTGACTGCCGGCTGCAGGTATTGAAAAAGGAATTACAATTCTTGCAAAGTGGGCTGATGCTGGGCTGCCAGCATGTGCTCCTTTTGCACAAGCTTATGCAATGCCTTCTGCTGCTTGACCTCCAGCTGCAACTTGCAATTTCTGCCACCAAAATACACCCACATTTTTCGGGGTCTCCTAACACACATGGTCCATACTATTCTGCATTCACCATGACCAGCCTTCATGGCAGATTCTGCTTCAGGCGAACGCAAACGCCAAGCTTTGGGGTCCTGCCGCTCGACAAATCGCAAAGCATCGCAAAGCGAGCTTACCTTCCCAGTTCGGATCCTTCTGCACGAATCGGCCATCTGGTCTTTGCCCAGCCCTTTCTAGAAGCGCTTGAGGGAACCTACAAGACAAGGACACAGTTTTTCCGCAAGCAAACCCATGCCTCTCAATGCTCTGCTCCATCATCGAGAGATGTTCTAGACTTTCATGAGTCCTGAACCTTACAATGCGATTGGCAAAGCAAACCAAAACATCGCAGCGAAACATGGCGGAGAAGCAGGAGTTCGCCAGTATAGAGCTCCACTACGATGCATCCAACTGACCACAAGTCTGACCGCTCATTCCAACCTCAGTACCGCGCAGTCGCAGAACGAGCAACATTTGTGTCAAGGCCCTGCAATATCCTCGCATTCGGATGGATATCTATCCTGTGCGAATATGTTATCCTTTCTTCTCTTCTGTTGTCCTATCTTATCCTATCCATCCCATGTTGGCCTATCTTACCTTGTATTATCCGATCGTAGCCTATCTTATCCTTTATATTTATTGATCTATCCATCCATGTATACATATATATATATATATATATCGATCTATCTACCTACCTATCTATCTATCCCACCCTATCCATTATACATTCCATATCTTTCCTATCTATCTCATCGTGTGTGGCTTATGTATGTCTTACCTACCTTATCAACCTTATCTAGCTTGTCTATATCTAACTTATCATGTATTATGTTTGATTAGCCTATCATATCCGCCTTATGCTGCCTTATCCTATCCTACCCTATCTTATCCGATGTGTCTATCAATCTATCTATCTATCTACCAATCTATCTATCGTATCTATCCTATCTAGATATCATACATGGCCTATCTTTCCTATCTGTCCTATTTGTCTAATGTTATCTATCCTATCTACATTGTCCATAGTATCTGGCTGATCTATCCTATATGTCTTATCTACGTTGCCTATCATATCTATCACGTCTGCACTCTCTACCTTGATACATTGTCTTGTCTTATCCTATCTTAACCTATCTTATCCTATTGTATCCTATCTTATCCTGCCTTATCCTGTGTAGTCCTTTCTTATCCTACTATCCCATGTTGGCCTATCTTGCCGTGTCTTATCCAATCTTAGTCGATATTATCCTATGTATTTATCGATCTATCTATCTGTCTATCAATCTACTTGTTGATCTATCTGTCTACACACATACCTATCTATCTATCCTATCCATCTCATCTTGCCTAACTATCATATCTATCCTATTTTTCCTACCTGTTCTGTCTATCTCATCGTATCTATCTATTGTTCCTGTCTTATCTACCTGATGTATCTTATTTGTCGTACCTACCTTGTCCATCATGTTTTTCATATTTATACATGTGCATATATAATATATATATATATATAATATGTATACTATTGATCCTATCTGTCACTGGGCACGGACGCGGCTACACACTCAGCGCCAAACCCAGTGAAAGGATCACTTCTGGTGCGCGGTACTGCCTGCGTTATTGGCAAGCACAAGACCCAGTACGTTGCCATGCTGCAAGCGCTGTACCTGGTGTTAATGATGGAGGAGTGATGCTCCAACTCGTAGGTTGCATTGCCTGATGTGGTGGCAGGTCGAAGCCCGCCGCAAATCTCAATATGCATAGCAGGGCGCCAAAGTCAATCAGCTTGATCTGGGTGGATACTGGGCGCACCTTGGCCAGCTTGCAGCATTACCATGAATTCATTCTGCCACAGCTGGACATGAACGGACACCAAGAAGTCAACATGGGTGCATCCTTTTTTGGGGTACCCCCTGCTTTGGAGGTTTCAAAAGAAACCAACCAGGACAACCCCTTCTTTTCTTTTCTTTTGCTTTGGCGGGGGGTCCCCTTAAAAAGACACACCCACATAACGCACACATGATGCTGTGCACCAAGGACCCTGCATATTCAGTTGTGCAATTGCGAGCCGAGGGCCGAGTCTGAGCTGCTTGCCAGAAAGCCTCGCAAAAAAAGGAGCAAAAAATGACTTCCAACTTTCCGCGCAGCCTGCCTCCCGCGGAAACGCGGCTGATTGAGGAAGGTCTGTGGACCGAAAAAGCACCTAACTGCTTCATGTGCTTCCATGCTTACTTACTTCACATTGAACGTGCATTGCAAACAGGCCGGAGCAACATTTTCAAGCTTGAGATCTGTGTGAGTCAGACTCAAGTCCAAGTGGAGGAAGCGTAATGCCTTCAAGCACTGGTCTGCCACACTTTGAATGTCCTCCGGCAACGACAAAACTAGACTTTCAGTCAGTAAAACATGGCGAGTGAGCCAGCAGTGTCCTGCACCCAAAGCCCTCGGTAGCGATTCTTCTTCAGAAGGTCATAGAGCGACATCCCAAGCACCTCTCAATCTGCTCCTTTGTCTTTGCCCCTGTTACAACTGCTGGCCATCCCCAGCCTCGCAAACAAGGCAAAACAGCCTTTCTCCATCAGCCTCGTGGAAGAAGGTCTCGTGCAATCGCACCTCAAAGAGGCACACAAAAGCTGAAATTCCTGGGACGAGTTCTGAGTCAGAGGTAGCAACGCAGCCGCTGGATCTGCCCGACTCTGCTTTTCGGATGTCCTGACAGCAAGCAGGCTCCTTCTCAGACAGAGCAGTGTTGCAATCACTAAGCAGGTCATCCTTGAGGATTTCCGCCTCTCGCATTGCATTGCGGGTGTACTTGTCCACCTGTCAAAAAACAGTGGTCATCACTCTCTGTTCAAGATTTTCCGAGTGCGGCGCATTCCGAATGACCTTGATGGCCACATTTCGCCTCCTGTTTAGATCTTCCGCAAGGACGACTCGGCCAAAGGTACCATCGCCAAGCAGGTCAAGCACAGTGTAGCGGGCATTCATTTTCAGACCCGCTGTCCACCTGGCAAGCATTCCAAGAACTCCAGCACCAAGTTGGCGTTGCACAGCCAACTCCAAACCTGCCTGAAATGCTGGACCTCATCTTTGTCCAATCGTGGGCCGCAACCAGTCTTCTTTGGCTGGTCCTCCTCTGAGGAATATGAAGTGCTATACCGAGAGGCCTCTTCGGCGCTATCGGTACAGGCACTCACGGAGACTGCAGCCTTCCGCCGCGACTTGCTCCGCTTGCTTCTGCTCCGCGCTTGCTCCGGGCTTCGTTTCCGGCTGCTGCCGTAGCCCAGCCCAAACATTGCGAAGGCGTGCCATTTAGGTGCACGCCGCGTGCGCCATGCGCGCGATGAGCGCAGCCCGTTGAAGCAGCAACATGTCAAGCTGAAAGGTCTGGCTGAACTCTGAAAGCTATTCAAGTGCTGCTTGTCTTTCGCTTCCTTACTCTCGAGGGGGGTGGTGGGGGGAGCATTGGGTCAATCCCTTTGTTTGTCAATGCTTCTTGTGTCTGTGCTGTAGCGGTCGTCGTTGGCACTGTGTTTCCTGTGCAGCACAGCTTCAGCATGCCTCCAACACTTTTCACTGGCTCTGCCACTCGCGCTTTTGCGTCCACGCGTGCAATGTCAACGCTCCAATTGTCTCTTCATGCAAACTATCTAGAAAGTATGCCTATGGCAAGCGAACCAGCAAGTTCTTGCATGTGATTCTTTTTACAAGCCAAGCCAGTGGCTGGTCACTGCACCTTCACACCTCTGGCTTGCTCGTGCTTTCTTGGGCACTTTCGGGCTGGGTGCCTTTGCTCTCGTCCACGTCATCGTCTTCGTCAGCCATGTCTGCTGTGACGTTGGTCTCGTTCTCTTCCATATCCTGGAGCTTTGGAACTAGCTCAGCAACTATCTGCTTCATGTCCCTCAAATGCTTCAAAAAGATGGCTTTCCGCATCTGCAACCCGGCCCTCCCCTTCGCCTTCTCCTTCTGCAGCTCCTCAACGCTGGGAAGCGCCTGCTTCTCTGAGCCTGGCCTGCGCGACTGGCCTTTGAACAAATTGGACCGAACGGAGTGCAACAATTAGGCTGGTACCTTTTGGCCGGGAGGGGGGGGAATGAACGTTTGCCTTCGGTCAACCCACGTTGCTGCTACCTGCTTGGCAACAGGCGACAAAAATGAGCTACCCCAGGCCAATTGCAAACCGCCGCCCACGGCCACGCTGTTCATGACCCTTCACCGAAACTTGGGGCGCTGCAATGCTGTGAGCTTGTCGACGCCCCAGGCGAGCACATCTGCATATGAGCTTGTTACGAGGTCCTTCACGAGCAGCAAGCTGTGCTTGCTGCGCATGGCTGCCGTAGCGCGAGACGCGTCCAAAACTCAAAGTGCTCAGCGAGCCAGAATCAACATTCATAGTCCCCCAATAACGCTGGATTTTGGTGAGCCTCCTCCATTTCCTAATCCTAGTTGGCTGAGCGTGACCTCCACTACGGCATACTACTGTAAACATTGACCTGTTGCTCACCATATGACTGGCAAGGCCCGCCCGTCCTGGACATCCTCAAAAGATGTTGTCTCAGCAATCTGCTGCATGGCGACGGCTGCTATGCCCAAGCTGGCAAACCGAACTAGCAGCATGAGCGCGTCATCCTTCCTCTTCTCCCAAGAATAAATGGGCTGGAAGGAGTCCAAAAAGCCGCAGTACCTCAGACAGAAAATGCATCCAGGCTGTCAAGATGGAGCGACACTTGCCCCGGAAGTATGTTAAGCCAGGCGCTCATCGTTGAGGTTTGGGAAGATCCAGAAGTCGAATCCTACAATCCAAAACATTGTGAAAATGAGCATCCGCAAGATCAGGACGCCAAAGTAGAGCGTCAAGAAAATCACGCTCAGGTACCACACGCCCACCTGCTTAAGTAAATACTAAGTACGCAATGATGCATTTTGTTGATGCACTATCTAGCCCGCGGCCTTTGCCCACATTGGCCACACAGGGAACATGCACGCCAGCAGCACCCCAGCGATGATGAGAGCCAAGAGGAAATGCTGCAAGCCAGTTCCACTCTCGTAGGTGACAACATAAAACCTCAACTGCTTCGGACGCCAAGAGCAATCACAAAACATGAGAGAGTGTCATTTTCTGAGGCTAGCCCTTCTTTGCGGTTTTCTTTCCGGGAAACCAAAAGGAGAAACCCACCTCCATTTTGGGGGTTCCCAACCGATCAGGCAACTGGGTTCCGGGCCCTTCACAGTCGAAGCTCTGATTGGGTGCCCTTCCCAAGCGGTCGGGCCACTTCTTGGGCTTCTTCTCAGAACCATCATCAGACTTCGACGTGGCATTCAGCGGCTTGTACATTGCCTGACCGGAGAAAACCTTCTTGTTTTTGCGTGCCAAAGGAGCACCAAGAAAATGTTTGGGCCTGGCCTTGTAGCAGAAATTTCGCTGAATCAATTCATTGCCGAGCCGTTCGCAATCACGGTCATTCTCGGGCACGGCTCCCTCTAGTGTCTCTTCCAAGGCTTTGGTGCACTTTTTGTTCAAAATGGTGTCGTTTTCGAGTAAGAACTTCTTGAAGTCTTTTCCTCGAAAGTAGTCAACCTTCTTTTTACCGACCTCAGATGCATCCAGCACAAAGTACCCAAGCGAAAGCATTTGGCGCTTCTGCACAGGACTGCGAAGGCACAACCTCCAAAAAGTTTGTTTTCGGGTTTAAGCCAGGAAGCTTCACTCGCGCTTTTCGTTTTGATGCCCTTCTTGCCCAAAATCACCTTCATCAAGGGCTCAAAGGTCGGGTCCCATTCCGGCTCCTTGTCATTCTTGCCCTTTCCTGCAAGCTCTCCAGTGGCGCGCATGCCATGCCACGCCTCTGAGGCCCGGGCTGAACATGTTCAAAGCAGCAAGTCGCAAGTCGCGAGCGCGCGATCAAAACTTGGACACACAGTCCACGAAACCTCTAAGCCAAAGCAACACGGGGCGCTTTGGTAGCAAGAAGCATGTGAGCCTTAGACATTGCTAACCTTGGCTTGAACTTGAAACGTGACTTTTTAATCTGAATTCCTTGCGATGTGCATGGCTTCCACAGCCACCTCTGCCTGAATTTTGATTCCTTGACCCCTGCCCTGTGGGCAGGGACCTAGAGTCAAGAGACGTGTGGCTTCTGTAGCATGGCTTGAGGTGTCAAGTTTGCCGAGCCACGCATCTCAGGAAATGCTGCAAGAATTGCAAAGCTGCATGCACTTGCGAATTAAGTGGGGGGGTGTCAATCACACAAAGGTCTCTCACAGAATGATTTCTCTTGTTGAATCATCTCCAGTGTTCATGTTTCGGATGCCAAGGCATCCCCCAACTTTACTTTGCACGCCGAGAGTTCACGGGTTGCCTGTCAAGCAGCAAGGCCCCCAAAGAAATATCCCGAGGCAAGCAAGCAAGGCATGCATTGGGTTTGCGGCATGGGTGCCTGCCAGTGGCTTTTGGGCCGGTCACAGGCCGTACGCAACGCTTGGGTTTGCCACCGGTGTTGCACTGACTGACCTTCGCAGCGAACCAGATTTTGCAGATCGGTCGGCATGGGCAAGACTTGCACATCCTATGCAGGGAAAAACTGGCCTGCGACGCAAAGCGCAGCGAGCATAGCGTCTCGTGGGCATGCTCCATCTCTGGACCCACATTGACAACCATCAGCGTTTTGCCCTGCCCGTTCAGGCAAGGCCTGAGGACAGAAATGATCACAAGCACTGCTGAGATGGCTAAGGCTGGCACTCCATCAAATGAGTCCTTGGAGCTCAGTTGACACCGCCAGCTCCGCTTGGTATTCGTTTTTTCTGAGGCTTTCTCAGCTTCGAATTTCTGAAGGGAATGTGGGCACGGCCCTCGGCCTTTGCCAGGAAGACATCGGCCAAGCTTGACCTTGTGATCTGCCCCATGCACGGCAAATAGCCCTTGCTAAGGGCTCCGCAAGCTTTTGTTGATGTTTTGTGTCTCCTTCAGCCTGTCGCCGGTTGAGCCGGACCTGGGTCAACAGGTAACCAGCTACACCGTTCGCCTGCGATGAGACGCCGGCTTGTCCAGCCGCTCCGACCCGGCCAAGTCAACCAGATGCAGGGCACCCTGGAGTTCCTGGCGAGCGAAGTGCGGATCGGATCTGCGGATCGGACGCGAGCTGGGTCCCTGGGTTCCGGGCGCAATCGAGCTCGCGGTTCACGCCATGCAAGTACAATGCAAAGACAGAGTGTGACCGCGATGATGTTGCGTTCATATCCGTCGCTCCTACCTTAGTAGAGTGCAGCCAAATGCCAAATGCCCTCTAAAGCCAATCTAGCAAACTGCTCAACCTCAACCACTTTGCTGCCTGACGTGTCCGTCTGATCCAAACATGAATGAGTTGCAGCTCGCGCTCGGGCGGCTTTCTCCATGAGTCGGTTGATGTGATCCATTCGACTCACCTGCAGAAGACAGCCACGCATTTGAAGCCCGCGCTGACCGCGAGCCCAGTGAAGCGAACAAACGCATGAATACATTTGCATTCAATAGACAATCGTGCACATTGCAAAAATACAAATAAAAAAATAAAAATCTTCTCAGCAGCGCCTCTACCGCAGTCAGGTTCGTGACCATGGTGCCATAGGCATCATCATGCTTGATCACATGCACCATTGAGGAGCTGTCATCAAGCAAGTCCCTGAGCACCTCTGCAACATCAGATGGTTGATGAGCTGAGCAAATCTGGCAAGCCTCATTGTACACCTCCAGGAAAGAAACTTTCAGCTTCCAGTCCCATCCTTAGCAACTGGGCTACTTTCAGATCCCGCTTCATACTGCCCACACCTGTTGCGCGCATGGCTTCTGAGGACTGCAGTATCTTTGACAAACATCGCGGGATCAAGCCTCGGTTTGCTGCAAAAGGATGGCCACGCCAGACTCATTGAGTGCCCCCGCCACTTGCTCCACATTCAGGGGTTCCTTGCATAGTGAAGGTCTTGCCAGAGCCAGTTTGGCCGTACCTTCACAATCGCGCCGCATGCCAGTGAAATTGTGGTCATGTCGATTCACACTGAGGCGGCCGCGCAAAGATGCACACTTTGTACCCGTCCTTGTTCGCAACTGCTGTGTCAAGCTGCCCATGTCGCATGAATGTGGTGCAAGTTTGCGAGTGTTCAGGGCTATCACCAGAGCAGATTGAACAAGCCCACCGACTTCATCAAAGACTGCCTGCCGCAGTGAGTAGAGCACAGAATGACCCTCGCAGTGATTCAACATGACTGCATTCTTGACAAGAGGTGGGCCAACCGGCCTCCTGGGTAGAAGTGGTTTCGAAGACGCGATCAAAGCCGAAAGAATAGGATTCATTCATGTAATCCAAGGCGATCTTGTTCTGCAAGCCGCTTGCGAAAGCTCCCTACTTTCTCTGTCTTTTTTGAGGATGCCTGGCCTCCGATACTTGCATGCTGGGCGGCGTCTCCGAAATCTCCATTTGCGGTCGGATGCGACAGAAGACGCGGATGTTGCCCTTCAACTCCTGCCGGGCAATAGCGAGGTGCTGGAAAGAGACCGCTCGGTACGAATCAGGCGGATGCCATTTGCGCACGGTGCGCACCACCCCCATCCCCATCATCTTGGCAAGCAAAGCGGATAGATTGAAAACTAGGCCTCATCCCATTCAACACTGGGCCAATGTGCCACGAAGCATCCGTCCAACCAATACCAAGTCAGGCTTCTACTAGGGGCAAGAAGAGAATGTAGCTATAGTATTAAACTTGAGAAGGGCTGGACCGAAAGCTGGCACTGCTTGCCACAAGAGCCATGTCCCTAGCCTTCTTTGGACAAGTCAGCTCAGGCATATCTAAATGGTAGGTCCAAACAGGTGGCAAGGCATTAGCCTGCTTTAGAGGAGTTCTCTTCAGGTATCGTCCATAACTAACAAGTCTAATCAGGCTGCAAAGGATGCGTTCGGGCTGCAAAACAAGTGACCAGCCGGTGCAGATCGGACAGCGTGGGAGTCGAATCCCATGCCGCAACTCCAAAACAGCCCCAAATGCACACCCCAGCTTCCTTTACAATCCGTTGGTACTCATCCCAAGTAAAGCCTCTTCGCCGCCAACCTGCAGGATATTACCCGGAGCACAGCAACAAGAGCACGCCTGAATCATATTGTGGAGCTCCCGACGGGTGCATTCTGAACGCGCAAGCTGATTCTCCAAGGAAATGATATAGCCTCAGCAGATCGATCCCCATCGAACCAACCTGTTGCCCTCGATGCTGCGGCCTTGATGCTGCGAAACGTTGCCCTTCTGAACCTGCAGCTCGGCTTTTGTGAAGTCCACCTGCTTGCTGAGCTTGTCCACCTCAATTCCAGAACGCATCGACCAGCAAGAACATCGCTGTCAGGTGGCTTGGGCCATGCCCTGGACGAGAGGAATGAACTTTGAACTCATTAAACGCGTACTGAGTGGCCCAAGAATAACCGAAAGGAGAAAACCCTTGTCAGGCACTGGCCATCTGGCGGGGCTGACCGCAAACGAGCTCAGGTTCCAGGCTGTAAGTCTGAGCTCCGTGATGGCTTCCATTTGCTGCTGGTTGCTGGTCCCATGATGGTCCTTGTAGCTGCGGAACTCCACCTACGGGAAAGCTTGCACCGCAAGCACACCAGGACCTCGCTGGGAAATTTCTTCGGGTCTCTGCTACAATATTGACAGCACTGCGCCTCCAATGAGTCACGCTGCTGGGTAAGCTTCTCGCACTGGGCTTGTCTGGCCTCGGGCTGGGGTTTGGATCGGGGCGCTTGTGCTGCGCCTTAAGTTGGCTGCATCGGCTGACGCTTGCAGGATGCCAAACTCCTAACCGTCGATTCGACAGCCACCATAGCCACCATCAACCCACCATCAACCTGACACACCATGAAATTGCAGGGCTCCTGCTGAAGGCCACCAAAGCGCGTCCTGAGGTGGACGATCTCCTCCTGAAGCAGGTGGCTGACACTAGACGTGAGCCAACTTCTGGAATTGGACCTGCAAAGCCGCTTGTCGTTCAGAAGCTTTCTCAAACCTCGCTGCATCGCTTGGCCAGTTGACCCCGCGAAGAACCGGGGCCGCCACTGCTGATCCTTTTCACCCTCCAATCTCTGCACCGCTTGGCGGAGCTCTTGGACGAGCTGCCTCACAACATCACACAACATATGCCGTGCAACCGACCCACCTGCCTCGACGACGCCAACTCCGACTCCGCCATGTCAGCTCTGTGGGAGCCGGCCTGTCAATCCGGCGCGGCAGGAAACGTTCAGCTGTGAAGCTCGCACCAGCGAGCTGCTGCGGAGCTCGTCCAACTGGTCGCGGAGATCTTTCACCTGGCATGTTGAGCCGAAGGCGTGCAATGCAGACTTTGAACCGAAGCCTCGGCTTCCAGTTTGTGGACTCGCTGCTGCCTCAGCCAGGTGCGTGTGTTCAATTAAGACTTGGGCCAGCCAAAGGCCCACACTCGAGTCGCAGCTGCTCACCCGCCGTGTTTTGAAGGAGCTGCATTGACTGAAAGGTATCCCGCAGGTTCGCTTCCTCAGGTCGCATGAGTGGCAACGCGTGTGCGCGCGCAACTAAGAAGCCTGCCTTCTCTGCCAGTTGGCGGCGCAACGACTCAATCATCTCCCTGAGGGAGCCATCCTTGCAGCCAGCATGCAATTCTTGCGCCGGGAGAAACTGTAAACTGTCCTGTTGGCGGAAGAATGCCTCCTTGTCCTGCAGCACAGCCTGCTGAACCCTTTCGCGGTTCTCCATCTCTATCTCCTCGCGGGCGGAAAACCGTCTTTGCTGACATGCGTTGACGCTTTCAAAAGGACATCAGAAGCTTGGCACCTTTTCAGCCAGCTTCTGCTGCAAGGACTCCATGGCTGTCTGTGCTGCCTCCTCCTTTGCCAAGCCCCCCCCCCCAAAAAAAAAAACACGCTCGGGCTGCACATTCGATCCTTGATGCGATGGGAGGTTTCTGACTCCTCGAGGAGCTTCTGCTGATGCCGGAGCTTCTCCAGGCAATTCCTCATCTCTGAGCCCTGGCCATACGTCGAGTCATCTCAGCAAGCTGACGGAAACTGCCTTGTCGGCAATCTGCTGGTGCAGTAGTCCAATAGCATCCTTCTGAGCTGCTTCCTGTCCAGAAGCCAGCAAGACTGAACTGGCTAGTGGCCACCAGCACATGTCAGCACATGCAGCGAGCGACACAGGTGCTACCGGGAGACCTTCTCTTCATGTGCTCGCATTCGTTCTTCGAGCACCTTCTTGTGAGTCTGCCCCAGGCTGTCAATAAACTCTCTGAGCTCAGCCTCCTGCAACACTTGCCACGGCCGTCTGTCAACACTGACATGAGCCAATCAGCTGTGCCTGCTGGCGGTGAGCTGATTCCAACTCGCGCGTGGCAGTGTCGTGTGTCATTCGGAGACTTTTAATGGACTCTGTCAGCTGGCGCTCCTGTCATGCCGCAGCTTGTCAGCATGCAGCGCAAGGCTTGTTCCTTTCTACCGCCCAACTAGGCCAAGTCAGCGGCTGCCCGTCCTTCTGATCCAGCTCGGCCTGGTGCGCTTGCTCGAGCTGTTCCATCTTTGCGGACAACTTCTCGTCCTGTGAGAAGATGTGGGCTGCATGCAGGAAGCCGCCCGACAACCCAGGCCTTTTGTCGGAGAGCCAAATCTTTGTCTTGCATGGCAGCTTGATGCTTCTTGGTCAGATCTTCCATTCGGCACGTCATTTCGCATTCCTGGCCAAATAGCCAAACAGAAACGTGTCCAAAGCCAGCTGGCCCTGACAACAGCATCAGAATCCCGCTGTCGCGACAGAGTGAACGCACGTCTTTGACATGACCATCCTTGTTCAGCGCACTCCCCCCATCCCCAGCCAATCAGCAGCACCAGAACCAGCAAGGCTGGATAAACCAGAAAATCCTTCACAGTCCACAAAGCGGACCCAAATGATCGGCCAAAACCACCGTGCCTCGAGCACGAGCCGCCTTTGCCCCACCCCCCCCCTTCAGGGCTCGCGGTGGATCTGCTAGCTACGCTACCTTTCGTGATTTAGCAGGCATAATTTGCCAATCAAGCACACCTCCTGCACACCAAGGCCAGCCCTGCAGGCACGGCTCGACATAAGGAACTTTCATGCGAATCCCGAGCGAGTGCCACACGGGTCCTTCTGCTTCAGCTCAGCTTGGTGCGCTTGCTCGAGCTGTTCCAGCTTTGCGGACATCATCTCTTCCTGTGATTCGTGTGAGTGGCACAAAATGTGCACGCAACTGGGCATGCAACGTTGCAACAACCTGGGTTGAATGTAAAGGGCTTCCACAAAGCAAGGCCTTTTGTCTGTGAGCCAAGTCTTTGTCTTTCACAGCCGCTTGGTGGGTCTTGGTCAGATCTTCCATTTGACCTGTGACGTGCTTCTGCTGGCGTCAAGGCAGTTCTGACTCAGCGAGGTAAATGCTGAGAGCTACATGCATGCCACATGTTCTTGAATGTGCTGCCCAAGTCACTGATGGCAGCTTTTAGCTCGAGCTCCTTTGAGAACTTGTCTTCGATCCGTGGACATGTACCCCATGCATCACCCCGTCACACTTCAACCAAGGGAATGGACCGCAAATGGAAAAGAGCAAACTGCTGCCATCTTCATTAGTTGACGTGTGTTGACTTGCATTTCTGGGAGCAATTATGCCGCATGCGTCCTTGTCGTTCATGGCTTGCTGATGCGACTTGCGGAGCTCATGCAAGTCAGCTTTTCCTGAGGCCTCCTGGCACCAAATGCCCTAAGCAACACAAGAGAAGTCCCGCGCGACCTTCTTCTCGCTGGTCTTCTCAAGCCCGGCCATCTGACGCCTGTGCTCCTGCTTGAGGCCATCTTTTGCCTTCTCGAAGTCTGCCTGAGGCAAACCAGTCAAGCATCCGTGCCAACAGAACCTCGGCGGGGCCCAGCCGGCCATGAGGCAGCCGCAATCAAGACAGCCTCCTTCTTGCGGTGCGCTTCCACCAGTTGCTCCTGGGCCTTCAGGACACAAACAGAAGGCCCGGCCAAGCAAAACCGCGGCTCCGTCCAGCAAACCGAAATGAAACTTGTCAAACAGCTCAAAGTCCACTAGCGCAAAAACAAGGAAACCACAAATCCCAATGACCATGGTTGCCCTTGGCTTTGTTTTCGTTTTTTTGGGTGTGCAACCACATCTAAGAGCTGCCCGTTTTCTAACTCCAGGCCGCCTGCATGGTGTCGTTCACCTGCCGCCGCAGCAGCTCTGCTGCCTGCCATTGGGCTACGTTGAGAAAGGGATTTGATATCAGGGGGGTCTTTTGGCCGCCTGCTGTGAGAAAATTGGCGACCCCTCAAAAGGAATCCTTCACTGCAAGGGGGGTCGATCATTTCTCCAAAGGTGGCAAAAAGACCCCCCTGTTTGATCCAGGCGCGCCTCTTCCATCTGCGCCCGGTGTCTGTCTCCAAGCTCTTCACACTTTCGCTTGTATCTTGCTGCCTGGCGCAAGGATGCATCGCTGAGGCCTTTTTGAGGTAACTTGGCAGGGTCGCATCTTCGGAGTGAGCTTGGGCCGCTTTCCTGGCATTTTGCCCAAGACAAGGCTGGAATCAGTATGCCCGCCGGCCTTTGCTCCTCCAAGTCCTTCTGCAGCTTTGTGGCTTGGCTTGATGCCTCCTTCAGCTGCTCTGCCAAAGATACCTCACGCCCTGGCTACATCATATGATGCATATGGCACCAAGATTGTGCCAGCGCCTCAAAATCCTGGCCTGCATCACAACACATGCCAGGCAAACGCTTTGCTCCCTCGGCATTGTTCTTCAAGCGGCTGTGCTCAGCCCTGAGGGCTGTCAGTTCCTGCTGCGTTGAGTGGAGCCGGTCGTTGACCTACCAAGAGCTCACACACACACACACACACAGAGCGCAAGTCTGTGTTCAGCTTAATGCAACTACCCCGACACACTGTTTCGGGGTTTGCCTCGGTCACATCATGACGAAGGGAGGCCGCTTCTTGCGCAGATTCGCGCAGCCTGAGCGGGAATGCCAAACTTGTTGCCATGGTGAGTCCTCAGCAAGCTGCTGGTCATTGATGCCACGCTCTGTGCCTAGCAAGGCCTCGGGTGGCGAGGTCAAGCCCCTGCTGAGCACAATAGCACATCTAGCGATGCATTCCTTAGCCGCAAACCTCGATCAAAGCCCGGGCTTTCAAGCGTTGATCAGAGACCGCATTCTTCAACGGGTTAATCATAGCTTGAAGATCTGCAATCTTATCTTTGAAGTCATACTTGCCAGCAGTTGGCTTCAGCCTCAGCACCTTAGTGCAACTTGGGATGACGGCAAAAAAGGCAAAACTCGCATGGCCGCACTCATCTGTGGCAGGCGCTGGCAGCACATCATCAGGATCACCGATCGTTCTGCGCAGCAGTCCCTGCAAATCAACCTCTTCCGGTGAAGCCTCGTCCTTTTTGGCCTCCGCGCGACATCCAGCGAGCGACCCACTCCCACTCCCATGGAGTTCCTTCTCTTCGAGCTTGGTGGGCAAACTCCTAGGTTTGAATCCGAAGCGTGCTCGGTCGTGATCTGTCGGCCTGTCCTTGCAAATGGCATCAACATCAGATCCAACTGCACATCAAGCAGGCAGTCCTGGGTGTTTGCTGGCTGCAAGTTCTCGTCATTGACTCGCCTCATAGCAAAGACAATCTTGTCGGCCTTTCTATGGCAAGTGGCCCCATCGTTCGCTGAGAGCCTGACTCTCGGCTTGCAACCTCTTGGAGTATGCAACGGTAGGCCATCTTGAAATATGCTTGCCCCACTTGACCAAAATGTGCGGCGGTTTTTGACGGCAAGGATACGCCATGCCATGCCATGGCACAACTGCACAAGCATCCCTTACGCACTGACCACAACAACGATGTTTCTCCTGGGCGGCCATGGGTTGACAATGCTGAAACAGGCGGAATTGCGCCCCACAGCCCGAGCCGCACCAAACACCTCCAACGCACTGCTGCCCCTCACGGGGCTGTGATGTTATCTGCGGTCACGGTCTCGACCGCGGCTGCGACTTCGGCTTCTCCGTCGCCTGCGACATGCGCCCAGACTCGGTTGACAGATTGCAACTGCCTCAGATCTGTGCCTCCTGCTGTTACTTCTGCTTCTTCGGCGGCTGCGGCTTCGGCTGCGGCTTTGGCTTGCACCAGCAGCTGCAACCTGACATCGCCGACACACACCCATGCAGCCCCTTCCTCCCGGACAAACCTACGGTGGCTGGACGCAAGCAGTGGCACAATCTGCAAAGGTTCGTTCAAATTGTGACGTCAAATCACGCGCGCGTGCCATACGGAACGTGCCGGCAAGCTGGAGTCTGCTGGGAGGCTGGCTGCCCGTTTCAGCCGATCTTTGCGTGAGTATGCTGCAAGTGCCCCATCTGCAATTTGAGCATCCACGGCCTCACGACGCCCACCATATACAGGGCTGCATTCAAACATCTGGCCTTTCGTCCAGCTTCCGTCAACTCTTTCACGCGGGCAACCAGGTGTGCCCCTATGGCATCTGTCAAAGGCTTTGAAGCCACGGCAGCCTTAGTTAGCATGCTGCATGCTGGAACTCGCTCTCTTTCGCTTTGGGTGTGTCTTTTTTTAGGGTACCCTTTTCTTGGTGGCTTTAAAGGACAACAACCAAAAAACCACACATCCATTTGCCAGGTCCCCTAAAAAAGGCACACCCCTCTCTCCCTCTCTCGCGCTTCTCGTCGCTGAGCTTGCAGCTGTGATCTTTGCAAGCTGCACCACTTGGTCCGCTGAAAGCCGCGACTTCTTCTCCGTTTCGCGGCGCTGCTTGGTGACCTGTCGATTGCATCCGTCTCCCCAGCTGGCAGTTGGGGGTGGGGGTGGGGGTGGGGTGAGTTTAACCTTTTGGGGTGTAGTGGAAACCACCTTTATTTCCCAAAAAGTTAAAGTCTAAAGATCCAAGCCAATAGCAGCCAAGATTGGCTTGCGTCCGTCTCTCCAGCTGGCAGTTGCAGTGTGACATTCCTAGCATGCTGAGAGCGCATCTTCGTCGTCGCTGTCCCATCCACCCCCAGCTCCCTGACAAGTGGAGATGGCGGAAATACGATCCAAAGCCCACCCGAGAAACGACTGGAACTTCAGCGAAACAGGCCTTTGTCCACTCCTTCAAGGTCTCCGACCAGAACTCAACCAACCTGGTTGCAATGGAAAGCGGAATGTGCGCAATGCTGGCATGTGATTGCTGCCATCAGAAGCTTGCTCATGGCTCAGTGGGCGGCTTATCGACCAGGCTGTGCTTGGCCCCAAGGCCCGCCACCAGTCCCTGGCCGCATCTCTCCACTGGACTTTCTTCGCCACAAAACTTGGTTGACGTTGAAAGGGGGGCAAAAAATAAAATTTTAGCAGTTAAGTGGGGATTTCCCACTAAACCACAATAAGCAAAAATGTAAAAAAAAAGAAGAAAGCGCCTGCGACAGCACCAGCAGCTGCGCCGGGGGGAACCCGGAGATGCGGCCTGGGGCAAGCTCCGCGACTTTTCCCCCCGCGTTGGATTGACCGAGCCGGCCGAGGCGTGCACGCTCAATGGCCTCCTCGGCGGCTGCCTGAGGCAAGGCGGACGGTTCCCAACCTAACAACTGGGCTGTGCTCAGATCCCTTGCTGAAAGCTTAACTTTTAGCGGGTCAATTGGACACCGCCACGAAACCCTAAAAAGCTAGAAAGCCGAGGGGATGGCTGGGAGCCACCAAGACAACACAAACCCAAGTGCAGATGTGGGTCGGGCCTCCAGAAGGTCAGAGCACCCGTCACCGGCAACCGCAAGCACCAGCCTGCCAAGGAACCATACACACTTGCCCCTGAACAACATTGGCAATCAAGCAACAAGCGAACTCGAGACAAATGCAGCCAAACCGGCTTGATGACATCTGCTGCCGGCAGGAACCCCAGCTGAGGCTTGAGAGCGACTGCCTCAGCTCAATCAAAAAGAACCGCACCGGCAAGAAAGCAACAGCAACGAGGGACAGGTTCAGGTCCACGAATTGCTGAGTTGATTGCCGCCTTTGTGAGAAGCTGCGACTTGTCTTCAGGATTCAATGCCTGCCGGACAAAGTGATGCTCAATTCAGCTCTCTGTGTGCATTCCCTGCCTTCTTTGCTTTTGCCACTGCAAGCAGCAGACGTACAAGATCGCTCACAGGCCAACTTGCCGCATTTGCCGCAACAGCGCGAGCCTGAGCCGCCGATCAACACAAACTTTACTTGCTGTCAGATGCCATGGCCGGCATGCCACACGAAAGGTCTCGCTGGGACGAGCAGTGCCCTGTGGGCCAGACCACAGCCCCGACAGCTGGGGACAGGCTTGAACTTTTGGTGGAGGCCACTGCAAGCTCCAACAAGCGCGCTGGCTGCAGCTGCTGGCTTGCCAGCCTTAGGAGTCCTTCTGCATTGCAACGCATGGCTGTAGAAACGAGCTAAGAGCGGCACTTCGCAGCCAGCACTTGCGTCGCCTGAGCCTGCGACGCACGTCTGAACCGGGTCAGAAGCAAACTAGCGAGAACCCAAGACCACGGCCAAGGAGTCCGAGCTGAAGCCCCGCTCCCCAATGGCCAGCACCACTTCCACCAGATCTTCGACCTCGGCAACTCACGGCCCTCAGCCCAGATCAATCAGCTGACTCAGGCATGCGCCTTTGCGGCCGAAGCCAAGCCTGCAAGCCGACCTGAAATGTCTTCTAGCGCTGCCCCAGCCGATCCCATGATGCGAAGGACTTGCAGCTGCTCCTGCAAACCAAGCCGAGCAATCTGAAACAGCTCAGCTCAGCTAGGCTGGTCTCCTCCGTGCTCGGCTCTGGCTGCTTGGTGTCCATCATGAGGAGCGCCGACGTGGCAAACGTGTTCGCCTCATCGAGTTTTGGCCCGCCAACGCAACAGGCTCAACAATCATCAGGCGCGACAGTTCCCAGCTGAGTTGCGACCTCCACACAGCTTGACAGACCGGCTGACTTGACAAACTCGAGAGCTTGCTCCAGCCCTACTTCCGCAACAAATGACTGGCACCTTGGTTTCCATCAAGGCATGCGCAAGCAAATGCGCGAGCCGGTCTTGAGCTCGTGGGCCCTACAGTAATGCACTGCTGAGGATCATTGTTGTCAAGAATTTGTCTATCTCCGCAACTCCAGGAAGACGAAGGACTCGAGGAAGCAACGCCACCTCAGGAAGAGTTCTCGGGCATGCAGTCCTCAGGCCTGAGCCTCTGAGCTGCTTACGTCCACCTTAGATTTGTCCTGCTCGACTTGTCGGAACACAATGTCAGCCACTGCCTGCTGCGCGGCCTGCAGAGCTGTCCAAGCAAAAGACCCCAGCCCCTCTGAAAGCGCCTGCCGAGTATGGACCAAAT
>CAUJNA010000347.1:135000-175000 GCA_963377175.1 Effrenium voratum | reverse complement strand
GACGGCCTTCCTTAAGCTCACGCACTCATCCTGAAGCCGTTAGCCTCTCACTCCTGAAGCCACTTGGCAGCCTGCCGGCCGAGAGCAGCACATGTTGCCTGATGGGCTGCAGGCCTGCTTGGCATAGTAGGTCAGGATCACAGAGGCTCCAGCACGTCGGATTGACATCAAGGCCTTTGAAGGGGCAATGGAAGTCGCGCAAGCACAGCTTGGCAAGAAATGCACCTCCAGCACGACCGCCTTCTCATCCAGCCAGCCTCATGCAGGGAGCTTGCTGCGAAGACAGCTCCGCACAGGGCTCCCCAAAGCCAGCAACGAGCTGGAGGAAGAGCGCAACAGCAAACAGAATTGCATGAGTCGCGATTGAAATGCCACGCTGGCAAAATCGGTGGACATGAATGATCTCCCTGCCTAAACCGGATTCATTGCTACTGTGCTGCTTTGACTACTCAACTGCGCAAATTGGAAAAGACTCCATCGACAGAGGCCCGTAAGGGAAGGAGAGAGGAAGAACCTGCGTCACCGCAAGGCGGTGGCTTGCTGAAAGTGTCCAGCCATTTGCGCTTCTTCGAAGCGGGGTTCTCGTCAACATGGCGAGCTTCGCGGCAAATACCGAAGTCAGCTGGAGATCAACGAAAGGCGGGCGCCAAAATACGCAAACAACAAACCATGCAGACGCACTCGAGGGCTGGACCGTTCATCGCCGCTGCCTTGAGCATGGCGTATTCGCCAGAGACCTTGCGCGACCAGAAGGCAGCTGGTTGCGAGGGCAGCACAGGAGCCCGGCGTGATATGCGGCGATGGGCAAGTTGCTCTGGTCCTTCAAGCCCTTGATGATGTCAAGGTATGGCCTTTGCGACGTCTGAATCTGCCACACCAAGCCAGAGCTGAAGGCAGCAAGGCAGCGGCATTGCAGGCTTCACCATCAAGATGTCCGCGCCCTCGTCCTCATCCAGCTGAGCCTGGCCACTTCCAAGCTAGCGTGAGAATGTGATGGGTGCGGGAAGCAGCGGACAAGAAAGCCACGCTGCTCACAACGCCTCCAGCAGTGCCTCCTTGTAGTTGGCCTCCAGCAACATGCTAACCAAGCAATCGGACCCACCAATAATATTCTTGGTACCGGGCTGGATCCTGCTGGTACGTCTCCTTACCCTTAGGCACCTGCGAATTGCCAGCGTGGGAGAAGCTTGTGCCATGGAAGCATGCCTTCCAGCCCTCTGCCACTACCGGGTTCGAGTCAAGCGCTTCTCTAAATGGCCTGAATCAGCCAGTGACCGCTTGGATCCAAACCTGGTGCTGAGGCTGCCGCCCGTAGAATGCAGACGCATACTTGGCGCTGTATGCCTGGTGAACGACATCAAAACTGGCTAAATAGTCCCCAAGCAGCCCTGCACACTTCCGGCATGCTCGCATGCTGGCTGCCCTCAGCCACCAGCCATGATCCCCACATTGGTGAAGCCAGCTTCATCCAGCGCATCGCGAATGGCACCTGCACCAAGCGCAAGGTCATCCACGGGCGTCCCCTTTGGGAGGATACCTCTCTTGGTGTCGTTCCATTTGGGAATCTAAGCGGAAACCCGCAATTTCGGGGTACCCATTTGGGTGTGGCTCAAAACTAACCAGGAGGGGTTACACAGGTTTTGGTCCATGTTTCCACTTTCCAGGGCAACCCATTTGGGTACCGGTTTTTTGAGCCACAGCCATTTAGAGACCAACCCACCACCAAAGGCTGGAGTGCACCTACGCGCCCGTCCATCATGTCGCTGGGGCCTCGTGCGAAACTCTCAGCGCTCTCGTGAAGATCCAAAGGTTTGTTTGGCTTTTCTCGCGGGCAAGTGCTAAGGCCAGCACTGACGTAGTCGGCTCCGGCTTCTGCTTGAGACCTTGCTATTGTCACACTGCCAGATTTGCACTCTGGCTGCGTAAGTCCTATCATGGGGCCTGGGAGCCAGGCACGGCTTGCTTGCAAAGGTAGGCGATCCTTGCAAGGTTTTGCATGCGGCCGTCACCACGACGAGCCGCCAACTCGTCAGCTGAAATAGTTCAAGCATCGTCTCGTCGTTCAGAATGACACCATCAGAGCGCACGATTCCATCGTGGCCTGCTGCATAAGCAGGCTCAAACGACCTACTTGGGACTTGGCGGCCTAGGGAGTTGTACGGGTCCAGCGCGACATCAGTGTACACCACCTGGCAGGTGATCAAGCTGATCTCATGAGATGTACCAGAGCAGTGCGCATCTAAGATCAATCGTCCTCTTTTCTAATCTGCATTTTGGCAGGCTGCCCAGGCAGGGCGAGTTCTAGAGGCCGACTCAACTTAGTTGATGCCAGGCTCTCAGAACCTTGCATTAACCACCCCGCCAGTGGCGACGTCTCTGAAGCTGAAGGGCTCCTCCATCCATTAAGCCATACCTGTGCTGGGCTTACTCCAAACATGCCCGAGGCGCCCCATAATGTCGCACATGTTTCTTCGCGTGCATTTCAACCATCAAGCCTCATGGGCCTGCTGCCAAAGTGTTGAGCAGCATGCAGTGGAAGATGTGGGTTAGGTAGTCTTGGCATCGAGCGGTCGTATTTTGCAGGATGAGTACAACAACAAAGTTTAGGCCAAGCGGCTCGCATGGACAAGCCATTCACCTCAGATTTCACCAAACCCTCAATTGCTCTTTGTCCCGGTAGGCAGGCCATGTGCTGCCCAGCAGCTGTAATTGTAGTTCCCTGCGCCTTGCCTGCAAACTGGAGCAAGCAGCAAACAGTGATGACGAGCGTTGACACGTGACTATAGTTGGGTACGTGTGCATCAAGTCACCGCTCTGCCTTTCTTTGCAGCTCCAGCTTTGGCCTGCAGTATACGCACGCAAAAGGCATGTGCTAGAAGCGCGTGCTTCTAGCAGGATGGACGAAATCTTGCACCGCGTAAGAAACCCAGGAATGAAGATTCCCCTGCAAATATCAGCCAAGAATTGCTTTTCCATGGTCTCAAAGTGGTGCGAAATGGATTTCGTCCATCCACGGTATGTCTCTGCCTTAGCCTTCTTCTTTTTCTTGGGCTTGGTTGCCTGGGCATCGCCTGCTTCTGCTTCTCCCCCTCAGCGGGTAGACTGTCTGAGCGGTTTAGCCCTCCCCAAGAGAATCAGAAAAGCCAGGGGTGTGCCTTAAGATAGGGACGCCTAAACAAATGTGTTTTTTTTTGTTTTTCTGTCGGTTTCCTTTTGAAGCCCCAAAAATGGTACCCCCAAAAAGACACACCCAAAAGATACTTGACACTTGACATGCTAACCAGCGTTGGCCGATGCTGTATTGTCGTACAATCTTGATGACATTTTTTGTTGGAGAATCTTGGATCACCATTGGCCAGGGCAAGAGAATATCAAGCTTGAATAGGCACTTTCGTGGTCAATGCCACCAGCATCGCCAACATCACCAGTGTCTCCATGAGAAAAACAAATATTGGCCTTCGGGCACAAGTGGATCTTCTACGCTTCGCTCGTTTCCACAAACCTCAACACAGGCAGTCAAGCGGCCAGATCCATGGGATGACTCGGCATCACCGTTTGCCTCGGACACGTCCGAGGAAAACCACTCAGATCAGCGCAAAGCCCTGCAGGCTTCAGAGGCCAAACAAATATTTGCCACAGTGCCTCACCCTCCTCGACTTGGCGTTCAGCTGCGGCTTTGGCCCGCGCTTCTTCTTCTGCCTTGAGTCTGGCCTCTTCGGCCTTAAGCCGCGCCTCCTCTGCTGCCTTGAGTCTAGCCTCCTCTTCTGCCTTGGCCTTCGCCTCTGCTTCAGCCTTGAGTCGCGCCTCCTCTTCTGCCTTGAGCCTGGCCTCTTCTTCGGCCTTGAGTCTGGCCTCCTGATCTGCCTTGGCTTTGGCCTTGAGTCGCGCCTCTTCTTCTGCCTTGGCTTTGGCCTCTTCTTCGGCCTTGAGTCGCGCCTCCTCTTCTGCCTTGGCTTTGGCCTTGAGTCGCTCTTCTTCTGCCTTGGCTTTGGCCTCTTCTTCGGCCTTGAGTCGCGCCTCCTCTTCTGCCTTGAGCCTGGCCTCTTCTTCTGCCTTGGCTTTGGCCTCTTCTTCGGCCTTGAGTCTGGCCTCCTCTTCTGCCTTGAGTCTGGCCTCTTCTGCCTGGGCTTTGGCCTCTTCTGTGGCCTTGAGTCTGGCCTCCTCTTCTGCCTTGGCTTTGGCCTCTTCTTCTGCCTTGAGCCTGGCCTCTTCTTCTGCCTTGGCTTTTGCCTCTTCTTCGGCCTTGAGTCTGGCCTCCTCTTCTGCCTTGAGTCTGGCCGCCTCTTGTGCTTTGGCTTTGGCCTCCTCTTCTGCCTTGAGTCGCGCCTCCTCTTCCTCTTCTGCCTTGGCTTTGGCCTCCTCGTCGGCCTTGAGTCGCGCCTCCTCTTCTGCCTTGGCTTTGGCCTTGAGTCGCGCCTCTTCTTCTGCCTTGGCTTTGGCCTCTTCTTCGGCCTTGAGTTGCGCGTCCTCTTCTGCCTTGAGCCTGGCCTCTTCTTCGGCCTTGAGTCTGGCCTCCTCTTCTGCCTTGAGTCTGGCCTCTTCTGCCTGGGCTTTGGCCTCTTTTTCAGCCTTGAGTCGCGCCTCCTCTTCGGCCTTGAGTCGCGCCTCCTGTTCTGCCTTGAGTCTGGCCTCCTCTTCTGCCTTGGCTTTGGCCTCTTCTTCGGCCTTGAGTCGCGCCTCCTCTTCTGCCTTGAGTCTGGCCTCCTCTTCTGCCTTGGCTTTGGCCTCTTCTTCGGCCTTGAGTCGCGCCTCCTCTTCTGCCTTGAGTCTGGCCTCCTCTTCTGCCTTGGCTTTGGCCTCTTCTTCGGCCTTGAGTCGCGCCTCCTCTGCTGCCTTGAGTCTGGCCTCCTCTTCTGCCTTGGCTTTGGCCTCTTCTTCGGCCTTGAGTCGCGCCTCCTCTTCTGCCTTGAGTCTGGCCTCCTCTTCTGCCGTGGCGTTGGTTTCTGCCTCTGGTGCAGCCGTTTCGTTTTCTGCCAGTGCTGGTGTCTTTTCTGCATCTTGGGATGTTTTTGGCTCTGCGAGGCGATTGCGCAGTGTTCGCTGAGGCAAATCATCAGCAGCTCGCTTTTTGTTCAAGTTTAATCGCCTTTGCTTTCTGAGGCGGTTGTGCATGAACCTTTTCCATCGCTTGACTCCCATCTTCAAGCGCACAATCACCCAGATCCACTGAATCTTGACCACATCCGTCTTCGTAGCCGGTGCCTCCAGTTTTTGGACGCCAAGGCTACTGGTCTGGAAGCAAGACAGCTCCAGAGTGAGCACAAGCGCTTTCCCGGAATAACAAAGAAAACAAAAAAACAATGGGCATGTCAAAACCAGCCTGCGCTGCCTCCTTTCTACTCGAATCTTTGGGAGTTGTAGCCTCCACAGTAGACATCTCTTCAGCTGCCCCTGGTTTCTTGCTTGCGCTCTCTCCAGCCTTGGGTCGCCCGCAGGCACTTTGTTTTATCAACCCCGCCCTTGTTGTTGTTCAACCCTCCACGTTTTTAGTTTAACCGGTTTCGGGTGGGTTTAGGGGTTACAATTGGTTCAAGGTGGGTTTAAGGTCGGTTTCGGTTGCATTTAATTTTGAGCAGCATGCAGCGCAAGAGATGGGTTAGGTAGTCTTGGCATCGAGCAGTCGTATTTAGCAGCATGAGCGCAACAACAAAGTGTAGGCCAAGCGGCTCGCATGGACAAGCCATTCACCTCAGATTTCACAAAACCTCAATTACTCTTTGTTCCCGGTAGGCAGGCCATGTGCTGCCCAGCAGCTGTAATTGTAGTGCCCTGCACCTTGCCTGCGAACTGGAGCAAGCAGCAAACAGTGATGACGAGCGTTGACACGTGACGTCCATCACCCCAAGTACTGACCACTAAACACAATGTGAATCAGGTCACCGCTCTGCCTTTCTTTGCAGCTCCAGCTTTGGCCTGCAGTATACGCACACAAAGGCATGTGCTAGAAGCGCGCGCAAAGAAACCCTGGAATGATGACTCCCGTGTAAACACCAGCTTTCAAAGCGCGTGTTACGCCGATTTCATAGTGAGCGGCGCTTTGCCCATCTAAGCTCGAGGCCCTAGGGCCTAGGGCCTATAGCCTAGTAGCGGCGGACAGGCGGTTCATCGCCATGCGGTTTCGCACTTCTATAACGGCCCCTCATTGGGGGTACGTGCAAAGTCCACCTCCCGGTGTCCAGCGCCCGCCTCAAGTCATACCAGCGCGTAGCCTTCATCATAATGTCCACCAGCATGTCCTGCGTGGCGATCCAGTAGATCTTGTCAGTTGCGTTCTCGGGCATCTCCTCCCACTGCGCGCCCTCAAGACCTCAACAGCTCTTGGCGAAGGGAGGTCAGGCGCTGACAGGCGCTGCTCCGGAGAGGTGGCAAGCTCCACATCCCGGGAGATGCATCCCTGACATCAAAAAGACCATCCTTCCTGATCGGTCACCACGTTCACCACTTCCCCCGCCGCATGGGGATCTTGCAGTTGTCAAAGTCAACCGTGCCCTTGTGGAACCTGATGCCGTAGGTGCTTGTCTTCTGCGCCGAGCTCAGCAGCCGCGATCTCTATCTAGTCCTTGTGCTCGGTGATGCGCCTCTTACAGCGCCGGAAAGTGTCCTGCTCCTTTGATCCGAAAGAGAAACGTCTCTGGACCACCTTGCATAGAAGGTCGTCGTCCACATGTGCGGTTGCCAATCCCACGATCCTGCCGTTCACCTCCAGGACATATAGCGCGTTCTCCAAGCACTGAAAAGCTGCTTATATATGTTTTTGACCGGATGTGAAGCTGCGAAGGCCACCACCATGTGGACTGATAAGGCGCTGGCCGTTGAAATCTCTAGCCTCCATGCCCCCACGCATGACCAATCGGCTCGTGTACTTCGGCTCGATCTTGGGTCCTCCTGGCACGTGCAGCTTCTCGTTCTTGTCACTGTCAACCCGCTTCATCGGGATGATGCGGCCTCCTTCTCTTTGCGCGCGCGCAAGGTCCTCCTCCGTGGTGGGCCGCATATGGCTTGATACTTCTGCCATGATCCCCACTGCTTGCCTCGGCTCTTGCAAGGCTTCTTCTGAACCTCCGCGCTTTCTCGCTCAGAGGTCAGTCCTCCAACTGCCTTCTCCTCTCTCCTCGTTGCCATGAAGCACACGAACTCCTGGCTCCTCTTCTTCTTCCACTGGCAGACTCTAGAAGAGTGTCTCGCGGTCCATCTCCTCCTCCTGCCCTTCGTGCCAATCTTCCGCTGAGCCCAGGCCAACATCCAGCGTTTCTCCTGCGTCTCGCCTAATGGCTCGGATCAGGCGTCTCCTGCGGTGTTGCTGCATCGCGTGGTTGTGGGCTGGATCCAGCGGCCTCGGCATCCGGCTCATCCTCAGTGATCTTCCGCGTAAACGGCCTGGGGCCTGAAGGCGTGGTACTTCAAACCATCCAGGGACATGTTCTGCAGGAAGCTAGGCCTCCTACAGGATCCCGCCGGCGACGCGCGTAGCTAGGCCCCTGACAGGGGCTCCGCTACCAGTTTGAAAGCGGGTGTTACGCCGATTCCACAGCGAGCGGCACGTTTTCCATCTAAGCTCAAGGGCTCTAGAGCCTAGTAGCGGCGGACAGGCGGTTCATCGCCTGAAACTCACATGCGGTTTCACACCAACCAACAATGCAAAATGGATTTCGTCCGTCCACAGCATGTATATCTCCGCCTTAGCCTTCTTTTTCTTGGGCTTAGCTGCATGGGCATCGCCTGCTTCTGCTTCTCCCCCTTGGCACCGACAAGGGGTGTGCCTTCATATAGGACCGCCTAGACAGATGTGATTGTCCTGCAAAAATGTACCCTTAAACAAGACACACCCAAAGATACTTGACACTTGACATGCTAACCAGCGTCGGCCGATGCTGTATTGTCGCACAATCCTGATGGCATGTGTGTCGAGGAACCCTTGGCCAGGGCAAGAGAATATCAAGATTGAACAGGCACTTCCATGGTCAATGTCACCAGCATCGCCAACATCACCAGTGTCTCCATGAGAAAAACAAATATTGGCCTTCGGGCACAAGTGGATCTTCTACGTTTCGCTCGTTTCCACAAACCTCAACACAGGCAGTCAAGCGGCCAGATCCATGGGATGACGCGGCATCACCGTTTGCCTCGGACACGGAAAACCCATCAGATCATCGCAAAGCCCTGCAGGCTTAAATATTTGCCACAGTGCCTCACCCTCCTCGACTTGGCCTTCGCCTTCAGCTGCAACTTTGGCCCGCGCTTCGTCTTCTGCCTTGAGTCTGGCCTCTTCGGCCTTAAGCGGCGCCTCCTCCTCTGCCTTGACTCTGGCCTCTTCTTCGGCCTTGGGTCGTCCCTCCTCTTTTGCCTTGGCTTTGGCCTCTTCTTCAGCCTTGAGTCGCGACTCCTCTTTTGCCTTGGCTCTGGCCTCTTGTTCAGCCGTGGGTCGCGCCTCCTCTTCTCCCTTGAGTCTGGCCTCTTCTGCAGCCTTGAGTCGCGCCTCCTCTTCTGCCTTTGGTCGAGCCTCCTCTTCTGCCTTGGCTTTGGCCTCTTCTTTGGCCTTGGGTGGCGCCTCCTCTTTTCCCTTTGCTTTGGCCTCCTCTTCGGCCTTGAGTCGCGCCTCCTCTTCTGCCTTGGCTTTGGCCTCTTCCTTGGCCTTGGGTGGCGCCTCCTCTTTTCCCTTTGCTTTGGCCTCTTCTTCGGCCTTGAGTCGCGCCTCCTCTTCTGTCTTGCGCCTGGCGTCCCCTTCTGCCTTGGCTTTGGCCTCTTCCTTGGCCTTGGGTGGCGCCTCCTCTTTTCCCTTTGCTCTGGCCTCTTGTTCAGCCGTGGGTCGCGCCTCCTCTTCTCCCTTGAGTCTGGCCTCTTCTGCCTTGGCTTTGGCCTCTTCTTTGGTCTTGGGTCGCGCCTCCTCTTCAGCCTTGAGTCGCGCCTCCTCTTCTGTCTTGGCTTTGGCCTCCTCTTCGGCCTTGAGTCGCGCCTCCTCTTCTGTCTTGCGCCTGGCGTCCCCTTCTGCATTGGCTCTGGCCTCTTCTTTGGCCTTGGGTTGCGCCTCCTCTTCGGCCTTGAGCCGCGCCTCCTCTTCTGTCTTGGCTTTGGCCTCCTCTTCGGCCTTGAGTTGCGCCTCCTCTTCTGTCTTGCGCCTGGCGTCCCCTTCTGCCTTGGCTTTGGCCTCTTCTTTGGCCTTGGCTTGCGCCTCCTCTTCGGCAAAGAGTCGCGCCTCCTCTTCTTCCGCCTTGCGCCTGGCGTCCTCTTCTGCCTTTGCTTTGGCCTCCTCTTCGGCCTTGAGTCGCGCCGCCTCTTCTGCCTGGGAGTGCTTGGGTTCAGGGTGGGGTTCGCGGGTTTAGGGTGGGGTTAGCGGTTTTAAGGCGGGCTGGGGACAAGCCAAAAGGCAAACCAACCAAAGAAACACGCAAAAGCCAAAGGCCAAAGAAACGCGCAAAAGCGGGCAAAAGCCGCAAAAACCGGTTGTGCGGTTTAGTTGGGTTAGGGTTGGCTTGGGGTTGCTTAGGCTAGAGGGTTGTTTTTGGCTCGGGGATGTTCAGGGTCGGTGTTGTGTTCGTTGAGATTGGGCTTAGGGATGGATTAAGGCTAGATTAAGGTGGGAAGGGTTTGGGATTTTTTTTGGTTGGTTTACTGTTGGGTTAGGGTCTGAGGTTGGCTTAGCGTGGATGATTCGACTGAGGTTGGGGTGGGTTTAGAGCTAGTGTAGTCTGGGTTTAGGGTGGGTTTAGTGTTGGCTTAGTGTTAGGTAAGGGTTGGTTTAGTTTGATTGATTTAGGGTTGGTTTAGGGTATGTATGCGGGTCTTCTGGAGTTGTTGGTCGGTTTTTGATGAAAAAACACAGCCCCCAAGAATCTGAAAAACGCGTGTATGGTTTAGGGTGGGTTCGAGTGGGGTTGCGTTTGATTTTGGGTGGCTTGGCCGGTGGAGAGATTTAGGGTTGGTTTCAGGTGAGTTTAGGACGTAGGGTGGGTGTAGGATGGGTTTGGGGTTGGTTTCGGGTCGGGTTTGGATTGGTTTAGGTGGCTCAGTTGGCTTCTGCCAGGTTTAGGGTTGTTAGGGTTGGGTGGGTTTGGGGTTGGCAAAGCGTTTGTGGTTGGTTTACGGTTGGTTTAGAGATAGTTGGGTCTGTCTCCTTTTTGGTTGTTTCTTTTCTTTTTTTTAGTAAAGGGAACCCACACTCTTGGTGGGTCCCCTTTAAAAAGACACACGGGCCGAGGGTGAGAAAAACCAGGTCGTGGGTGAAGAAAGCAAGAACCGGCGGGTGAACAAAACCAAGGTGAGGGGTTGGAAAAACAAGGTTCCTGCAGAGGGTTCCCAAGTCGCTGACTGTAAAAGAAGGAAGGGTTAAGTTAAACAAACAAGTCTGGAGGGTGGAAACAAAGGGAGCCCCTGTTTGGAACCCTCCACCCCTCTTTTTTAACCCTCCTTTTAACCCTTTTACCCCTGCATCTCTTCTTTGTCAACCCGGTGGCCGAAGCCTACGGCAACTGCGCCGCTACGCAACGGTTAGTTTCGGGTGGGTTTAGGGCGGGGTTAAGGTTGGTTTAGGGTGGCTTTCGGTTGCATTTCGGGTAGGAGGGTGAGTTTGGGCTTAAGGCTGGGGTTGGTTTAGGGTGGGTTGGTTGGTTTAGGAAGGGTGGGGTTGGGGTTGGTTAGGGTTTGCTCAGTCTGGGCTTGGGGTTGACTTAGGTGTGGTTCAGGGTAGGTTCGCGTGGGTTGGGGCTTGGAAAGGGTGGGTGGTGAATCCCGTAGGCGGGTTCGGTTTTTTTGGGTTGGTTCAGTGGGTCTTTGTGTTGCTTAAGGGTCGGTTCATGTTTAGTTTGGCTGGGTTTAGAATGGGTCTATGGTGGGTTGAGTGCTGGTTTAGGGTGGTGTTAGGGGTTGTTTAAGGTTGACTAAGGGTGGGTTTGCAAGAAGTTTCAGGGTTGGGTAGGGGTGGTTGGTTTAGGGCGGATTTGGGGTTGGGTTAGGGTTCAGAATCCGCGCACAAGCCGCCAAACGCTGCAAAAACTATTTTTCGCTTTGGCTGGGTTGGGTTGGCTTAGGGCAAGGTTCAGGGTTGGTTTTGGGTTGGCGGGTTGTTTAGGGTTGGTTTTGTGTTGGCTTAGGTTGTGTTTAGGGTTGGATTTAAGGCTAGTTTAGGGTGGGATTGGGGTTTGTGTAGGAAGGCTTGGGGGGGGATTGTGAGCGCCATGACTTGCTCAACAACTTGCAATTAGCAAGAGAGAAGGGGTTGAGTAAATTCTGCCCCTTGAAGTCTTGCACTCTCAATTTCACATCTTGGGCCTTATGGCCATTCGAGCCCAAGAAAATGTGTTCAAGCAGAAAGCGGATTCTAGGCAGAGAACGTATGGGAAACAAAACAACAAATCGCACAAAATAATTACCAGGGGAGCGCACAGAGGCCTCCTGCATTTTCTCCAATTGCGAAGTCCATCTCGCCAGGGATTGCCATTTCAAAGGATCCGCGGGATGCAACTTTGCCGCTGCCACCTTCTTCTTCTCCGGCAACTGCACCGTTTGCATCCCCTTGTCCTTTAGAAGAGCATCTCCTCGCATGGCGTGGACAGTGCGGCCAAAGTTGTCAACGCTGGATGTCCCGCTGAAGGCCTTGTGCTGGAGCAAGCCCGCGCAGATCTGTCCGAAGCCACGGGAGGTTGCCAAGTGTAACCTCGGATTTCGCGTAACAAACAACATGGAGGCCCTTGGGACAGGAAACAAACTACGGGAGGCAAGCAGCGCTGTCATACCATCCTTGTCCCGAGCAGTGGCAACTTGAAAGCGTGCACTGTTGAGAATGGTGAGGCACACTTCACTTTGCCCATGTGCAGCCGCAGCATGGAGAGCTGTCCATCCATTCCAATCTTGCACATTGTGTGCCGCGAAGCGCCAATGGTCCAGCAGAACCCGACATGAGGCCAGGCGGCCTTTGCAGGCCGCGTAGTGCAGAGCGGTGCAGCCCTGGGCATCCTGATCATTCACCGCCAGGAAGGTGGGTGCCTCCAAGAGTTCCAGGCACACCTCCGCAAATCCCGCCGCTGCCGCGTAGTGCAAGAGACCGGCGCCCTCGGCCCGCGCGTTGAGATCCCAGTCGCTGGCGCGGTGCAACGCTTCGAGGGTCGCAGCCTCACCTCCCTTCTGTATGACTCGCAGCAGCATAGCGCGGCATCTCGGCTAGGCCGACAAAACCAACGCCGCACCTCGTGCGTTTGGGCCAAAACATGGCTCACATGCGGCCAACTGGATGGAGTGCCTGCATGGTGCCTGATCACGTCACGCAGATGTGAAGCAAGAAATACCGTAATACCGTGGCAGCACGACCACTTCAGGAAATGCCTAAGCCAAGGCAGCTTGCCACGGTCGCACAACGTCAGTTTCCTCAAAAGGGAGATTTTGGCGACTGGCCTTCTTCACATTGCTGATGGCACGTTGCGCAAGGCCTTCTGGGTTGTAGCATTCCTCGGCATAAGCATGCTGCACATTCTGGCCATCACTTTTGAGACCTGCAATCGCCGGCTAGGCGTTCCCTCCGGAGCCCCTTGTGCAGCCCAAAGTCCTCGGCAGTTTGGGTCTTCAGCTCGTCCGGCGTCTTGGGGAAGAGAACCACGGACTTCACACCAAGCTTGACCGCCTCAAAGGCTCCAGCTGAGATCTGCCGCTTCCAAGCTGTCACCTGTCCTCCTCAACTTCCCGCAGCAGGCCAGTGTCCACCTCGGGAATCCTAGCCCTCTAGTTTGCTCAGACGTGCGCTCAGGGCTTCTTGCCTTCAACCGGCAGAGACAGCAGAGGCAAGCACGAATTAGTGCCGTTGTTGAGTTACGCTCTCTATCTATCCATTCATCCATTCATCCATCCACCCATCCATCCATCCATCTATCGATCTATCCATCTGTCCATATCCCTCCCTCTCTCCCTCCGTTTCCAAGCTGCTGGCTCCAACGCGAGACACCCCCGGCATGGAGCTAATGGGGATGTCATCCGTTCCCTGCAGTTCGCACCCCGCTCGAAGCACTCACATCACTAGCTCAGAGGATCCTCGTGCACGAAAATGGGCAGGATGAAGTTGGCAGCTGTGAGCCTCTGTGGTCGATAGGCCCCGGCACAACTGAGCCTTTCCAAAGCACTGCCAGGTCCTCAGCCTCCCGCCGCGTCTCTGAAAACATGTCCCTTTGAGCAGGAGACCGGCGATTGCGGCGCGGCCTGCTGCGCGCCAAGGACAAACCAGCTGGGACAGCTAAACCCACCTCTTCCTGATGGACATCGGATGCGGTTCCGGAGTGCCCTCCGGGATCTGGGTCCCAGGAGGGTGCTGTGTGACCTTGGCATTTCCTAGCATCCTCGCTTCAGTTCATTGCATGCCATGCCGTGCCATGAGCAACAACTGCGTGTCGCACCCTTCCGCTCGTCTCCACGACGGGCTTGCTCGGAGCTTGGGGCTCCGCGAAGAAATTGCGCGCTGTCTGGCAAACATGTGTCCAACTGCACTGAAGCCACCACGCCATGGCAAGTTTCCAGCCTTTGTCGCGGCTCGTCGATGCTTCCGAGAACCGCTCGCCGTGAGACTCGCAACTGTTGCGCACATTGTTGCGGCCAAAACAGTCCCACTCGACCTCAGCTGTCAGGGCATAGGGCAGGTGCGTGGCGTGCTGAGCAGGGGGCCCAGTGCTGACACCATCTGGTTGGGCGGTCAGAGAGGGAAGCTGAGATGAAGTCAGCGACCTGCAAGCCCATGAAGCTCCTCCAGCCCCTCCGCAACATGCGTTCCTGGCAACCCATCGTCAGGGCAGTGCCATGGGTTTGCTTCATGTTAGCTTCATGCAGGCATCGCCTAGCCCCTGCCCAGGACGCAGTGAAAGCCGTCATGGCCCCTGGACACCAGTGAGCTGCCAAAGACTCTAAACCCTTTGAACGGCTGGCCTGAGATACAAGCTGCGCTTGGGCTTCAAAAACGCCAGGAGCTTGGGCCGTCTGTGGCAACGGGGTGAGACGTGACCTGTAGATTGAAGACTCCCCCAAATGCGCAGTGCAAATGCAGGTCGCAATGCCACCGTCTCAATACTCAGCACTGCAAACGCACTGTTTGCCACTTCGCCGCGTGGCCAAGCGGATCCTCTAATCCGTCGAACGGTCGGCACTTGTGTGGTGCACCTTGCGCAAACTAAAAGGATCAATCATCGTCCATCAGGCTAAATTTGCGCCAAGGGACAGGAATCGCTTCAGAATTTCGGCTGCGGCAGGTCCGCCTGTGGATGAACAGACTGACCCTTGACGCTCTCTGCACCCGCCGCTGCTTCCTACAAATCTTGCCTCCGCAATGCGTCGACACCTTTCCAGTACTTCCACCGTACCTGCCGCTGGCAAGCAAACATCTCCTCTGAGTGGATTGCCTGCCTGCTGTTCTGGAGCCGGCTGGTCGTCCTTGCCCACTCCTGACCCCGAAAAAGCACTTCCATTTTATTGGCACACAGGTGCCTTATGCACCGCGGCAGGCCCCCCAAGCGTGCCTCCAGTCAGAGTAGTCGATTCCGTCTCCACCTCCGGGCAATGATTTGTTCTGCAGAATCGTCAAGGCGCTTGCGGGCAGTCGCTTGCTGCCCCCGCAATTATCTAAGGCTGCGACCCTGTCCGTCTGAGCGGCCGAGTCAGGCATGATTTCTTGTGCATCTTGCTCGTCTTGGGGTGCACCTGCACCCCCACACATGGGAAACGTCGCATCTGTCCACCTGGCTAAGCACAGCACTAGACGTGGCCGCCGAAGGAGCGCTGGACAACGCCTCAGCAAAATTCTGGACGCTGTGACTTTCCGTGCTAGACGCACAAACCTTGGAAGCTGGGGCAAGCTGCCATCGAGTCAAAACTCCGTCTGTGCCACTTAATGGAGACGAAACACTGAGTTCAGCATGCGTTTTGCCTGCCTGCCGTTCTGGAGCTGGCTGGTCGTCCTTGCCCACTCCTGACCCCGAAAAAGCACTTCCATCGCTTTATTGGCACACAGGTGCCTTATGCACCGCGGCAGGCCCCCCAAGCGTGCCTCCAGTCAGAGTAGTCGATTCCGTCTCCACCTCCGGGCAATGATTTGTTCTGCAGAATCGTCAAGGCGCTTGCGGGCAGTCGCTTGCTGCCCCCGCAATTATCTAAGGCTGCGACCCTGTCCGTCTGAGTGGCCGAGTCAGGCATGATTTCTTGTGCATCTTGCTCGTCTTGGGGTGCACCTGCACCCCCACACATGGGAAACGTCGCATCTGTCCACCTGGCTAAGCACAGCACTAGACGTGGCCGCTGAAGGAGCGCTGGACAACGCCTCAGCAAAATTCTGGACGCTGACTTTCCGTGCTTTTTTCGCAAACCTCCAAACCAGGCGTTGCGGGCCATTGGAAGCTGGGGCAAGCTGCCATCAAGTCAAAACTCCGTCTGTGCCACTTAATGGAGACGAAACACTGAGTTCAGCATGCGTCGCAGCTGCTCGTCCAGTGCTGGCACCTCAAAACGGCCCGTCCCAAATGGAAGCCTCAGGCTATCCAAGTGCCTTCTCTTTCTCGATGCCCAGTGCCTGCAGCAACAGAGTTCCCCTGCCCCAACAGGAACACCTTCGGCCTGAGCAATGCTTGGCGGAAGGTCTGGCTCAGGCGCCTAGCCAATTGTTGCGTGCCCAGCTCAGTGCTCCATGAGTTTCAGCTGGGATGCAGCAGAGCGGTCGCCAGTGGGCTTGGCGGGCAAATCCGCCTGCAAGTCGCAAATATCATCAGCAGCTGGGGCCTGTTGCGTTGCCTCTATCGCCTCAGCAGCATCGTCTTCTGACTCGCTGCTGCCTCCGAATTGGAAAAAGCTCCGTGAAGCTATCCAACTCGAGCCGGGGCGAGGCTTCCCTTGCAATGAAAACGAGCCATGAGGCCTCCACTCCCATTCATCAACCTGACTGAAGTTCAGCTCAAAGATTGCTAGCCACCCACATCTCTGCTAAGGAGCAGAAAGTCGCGTGCTTCTGGATCCGTACCTGGATGTCAAAAGCGCTGTGCAAACACTACCTTTTGTCGGCCGACCGTTGAAAAAGTCCTCGTAGACTTGGAAGGCGTCCTGCTGGAAGCATTCGAACAGAAAACAGAAACTGGCTTTAGACGCGCACAGCAGGAGTCAAAGAGCTCGCATTGCTTTAATTCAACGGGCCGTGGGTTGGCATCCGGAATGGCTCCCACGTGGGGCTGGCCAAGCATGGCATTCTGAGCCCATTTCGGCTCAAAAGCCAGGTAAAGCACAAGGTGCCACCTGGTCTGCACAGCTCAGCCCAGAAATTCTAGCAATTGCTCTTCAGCATCGCCTAAGTGCGCCAAACACGTCATGGCAGTGCCAAGCAAATTGGCCAACTGCCAAATATCAAAACCAAACAACTGCATCCTGGTTGCAAATGGTATCAACGACATTGGCCACATGCGAGCACATCATCAACGCCAGCTTCTCATCCACTTGCGAGAAGCCTGCTGTCTCTCCAGCTTTTCGCTGCCTCAGTCTCTCGCAAGCCAAGCACACCAGCCCATACCTGCTGAAACATGTTGAGCCTAGAGGCTTTTTATTGATGACTTCCACAACTCCCAAGACTTGTCCAGTCCGCTTGCTCAGAATGGGGCACACCAGTACGCTGCAAGCGCGCGTGCCCTTGCCAGCATTTCGATGTGTATCTGCAAATCTGGGATCTGCATAGACTACCGGAACATTCAAAAGAAGCTTTGTGTCTACCCTCAGTTGCCCAAAGGATCCAAAAATACAAGGTTAACCTTTTGGCACCCCTAAAAATTGACAACAATTCAAAAACCAAAAGGTCAAAAAGTGGATTCGCGCTTGCAAGTGAGTCTCACGTGCTTCTTTGTGCCACCATCCCGGAGTTTGATTTTCGTTGGCCGTTCCAGCTGCCGCTCCAAATAGGATTTGAACTCCTCGGAGGAACTCTCGCGGGATTTCCGGACCAAATGCCCAATCTCAGACGCCTTAAAGTGGAGGTCTGCAAGTGCACTGGTAATGGCACCGTCGCTGTAGTCCTCAGGGGGAGTTATTTCCAAAACCAAAAGCAAAGTAACCGCTTGTCAAATTCTTTAAACACTGCACATTCTTGAATGTAGTCCTTTCCATCGGTAAAGGTTCTGAACTCTGTCAACTGCGCATCGCTGAGCTGCCATCGCTTGGCAAAGGTCCATAAGAACTTGTCATCGGAGTCTTTGAAATACAAGGTGCATCGCTCGGCTTCGAAATGGGAAGGGCCATCAACTGCAAAAGTCTTGCAAATTGTTTGTAGCTCTGCGTGCTTCTTCTGCCTCTCAACCTTGTTCAAATCCAGAAACATCAAGTTAATCATTCCCAGCGTGCATCCACACAGGACACCTCTGAGGCGTGGGGTGAAAGCAAAAACGAAAACGAATTACACAGTCCAAAAAATATAAAGTAATAAATAAAACTTGGGCTTCAAACAACCACAACAAAAAACAAAAACTTGGGAAACACCGCGGGATTGGCTGCCGGGCCTATTGCAGATCCCGCCGTCCCCATGAACTTCACAACTGACATCTGCCGCTGCTTGTCCGTGAGTTTCGGCTGTGGAAGGCCCAGCTTTGAAGCAGCAGCCTCCAAAGTACCACCAAAACAAACACCTGGCCGGCCGGAGGTGTGAGCAAAGCTTCACGAATGCACATGCCACCATTTCAACGTCACTTTGGGAAAGGCTGAAACAAACTGGGGGCTTCTTCCGAGCTGTACAGGTTTGCAGTTGATCTGGAAATACTTGCCGGACACTTCGCCTGAAAAATCGGAGACCACTTGCCCAGCAGCAGCTGATGCCATCGTGCTGAGCCCCAGCACCAAGCCCAAATGTTCATCGATGAACTCTCCTGCGCACGCTCAGCAGGGCTGTGGGAAATGGAATCCACTGTGATACAACACAGGGCCTAACCCCAAAGACTAACCCCCCATATAAAGGGGGAGATTCCAACTTGTATCACAGAAGTGGGGAAAAACCCCTTGATCCCACAACCCTGCTTAGCAAAAACTGGGCGTGCTTCACTGTGCAACTGCATGGCTGCTCCTGCATGAATCATAATCGTGTTATCCTTGGCGCGCCGCGAGGCTTGCAACGACAATGTCGACATGCAATGCTTCCCCCACAGGTCACAACGTCCAAGCGTCCATCAAACCAAAACCAATCATCGGAACAGCGCAGGCGATGAAATGGCGACGCAAATGCAGCCGTGAAGGTGGACTCTCTTCTGCCTGGGGGCACAAGGCATAACACATGTCCCTGTGATTCACCCCGAACAGCATCTCGGTGCACTGGTTATTGTCAGCTCAGTGTGCCACAAGGACTGTCACAAGGTCTTGCATTGCAGGCACCACAGAAAGTCAAAGCTTCGCTGAAAAAATGGTCACACGTGGGCCATTTCCGTGGCACATATTGATACAGGCTGCTGACAAACAATCATGTCACCAGCTGCAAAGTCACACGGTGCACAAACGTCGCCGTATACAGCACTTTCAGGACGCATACCTGCATGCCCTGCTGTCACCCCAACATCTCTTGCCCAGTGCACTGAGCTGGGAGACCCAAGATGGGAAGGCACAATTGGGGGACATGGTAGATCGACACCCAAATATTTCTCGCCTGCACTGTCAATCAGAACTTCCCACTCATGCACACGCCCTGAAGAATCAACTTTGATTCTGCTTTCGTGATTTCCGCTTGTTTTGTTCGGGGGCAAGCTCAATTCAAATGGGGACAAATAATTTTCACACTTGCTGACAAACTCTTGATTGCCATTCCCCTTTCGGCAAGATTGCCTCTCCTTTCGCTATCTGTCCTTCCAATGAACTTGTCGCAATTCTTGCAAGGCAAGGCAATCACGGCGAGTCAAGCAAGCAGAAAGCCACAAAGCACGAAAAGAAACAGCCAACCAGCAGCATAAAAACGACACATACACACTCATGTTTGCGCACATGCGCATGCGCGCGCACACGCCCACCCACCCACCCACCCACCCGCCCGCCCGCCCGCCCGCCCGCCCAGCCCAGCCCAGCCCAGCCCAGCCCAGCCCCGCCCGCCCGCCCGCCCACACACACACACACACACATGCACACCACACGAAAACACGGTTTAAAACACACAAATCCCGAGTAAGAACTAGGATCTCCGACAAAGACACCTGGCTCGAGCTGAATCGCCGGGGTTTCACAGGCGCTCGGGGACGAAGTCGGAGAAATGCCGGCCGCATGCTCTTGATGCCGGCGCCGGTCCATCGCAACCAAGTCACACTGATCCGAAAAATGCCGCGAGTGGCGACTCGCTGGGAATGCAAAGGTGCCAAGACTAGGCAATTGCATGGTCACTCCACCACAGCCCCTCCTTCTCGAACACTGGGTCTGCATAGCCTCAAAAGTGGCCCTCAGCCGAGCTCTACTCAATGGAGGGCTGAGAGCGGCACAAGACTCACTTTGCTTGAAGCCCTTAAAGCCGCACTCATCATATATCCTCCGCCTGGGAATGCTACGCTACATCAAGCCGCGCCAAAAAAAAAAAAAAACGCGGAAGAACCCGGCCTCTCAGGATCAGTGAGAACCAAGTAGGCCTGATATACAGGCGGGTAAGGAATGCTGGTAGATGAGACGTCGCCTCATTGATGAGCCAAAACCTGACAGGTCAACATTAAGTGTCACAACGTGGACCCAGGAATGGCACCTTCGCAGGACGGCACGACGGTCCAGCGGCGGCCGATCACCTTCCAGGTTGCCACAGGTTTTGCCCTCAGAAGGGTTGGGTTCCTCTTTGTCGATATCCAGCATCCGGATGCCACTTTTGCACCACACGGTGGTACCTCATAGCTTGGGCTGAGCCAAGTAAGGTCTGGCGCATGCTAAGGACTTGGCGCAGCACGCACGCGGCTGGACGACAGGGAGATGCGGGGCAACTCCAACCTTGTGTGTCGCTACTTTCTGTGCAAATCTGTGGCTGGAACCAAGGCTGGGCAGCACACGCGCTATAGTAATCACGATCGGTTTCATTTTCCCATAATTCATCATCTTCAGCCTTGGACTCGTGGATGACACTTGAAAAACATGCAGTTCAGTTGGGACCCCGGCTGTCCAATCCTCGTCTTCGTCGCTTTCGGCATCCGAGCTATCCGCTTCCTTCGTCGTTCTCCGCCCCTTCAAACAACTTTTTTCGGGCCCCGGGAATCCTGCGGCTTTGCAGAGCAAGTCAGGTCATCATCGAGCTCTTCTGCCTCCAATGATCAAACAAGGGTCCCGATTTGTGTTGGGAATTTGTCCCGCTTTGCTTTTTTTTTCCTGGATTTTCTGTCTTGGAACTGGCAGGTGCGTTCTCCCTTGGTTCTTCTGTGGTTTGACTCGTTTTGCACCAGCGCTGTCAACATCCCCGGCATCGTTTTAATTCGGCAGCATCCTTTTCAACATCCTCAGCATCACGAGTTGGATTTGTTAGGCTGGGTTTAGGGTGGGTTTAGGTTAACTAGGGTTGGTTCATGGTGGGTTCCAGGCTTGTTTAAGGCAAGTTCGGGGGTGGCTGCGCTTAATTACTAAATGGTTTAGTGCTGGTTTATGGTGGGCTTCTTGGGGGTTGGTTCAGGGGTTTAGGGCTGGTTTAGGATGAGTCTAGAATTGGTTTAGGCTGTGGTTGTGTTTAGGTGGGATGGTGTAGTGTTGGTTTGGTTTGTTTGGCGGGGGTTGGTGTCGCGTTTGCTTTGGGCTTGTTAAGGGTTTCGTTTGGGTTTAGTGCTGGTGTACGGGGGGGTTAGGGGTTGCTTTAGGGAGCTATAGGGTTTGCTTAGTGGGGGTGGTTTGAGGTTTGAGGTGGGCTTATTAGCAATGGCTTTGTGCTGGTTTAGCGCGCATCGTATAATACAAACCCACTCTAGACCAGCATCAATACAGAATAATACAAACTTGGTGCAGACTTAGGGTTGGTTTGGGTGGGGTTCGGGATTTGTGTTTGGGGTTTAGGGTTGGTTTAGGGTAGGTTTAGGGTAGGTTTAGAGTTGAGGGATAGTCCTTTGCTGGTTCAGAGTGGGTTTGTTTAGGGTTTTCTTTAAGGAGTTTTGCTGGTTTAAGGTTTTCTTTCGGGTTTCTTTAGGGTTGGCTTTTAAGGTTGGTTCTAGTTTTAGTGGTGGTTTGGGGTGGGTTGGTAGTTTGGGGTTGGTTTCGTGGTGGTTTAGGATTGGTTTAGTATTTTTTGGCCCAAAACGTGAGTTTAGGACCGTGGGCGTTGGATTCATTGGGGTTCGTTGCCTACGAAGAAGCGGGGGGGCTGGGGGGGGCGCAGCCCCCCCCATCTACAGAAACATGGGAGGGAAGAAGCCACCAGCCAAAAGTCCAAAAAGCCAAAAGGGTGATGCTGGGGGTGTTACTGGTGATGCTGAGGATGCGGAAAGCCAAAGCCACAAAGGCCACAAAGTAAAGCCAAAAAGCCAAAAGCCAAAAAGCAAACAAAGCCAAAAAGCAAAAAAGCCAAGAAACCAAAAAGCCACGAGCCAAAAGCTAAAAAGCCCAGACTCCAAGAAGACAAAGGCCAAAAGCCAAGAAGCTAAGAGATAAGGCAAAATCCAGGAAAAAGTCCTAAAGAAAAACATGAACAATTCCCAAAATAAATAGCCCTCCATCAAACAATCATCCTGCTCGCAAAAATGGCGCCTGCCTCACTGTCCTCAGCGTCGTGCATTTGAAGAGCTCTTGGCCACTTGCATGCATGCCAACCAGGTGCATAGGCGTGGGCTGGGTCAAGGGCTGTTTCCTGACCCAAGTTGAGAAAAACACATGGTCGTATCAATGTGCTCGTGCTTACGTCCCTCTGCCAAAACTGCGCTGGCATTCTTGAGCTGCATTACTAGGGAGCACTCCAAACATGTCCCTTCACAGTGGCAGCACTAGCCTTGATGCGTGCCAGGTGGTCCCTGCATGGTGCCTGCGTGTGGCTAACAATGAGAACACTGTTTTGTGGGTGGACGCCTCGCATTTGGGCTTGCGGCCTCAATCTGGAAACTCCTCGAGCCGCGGCGGCTTCCATCAACGCGTGTCAAATTAATTTATCGTTAAAAAAATGTTCGTAAATAGCACCTTGGCTGCTGACGAAGCAGGTGGAGGATAGAAAATTGAATAAATCTCGGCGTGAGCGGCACCACGGACGGAGGAGGCAGCTTCCGCGAGGGCCAAACAACGAGGCGGCGACGTTGGAAAAACTCTGGGTGCGCCCCCTCCACAAGCGGGCATCAGCGACGAGAGCCGGGCATTGGAACTCACCCGCGCCCCAGCTTCATGGCATCGAGGGCCACCCACACCGCACTCCTTGAAGGGCCGAGGCCGCAGAAGCCTTGGCAGGTTTGGTTCTGGACAGCGGCATTGCTGTTGCAGCGGGAGCGACCTCTGGCCCTGGCGCCGCCGATGTTATCCGGCTGCCAAAGCTTCCCCACATCAAGCCCCCAATCCGATGGCACAGGGAAGGACCCCCCAAAAAAAAAACGCTAGCATGATGTGTCGGAAGATTCCCGCTTGTTTTGGCGTGGCGCACGGGTGGCAGCAAGCTGCCTCTGCAGCCATAGCTTTGCAGCACGCGCGCTGCTGTCCCCATGTGCCGGGAGTTGGTTTTGGATCCAACGCCTTCTGGACAGTTTGGCACATGGAAGCTACGTTTGTCTGCCCATGGCATCCATGTAAGTGCGGAGGTCCGACTCACAAATATGCACTATGCAAAGGAGTTTGCAATTTTCTGCTATTTTCTCCGCGCAATGAATTGATCGTGAACTTTCTGACCGCACGAAGCCTTGGGTACCCCGAAACCTACCTGAAACAGGCGGTGCCGAAAGAGGCGAGAAAAAAAAGGAGACAGCTGGCGGAAGCACGCCACGACCACCTGCAAGGGGAGCGGCTGGGAACTTTTGGTACGTCCCCGGCGACAAGCACGTCGCCAAGGTGGCCGCACATCCGCAGCAGCCCACACAAGCAAGGGCCAAGCGCCGCCCAACAGGCACAGGCGGAACCACCGACGCGACGGCACGGCGTTGCGCGTGGCAGAGCAGCGCAAGCTCGCTGCCTACCCGGAGCTCCGCTGCCCGAGGCCCGTCTTTGCGTTGGGCCTTGCGGCTCTCACCGAGGCCCTCTCGACAGGCCAGCCAGCCAGCACGCGGGAGCAGCGACATGGTCGCCAAGCGCATCGCGGGCAGTCCACAACCGCGGCCAGCGTCCCTGCACGGAGCAGTGGAGATGGGCAAGGCAGTGGCGTCGCAGCACAGTGCCAAGCGTGTCGAGCCATGATAAACAAGGTCCAGGCCGCGCCTTGGGTAGCCACTGCTGGGGGACAACGCGCCCATCCGGTCCGGCACAGCCAGGCTTTGCTCGAGCAAGGGAGCATGGCGCGCAAGCAAGCCGCTGCGCGGGCAAGCCGCGGCATGGTCGCCCAACGTGTCGGGAGCAGCCCCGCAGCGCCCGTGCATCAGGGGCAGGGGAGGCACGGGCGATGGCGCAATGCGACATGCATGTGCGCCGGAGGCAGCATGGTCCCCGCATCAGCGGGCACAGTGGCCAGCCACACCCCGACGTCCGGGCACGACTGCAAGCGGAAACAGGCACGCTCGCTCGGCCTGTGTGGCAGCCGTGGCAAAAGCTCCGTCTCCCAATCACCAGGCTCGCCGTCAACTGGAATCGGACAAGGGGCCTGCAGCGAGCCGCCAGGCCCATGCATCTCTGCCCTCGCAGGGGCGTCCTCCGGGTGGCGCACGCCCAGTCTCTGGAGCGATGCAGGGGACAGCGACTGCGACGCCGCGCCGCTTGGGCGTGCGCCGGCCTCGACTGCCAGCCCGCGCGCGCCTTCCAACAGGGGCATGCGGCGAGCGTGCCCGGGCCGAAGAGGACTTGCTGCAGCAGCTGCCGGAGCTGCCGAACTTGCAGTGCGCGTGGCTCCTGCATTCTCAATGCGCAGCCCTCGCTCGCACCACGTGCTACGCACGGTGCCACCGTCCGTCGCTGCCCCCTATGCCAGGGCGCACGACGAAGCAATCTGGACTACGGTCCGCGCTTTGCCAAGAAACCCGCGAGCCGAGGGCGCCGAGTGGGACCGCGCGCGCGCCTTGGCATCACTGCCAGTGCGTGAGGGAGGGCTGGGCCTGACGCCAGCCACGCGGCTCAGCCCTGCCGCGTATTGGATGGGCTGACGCCCTCCCCGTCATCCAGGCCGCAGGCCCGAGTTTGCCGCGCAATGCGTCCGCGCCTTGGATGAGGCAGCGGGGGACTTCAGCCAGTGCTTAGCTGAAGCGGCGACCGCGCGAGACGTGCTAGTGCGAGCCGGCTGGGGGGCTTGCCCCGGATGGGCGGACTTGCTGGCGGGCGGCCAGCCGCCCGGACTTTCTGAGGAGCCCGGAAAGGCGCCAGGGTTGGCAGCGTCACGCAGCTCTCTACCTTCATTCCGTTTTCCGGGAGCGCGACGTTTTGCCACTCCTCCGCGCCCAAGACCTTGCTCGGCTGCGCTCACAGTCCGGCCTGCAGGCGGGCGCATGGCTCTCCGCCATACCCACAGACCCGGGCGCAGTCCTGACTCCGGAGGCCACGCAACTTGCCCTTCGGCGACGGTTGCGGTTGCCGCTCCCTCTGACATACCGACGATGTGGTGCTGGTACGGGCCATGGGTGCGGCGCTGCCGTCGACGCCTTTGGGGACCATTATGCAGCGTGCACGCGCACAGGTCTTCTCGCCAGGCGGGCAGTTGTGCTGGAGCAAGCGTGGGTGCGCGTTGCCCGCGAGGCGGTCGGCCCTGGGGGCCGTGTCGTGCCGGCTTCGCGGATGGTGACCGGAGACGCTTCGACCTCGTCGTGTATGGGGCCACGGCGCGCGGCGAGGCTCTTTGCTGCGACGCCACTCTGGTGTCCCCCCTGCGGGAGGATGGGGCACCGGTACCGGGGGCTGCTGCCAGGGACGGCGTTGCCCTGCAACACGCTCGCGTTGGTGGCCGATGGGGCTGCGAGGCGGCCGAGCTCGTGAGGCGGTTCGCCCGGCTCCGCGCCCAGCGCGCGCCGCCTGCGCTGCGCGCCTCAGCGCTGGCCGGATGGAGGCGCCGCTGGTGGGGCATTCTAGCCGTCGCGCAACAGAAAGCGCTGACCTCCGGCCTGCTTGGCGCGTGGGCCACGCCTGGCTGCCTCGGGATGGCCCGCTGGGCCCGAGTGGTGTCGCGTTGCGTGGCTAGGCGCCCGCAACCGCCCACCCGGTGCTGCATACGGACACAACCACCCTCGCCGACGTGCGGGGACAAGAGAGAAGGAGAAAAACAAAAACAAAGAAAAAAACGGGGCGCTTGCTCAAGGAGTTGCCGCCAACACGGGCACTCCAGCCAGTGCTGCCGGAGCAGTTTGCCGGCACGCCGCGGCCTGCCTCGTCATCCACGAAAAGCTCCTGCACGCCTCCGCCACGCTTTGAGGAACTTGGGATTGTTCCCTTGGGCACCCTCATCGGGACCCCGGTGACCAGGAGCAAGGCTTGCTGGACGAGTTGCCGCAGCCAGTCAGCATGGCTGTCTTGCTTTGTGCCACGCTTCGGGCCCAGCACTTGCTCCGCACGGTCCCGCCATCCCAGTCGGCGGAAGGGTTTGGGTCTTTTGTGCGCTGCCCGCGCCGCGCCGGCCGCTTATTGGGCGGCGTGGGCTAACGCCCTGCCAGTGTTGATCCAACGTCGCCCGGACTCCTCAACAGCTGCAGAAGCGCGCGCGCTTGCTCACATCCATCGCCTTGGCGGATGCGATGGCAGCCACCAGCCTCATCCCGCCACAAATACTCAGACTGCCGCGCGTCAAACGCCCGGACAAAAGACACGAGCGCCGGCGCCGCGTCCGCGAGCTTGTCCAACAACCAAAGACACGACCGAGGACGCCGGGTGGTCGAGTTCAGTGGCCGAGCGAGGGGCGGCGCGAAGGAGCGCGGCCAAGCAGTGCGTCCCGGCTCGTGTTTGCAGCGCGAACTGGTACGGCCTGGTGGCTTCGAACGCCGGGCGAGGGCGCGGGCGACCAGGCGGCGAAAGGTGTCGCCTGTGGCGATGCCCCGCGCCCCACCATGTGGCTCCGTGAGGGCCGAAGCCACGAAGCTGGGCTCTGGAACATCGGCGTTGGCGAGCTTGGTTGCCGCCCGGCAAACAGTGCCAGCGTGTCCTCGTTTGCCAACAGGGTTTTGTAGTGGTCCACTGTGGCGCCTGACAAACGTCGTAGTTGCTTGGCCGTGGGGAGGGCATCTGCGACACCAGGCGTCCAATCGCACAGGAGGCGGCGGAAGCGGCTGCCGAAGGTAGGGTAAGCGGTGGGCCGGATCGGACAAGGCGACAAGTGTGCCCTTGTCGCCGGGGGCCGGAGCGGCGGACGTGAGCGCGCAAAGCACGAGCCCACGTTCGGCGCCAGCCACCATGAACGCAGGAACTGCGCTCACTGTGGGCGGCGAGAGCGGCGAACTCCGCGGCGAGCTCACCGATTTCGAGCCAGACCCAAGAAACTCGTGGCACGTGCGGCAAACGGCTCGCCGCTGTGGGGGCCGCAGCGCCAGAAGCCGAGGCGCGGAGGCTGTGCGCCGGCCCACTGCGGCAGCGCAGGCTCCGCAGGCGTCGGCCAGGTGATGCACCCCGCGGCCGCCTCCATGCCCCTGTGTTTTGTAAGCTCGCCTTCCTGGGCCGTAATACCCTCGCGCGGGGTCAGTGACCAGCCTCACGGCGGCTGTCGCAGAAAACGGCTTCGTGGACGCGGCCACCGCCGGCAAGAGGCCGGGCAGGCAGAAAATTGGCATGGATTGCCGGGAACACTCGCTCAGCACTGCATCATGGCTATCCGTCCGTCCCTGCGGCGGAGCAGCCGCTGCGCGCACAGCAGGCCAGCTGCTGTCGCAGCCTGCACTCGCAGTTGTGCCACGCAGCCCAGGTGGAAAAAGTGCGACGAGCAAACAGGGAATGCAATGACTGCGGCCGCGCCAAGGCTGTGTGGGGCCAGCTCGTCAAAACTTTTGGTGCACACCTGTTCCGCGCCGCCCGATGGCGGGATCTTTGGACAGGGCTTGCTCCGAGCCGTGTTTCGCGCCAAGCCCACCTCCAAAAGCAACTTGTACTGCTCAACACGCGCGACCGAGAGGCGTTCCCGCGATGGTTTTCGCGCCACCGCCGCGGCTGCTAAGAGTTAGCGACCTCTGGAGACCTCTCCCCGGACACGCCGCCACGCGGCGGCGCTGCGCCTGAAAGCCGTGGCGCGCGGCCTCGAGGACTTGCCGTGCTGAAAGTCGCGCACTCGGCGCAGCAACGCTTCCTTGCCCATGGGTCCCGCCTGCGCTGGCCGCGCCAGCAGCATGCGAGGCACTAGCAAGAAGAGTTTCCACGCGCGCCGGCGGCTGACCTCAGGCCCATGCTCACGATGTGACTGATCCACCTCGGCCAGCAGGCGCGTCTTGCAGGGTGGGCACGGGGTGCTTGAACTCCTCAACGAGGCTGAAGGCATCCAACGACCGCCAACAACCTGCCGGCCAGCGCCAAGTCGCGGCGCCTTACCGATTGGGGGGGGGGCCTGGCTCAGGAATGCTTTATTAGACAAACGTCCCAATAAGTTGGAATATAAATGATGAAACGGTGACAGCAGTACGAGGTATGGAGAGACCGAAGTACCTTGGCTGTCATGTATGTAAAAGCTACCCCTGGAGACCACGACGCGCGGTCAATTTCGTTTCTTGCCACCAGTCAAGAAGGGGCTCACAAGGCCGGTCTGTGGTGGGAGGGCGGGTCAGCAAGGAGGCCAAGGCGCGTCAAGGAACCCCGCGTGGCCTGGGCGAAGAGTTTTCCCAGTCGCCACGGAGGCAGACCCTGCTGCCAATCCTGCCCGTGGAGGGTCGGGTTTTTGACACCATCGGCTGCTCGGCCACGCTCAGCGGTTCGCGCCTGTCTCCCTTTCGCACGGCGGCTTTGCGCAGCACCCCCGGTGTGTGGGGCATGACGCTGCGAGCCGGCCACGCAGGCAGAAGCCGCGTTTGTTGCGGCCAGGCTTTCCGAGGGATAACTACGGAGCGACGACGAGAATGGGTGAGCTGACCATTGGTGTTCGGCGTTAAGAAGGCAAGAACCAAGAAGAAACAACTGTTAACCTCAGGCCACGGCCGGCAACAAAAGCGCTAAGATGAGGGGCCGACGGAGCCTCCATAGCGAAAGCAGGAGTGCAGCCAGCTTCAACCAAGCGCCGCCATGAGACCCAAAGGAATTGTAGGAACGCCGCAGTGGCAGCGTGCAAACTAATCTCTTCCCCCTATTAATAAATACGGCCCCCCCCCTATTATAAATAAATCCCCCAAAAATATATATATATATATTTAATTGGGGTTTTTGGGGTTGGTTTTTTTTTGCTTTTCCAACAATGTGAGGGTTCACGTAGGATTTGGATGAAATGGATTGAACTGTAAGGTCCGCGAGTAAGCGGTTCAATAAGGAAATTTGATGTATAATTATATTTGTTTACCAGTTTACTGATTGTTTGTTTGCAGCCAGGCAGGTTAATTAGCCAGCATGTACGGGAGAGAGACAGTCGCAGCTAGAAGACAGCTTTTGGGGACATGTTTTCTTTTGAGGGACACCCCAAAAGAACCCAACCTTTTGAGAAGCCAGCTTTTGGGAAAGCAACCTTTTGGGGAATTGAGGAACCCACCTGTTGAAAAGTGAGGCTGGAAGCTTGCCAAAAGTGCCTCCTAATAAGGATTCCAAGACGTTAGTATTGGTTTAGTATTGGCGCAATGGAAAGTCAATTGTGTGGAGTGGAAATCTGGTCCCGGGCCCCGGATTTGCATTTATTATTAATTGGGGTCCTGGAAAACGCACGCACGCCGGAAGCAACAGGGTGCGCAGACACTGGTTGCCCGCATGGGGCTGCAGCACCCTGTCGGGATCGTCCCAGCTCCAGCTCCCCATGCCATTGTCATCGCTGCTTGGGCTCTTTCGACGACCACCGCGTAGCGTGTTCTCAGGCAGCCTTGTTGCGGAGCGAGCTCGCATTCCACCTCCGCCCGGCTGTTGTCATTTCGCCGGGGCAACTCCCCAGCCCGGACTTGAGCGTACTGCGTGCTGACTCCGCTTGCCCGCCGCTCACCCGCAGCCGTCTGCCCCGACGGCATTCTGGCACTTGCTGTGCCTTGCACGGGGGGAGCTGGCCTCCAGAACAACAGCCTCCCATAAGCGCCGACGAGTTGAGACAGCGAGGAAGGTGCAGGGAACAAAAAGCATCCACTGTCGTCAGAGCACACGCTGCTGGGCTTGAGTCCCTGAGGTGGCCACGCTGTTGATGCTCTGGGTATGCCCGCACACGGGCCTGCTGGCTTGCTGAGGCTGGCTCGCTGCAGCTGGCGAGCAGCCCGGGTCGCCCGAGAAGCGATCGAGTGTTGCTGCAAAGTCCCGCAGCAAGAACCAACACCACTGCTACATGAGTCGCCTCGCGCCGCCTGGACATGGAGCTTTGTGGTGCCAGAAAACGTGGCAATGCCGTGTGTTGCGACGCCACGCTCGTCAGCCCGCAGCCTCACACAGGACGTGACGGAGTCGCGCTCACCATCCGAAGCTCGCCAGCTAGCGTGCACCGGGCGCCTCAGGCACTCCCCGTCTTGAGTGCGCGAGCTGGCTTTGTTCGGAAAAAAAAAACGGCAAATTCCGGCACGAGAATGCAATGCCGCCCGCAGAGCGCATGACGGGCCCCTCGGCGAAGGCATGCGCGCGGGCCGAAGAGGCCGCGTGTTTCAGCTGTCCAGGCCCTCCAGCAGCGCTGGTCTGTGCCAGTTTGGTGATGTTTCACCCTGACAGCCTAGGCGGGTAAAATCCTTTGGGGATGGCCACAAACATGGGTCGAAGGAGCAGGTCAAGGACGTACCACCTCCAAACAAATGTCCAGGGCTTGCAAATCGTTGGGTGCTACGCGACAAACACGTTCCAACAGAGCTTCCAATTCTGCTGGATCCACTGGTTGTTTGTTCTGGAGCAAGCTCGAGGACCATACACGGCGGAAGATGTTGAAGGCATGTGTGGGCCTTCCCGCTTCCTTCCCGCAAGGCGGTGCCAGGGGTGAGCGCTCTAGATGTCGAGCAGCCGAGAGCTCACCCAAGGTGGACGAAGACCAGGCCTCTTGAAAACGCTTGGTTGCTGCAGCAACACGGCGGGGCAACAAAAACCCGAGCTTCCACGTTTGCGTGGATCTGTCCTCGCAGAGCAAGCACACAGTTTGCCGCACAGGGCCACTAACAACGAACGAAAAAACAGACCGGGAGCTCAAGCTGCAGCGCCCGCTGAATTTGCCGGTCGGCTGGTGGTGGCATGGGGGTGGGGCGGCATGGGGTGTGGCGGCTCTGGCTCGCTGTTTGGTGTGCTCCACGTCCGCATTGGCTGGGGGCACGGCTTTTGCCCGCAAACGCGCCGCTGCTACTGCGGCTGCTGCCGGCGCTGCTGCTGCCGCCTTGGCTCAAGGAAACACATTGCGGCGCAGAAGGGGCTGGTGTTTGATTGCTTGCTTGCCTGCCTGCCTGCCTGTCTGTCTGTCTTATGTGTTCTTTTTGCTTGTTTGTTTGTTTGCTTGCTGGCTTGCTTGTTTGTTTGTTTGCTTGCTTTGCTTTGTGGTTTGCTTGCTTGCTTTCTTGTTTGTTTGGGTTGGCGCCCTGTGCCGGTCAGTGCCCGTGCTGGGCCTGCGGGCCCGCGGGCTCGTGGGCTCGTGGCAGAATGGACCACTCTGGGAGGGCAGTATGGGAGGGCAAGGACAACCATTGCCAATCAGATTCCAAGGACGGACCAAAGCAATGTGTGAAAACCTCAGAAAATGCTGGCAGATAATAGTGACGGGGACAGCAAAGTCGGTGCATCCATGCCATCAAGGCTGGCAGAGGGTGTCCAGCCGGGCTATTGGCAACTGTAGGGCGGAGGTGCTTGAATAGGGCAGAGAGCCGCAAGCAACCGAATCGCATGTGACATACGCATGTGTGGCGCGTGCTATTTGGCAAATTGCCATCACGCCTTGTGCTGCAGTGTTAGTTGCACTTCGACGTCTTGAAGCTTACCGCCAGTGACAAAGCACCCAAGGCCTCGCTACCGGCAAGGCCTATGCACGGTGAGTCTGCTCTGGCTTGCTTTTCCCCTGATGTCACACTTGCTACATGCCATAAGAACATGTGCACAATGACTTGAGTGTATCTTAGCATCCTTGGTTGTTGCATAGCGCGTTCTAAACATTTGCTTTGGGAAGATGCAGCGTGCTCGTGTCAACTATAATTGCACAAGTGTGTTTATTGATGCACATCATCTTCCCGCTGGGATTCAAAGGCCATCGTACACACCTGTTTGTTCGACTGGCTTCCTGGCAATTGAGAAGTCAGGCAGACTCAGAATGGGTCAGTGCACCGTCAGACTACTTCCCGTCTTCCGTACATTGCCGCAGCCCATCTCTGGATTTCAACAGCTTGCCGTTTGCGTCGCTCGCCGCTCCCAGCTCTTGATCCGCACTACCGTATGGGCGAGAAAACAGCGGCCGCCCCTCTCGAGCAGGTGACGTTCGAAGTCGAGTTGTGACAAATGTTGGCCTGGTGCATCCCAGGGCATTGAGCAGGTTAACGTTTGCGGTGCCTGGTGGACTTTGTGTTGCCAAGCTCAATGTGGCATTGCCACATGGCTGTGGCAAACCATTGGCTGTACCTGATTGCACTCGAATTTGCCAGCAGTATGCAAGCGTCTCAGCTCTTTTCTCAATGCACAGATTCCTTGTCTGTCTTTCAAGATCTGGTATCTAGAGGCAGTAGCAGGTCAATTGGAAGTTTGTCGGATGTTTTCGCGTAATCATTTTGAAGTTGCCTGCGCTTAGTTATCTTGCTCAATTCATGAGCAGCAGAGCCTCTTTCCGCTGTTCCAGGCCAAAGCAGCAGCTTAAGGACAAACCCTTCAGATCTCATCGGAGCAGCGCTTTACGTTGCCAAGCAGTCTTGCCATAGGGGTCCTTTTAGGGAAAATAGATGGGTTTCCCTGGTAGATGATTAAACCACCAGGTAAACCAGGGCTATCTATTTTTCTACCAAAACAACCAAAAAGGACACCTATGACACTTGCCCGCAACCCGAAATTCGGCCCTTTGACGAGTCAAGAGCCGGTGGTGATCTACGAGGCAGTTGAGCAGAGCTGTGGTGGACTCGGTTCGGCTCACATACTTGTTCGCGGTGGCGGCAATGCAGTCAACGCGCGAGCGCACCGGAGCCATTTGTGCCAAAGAGTTCTTCTCTCTGAGCAATCTCTAGTCAGAATGTGGTGCTTGTCACCGACACTAAATCAGAGGCACATCTCAGGCTATGGGACAAATTGTGCACTGCATCCAGACTTTGTGGTCAGCAGCACGAAAGCAGCAACCGCTTGGGCCACTCTCACCCGACCTTTACGCGCGCTCTCGGGCTTCCAGGCGCGTCAGCCTGCAACAGGCAACAGGCAATGAAAAAGTGTCCCTAGGGGGGGGGGGGAAAAACGAGAATTTGTTTATGTTCCAAAAAAAAGGAACCAAAAAACAACAACAACCAAAGGAAAAAAAGGCGGAGTTCGCCTCGCCTATACTTGGCATCTGGCACCAAGGGTGATCCGCACGCTTCGAACCACGCGGGCTCCACGCTGAGGGGCACCTCACACAGCATTTTTTGAAACCGGCGCGCCGTTTTTGGGTGTACAGGGACTTTTTGGGTTGCTTTTTGGGTTGCTTTTTTGGGTTGCTTTTTTGGGTTGCTTTTTTGGGTTGCTTTTGGGTTGCTTTTTTGGGTTGCTTTACCCTGTTGGGAGACCGAAGCCCTGTCGGAATTCCCCCCAAATTTGGAGAGCCCGCAAAGCCGCAAAGCTTTTTTTTCGGGCCAAATCCCGGCCTGCTGATAACCAAGACGCTCGGCAACAAAGTCCAGAACCTGCATGCGCCATCCGGCCCAGGAACGGTTTGGCTTACAAACGGCCTGGCTCTCCTGGCGTCCACTGCGCACTTGGCCAGCGAAGAGAATCACAGGACCTTGGGCTCCCACGCTTCGCACTCTTCGCACCCAGTGCGTAGTCTACGCTCAGTAATGACACAAAAGTGGCTCCAAATCTAGGCCACTGCCCGTCGATCGACGGCGAATGTCCTCACAGCATTTGCCGACACTCTGGGCTACGCCTGGCATATTCACTCAGGAAATTCTAAGCACAGTCCTGTATAGTCTGCATGAATTCGAGCTGCAGCTTACCACTCCACACCTCTTTGATGCTAGTGCTCTTTGATCAAAACACTGCCAAGGTCCGAACATGGAATAATAGATCGCCACAAAGCACTACATCAAATGCTTGTTGTAGCTCCTGTGCCAGGCAGCTTTTGTCACATATGCTGACGTTGAATAGGCCAGCCCATTGCAAGCGATCCTCTGGCAAAGGTCTACCCCAGGAATAGCCCACCACTCGCGCTCGGTCAACCTTGCATACTGTGGGATGCAAGGCGTCACAATGGTGTTTTCCTTGGATGGATTGTCTGCTCAGCACAACGCCCAAGGAAAGTCGGGAGATCTGTTCCGGCTCAAGTTGTCCCTCACAGTCTGGACCTGGAACGATGCGACGCACATCCTCAGGCAATCCCCAAGCGAGATTCGGGCATTGTCGGGCAAATCACACAGCACCACCTGCCACTTGGCAGCGCAACGCTGTTAAGCTCGAAGAAGCATCCCGTGAGAACCCGAAAAGTGACGGGCGTGCCTCATGGCCAGCCTTTGCCAGCGCAATGCCAGCAAGACCTCAACTCGTTCGATTCGGGGCATTGGGTCTGAGAGACTTCGCAGCCAAGCATCCAGTCCCACAAGATAGGTCCAGAATCCGACTGGGCAAGGCTTCGAACGGAGCCTACCAGACCAAAGCAATCACAGCATTTCACCTCACGAATCTGTGCCTCCAAATGCCTTGCTAGCAACCAACTTCCTGCCCATGTTCGCCAGCCTCAATGCGCAATCAGCTCACTTGGCTCGCATCCGCAGCTCCGTGCCTGTGTTGGTCAGCACGGCGTCACCCTCCGAGAGGACAATCTGATTCCTGAACTGGCAAATTCCAACCGCAAAAGCGCTTCGCGTTTCGGCGCGTACCCCAGCAGGCAGTAGGACCGCGTCGGTCTCACTGGTGGCTCAGGCTCACCTCGGACTGAAAAAGTCTCATCGCCATCGCATAAACACCCTCATCGCCCCGGCTCAAAGCTTCCGTGCATTTCACCTGACAGTTGGCAGAGACGCGGAAGCTTGCAGCAGAATCTGCTGCCGAGACCTCCAAGTAACATGGTCTGTTGTCCCCATGCTATCCTTGAACTGGCTTGAGTCTCTGGTATCTCTGTAGATGCCACGCTCAGAAACCACTGACTTCTCACGAGTTCCTCGCAAAAAGTCAGGAGCTCCAACAAGCCATACTCCCAGCAACTGGGCACCTTTGTGGTGCATGGCAGTGGGGTGAAACACGTGTTGCATTCCCCAGCTCAGGTGGACTTGATTGCGTGACACAGGCCCTTGAGCCTCTGACAGGGCATACGCCCCTCATGTTTGCTGACTGGATGTGCTAGGCTGCTAGGCAGTGGCCCACGTGCCACGCAGAACCAAAAAAATGCGGCGCGCGCTTTGTGCGTCAGGAAGTGTCCTACTCAGGCACCTCAGAGCGCCTCCACAGCTCAATTGGCCTGGCAAGCTGACGGCCACAGTGGATGTCTGGGATCACCCTTCTTGGATCTAAGCCATCACTTTGTCCGGAAGCTGCCCACCGCCTCAGACCCCTTCAACTCCAAGACTGCGAATGCCGAGCCCAGGAAAGAATCCTGAGCTCGCTCGAAAGCATCCTGAGCTCGCTCAAGCGAGCTCATGGAGTGAACAGCTGAGCCACGCGCGCAAGTGTTCCGGATGCCCCCTTGACTATGGCCTAGACTATGGCCAATTCATGTTTGTGTGTTCCTGTCCACGTCTCTGTTTCTGTGTGCGTGTTTTTGTGCGTGTGGGTGTGTGGGTGTGCGTGGGTGTGCGTGGGTGTGCGTGGGTGTGCGTGGGTGTGTGTGGGTGTGCGTGTGCGTGTGCGTGTGCGTGTGCGTGTGCGTGTGCGTGTGCGTGTGCGTGTGCGTGTGCGTGTGCGTGTGCGTGTGCGTGTGCGTGTGCGTGTGCGTGTGCGTGTGCGTGTGCGTGTGCGTGTGCGTGTGCGTGTGCGTGTGCGTGTGCGTGTGCGTGTGCGTGTGCGTGTGCGTGTGCGTGTGCGTGTGCGTGTGCGTGTGCGTGTGCGTGTTGTGCGCGTGCGCGTGCGCGTGCGCGTGCGCGTGCGCGTGCGCGTGCGCGTGCGCGTGCGCGTGCGCGTGCGGGTGTGCGTGTGCGTGTGCGTGTGCGTGTGCGTGTGCGTGTGCGTGTGCGTGTGCGTGTTGTGTGTTGTGTGTTGTGTTGTGTGTGTTGTGTGTGTTGTGGTGTGTGTGGTGTGTGTGTGTGGTGTGTGTGTGGTGTGTGTGGTGTGTGTGGTGTGTGTGGTGTGTGTGGTGTGTGTGGTGTGTGTGGTGTGTGTGGTGTGTGTGGTGTGTGTGGTGTGAGTGGTGTGTGTGGTGTGTGTGGTGTGTGTGGTGTGTGTGGTGTGGGTGGTGTGTGTGTGTGTGTGTGTGTGTGTGTGTGTGTGTGTGTGTGTGTGTGTGTGTGTGTGTGTGTGTGTGTGTGTGTGTGTGTGTGTGTGTGTGTGTGTGTGTGTGTGTGTGGTAGTGTGTGTGTGTGTGTGTGTGTGTGTGTGTGTGTGTGTGTGTGTGTGTGTGTGTGTGTGTGTGTGTGTGTGTGTGTGTGTGTGTGTGTGTGTGTGTGTGTGTGTGTGTGTGTGTGTGTGTGTGTGTGTGTGTTTGTGTGTGTGTGTTTGTGTGTGTGTGTTTGTTTCTCTGGTGTTGCGTTTGTTGGCTTGCGCAAACCGTCAAAATGGTGAACCTCTGTTGACTTTGGCCAGGACGACATCAAAAGCTCGTGTGCGTGCGTGTGCGCCTTTTGAGGGTACCTTTTCAACCTTGGTTCAAAGGGAAACAAACACGGACAACCTCTTCTTTGGGGGGGTCTCCCGAGTTTGACACATCCGAGCGTCATCCTGGCTCTTCGAGCTCAAGGCTCTTTCCAGAGTACCATGGAGCGCCTGAGCACGCGTAGCCTTTCACACATGGACCAAAATGGCACCTTGGTAAATGGAACCAGCCAAAACCTGCGCAACCCTGGCTTTCATTTTGAGCCACGCCCATGTCGCAATTCTGCAACCTAGTTGGAGGATCAAGGCTGAGATTGAGTACCATGGAGCGCCTGAGCACGCGTAGCCTTTCACACATGGACCAAAATGGCACCTTGGTAAATGGAACCAGCCAAAACCTGCGCAACCCTGGCTTTCATTTTGAGCCACGCCCATGTCGCAATTCTGCAACCTAGTTGGAGGATCAAGGCTGAGATTGGAATGCTCATCCCGTGATCATGGGAGTCCTCCCTATGAGTCGCAAGTAACCAGGTGTATTTTTTGCCATTGCATTGGCCTGGGGGAAGGGACCTGCAAGCAGCCAGCACTTGCATGCACAATTTGCTAAGCGCAGCTTTGATGCTGGCCGCTTGTTGTTTGCAGTTGGCGAAGGCGGGTGAGCCTCAAGATCCGGCGCCCCTCAAAATAGGGTCCTGGAAATTTGTTGCATGCGGTCGCGATCTATGCGCAGCTTCAGTCCCCTTGTAGTTTCCTTCTAGTTTCCCTAATACCAACCAAAAGGGCTTCAACGGGAAACTCGGCAGTTGCGTTCTTTCCCTGCAGCCCGGCGGCTGGAGGCGCAAAGCTCTCTGACGAGGACGCAGGTGCCCTCGGCGGCGCCGCCTCTTGCATGACCTCGTTGTCGCCCGATGGTGGACACAAATCCCCATGTATGATCATGGGGATGAAGAAGTTGATGTCTAGCAAAGCATCCGCAATTGAATTTCGGATCTTCAAAAGTTGCAACCATCTGAGGCAAATGACCTCTGTGAGGCGTTCAAGCCTCTAGAAAATGCATTCCCACAACCGCGACAGAAACCAACGAAAATAACACATTATTTTTCCAATTCTACTTTGGAGCAAACCTCTGCCCCCGCGGGTCTTTTGAAAGGGGCCGGGCTGAAGCCACCTATCTCTGAGCTCGTGCCATGGCGCTTCGTCAGGCGGAGGCGGTGGCGGGACAGTATCCTGCGCAAACAAACGAGAATGGCGGGCGCAACAGGATGCTGAAGTCGTGTGGGCGCGTCTTATCATCGGGGGGACCCCTCAAATTTATTGGTTTCCTTTTGGTGTCCCTTTCAAGCCCACAAGGGGCACCCGTGCCCATGTACAAGGATCCTGGCGTCTCAGCGGAGGCTGCGGCACCCCGTCGTCCGTCACAGCGAACTGCTTTGGAGCTCCTTCCTGGTCCCCAGAGCAATGGGCCAAGCTGGGCACATAGAGCTCCCACCATGAATTTGAACCCTGTCTGGCCTCCCTCTTTTCTAAGCGTTGCTTAAACACTCAAACACCGCAGGATCCCGACTACCTCTTTTGCCCTCCCTATCTCTGCCGGGCCTGCTCTGCGCTGCCAGCCTCAAATGGGCGACGTTCTATTTGAGGCTGTGCTCGCCCCTGAGCTCGGGGCGTTCGAGGGGATGCGCACGACGCCCGCGGGGGCCGAGGCCGCAGTGCCGCCTAAGCTCGGGGGCAGGCCCAACAAACACCAGTTCCATCAAGGTCAGATTTTGTTGGCATACCGAATTTGCTTCAAGCTTCATCAAGCCATCTTGCGCAGCCGAGATGCCAGATCGACGCTTCCTGCGGTCCTCCAAATAATCAACAGTCAGACCGATCGTGGTGCAACCCGGCATTGCCACGTTTCTAGAACTTGCCCACAACACAGTATGGTGCATGCATTGCCAGACTTAGCCATTCGTTAACCTGTGGCTTGTTCATCAAATCCTAACGGACTAAAATGAATCAATAAATCAATTCGTGACACGCGCTTGCCTGCGTATAGACACATACACACTTAACCTTCTCCAATTCCCACTTGCTCGACAAGAGCACGACAAACATGGGTGTCGGGGTGAACTGCCATAGCCAGTCGCAAACTGACCTACTAATTACTTCGCCAACACCAGTTCTATTTCGCAAATCTCAAAACACACACACAAAAAAAAAAACACACACACACACACAGACACAAACACGCAGAGACGGACGGACGGACGGACGGACTTCTGAGTTGCAAATTTGCATACATCGGTGGGCGGCCATTTGCTTTGGAATCTGCGCAAGTAAACAAGTGCATCTTTGAGGGCCAGAATACAACATGAAAATTTATCGTGTTCTATATTGTGTTCTTTGCATTGTTCTTGTTGCGCAACAGTCAAAATGGTGAACCCTCCACAGAACAAACACATCATGTGTTTTCTGCTTGCGTAACCATCACTCTGCAAACTTTTGGCGGGTCGACCAATAACTCCATTTTTGTTTGCTTTTTCAGCTTGCGCAAATATCACCAGGTGAACCCTTTGTGGGCTTTCAGTGATCGTGGAACTGGCCAGGTAGGTAGATGACTGGATAGGCAGATCTACATACAAAAAACAGACGAAGGGTTGCCAAGCAAGGTCCAGTTGCGAAAGAGACTGATGGTTGGAACTCGCTTGTTCCAGTGAGTGGGCCTGCCCAACATTTGGCAGTTGGTCCGCCGTTTCGGGCAGCCGTTCTTCTAGGGGGCAGAGTTTTCGAACGTCAAAAGAGTTTGACTGTCCGCATCTAGTTTTTCGAGAGGGCATGCTGTCCTTTCGGCTTTGCGAGGCAAAGAGAAGGAGAAAGAGACAGTTGTAACTATAGTTGTTCTACCTTTGAAATTTCAGCCTGGATCTGCCAGACATTGGTAGTAGCAACACCAGCGCCCGCCGTCTCCCTTTTTCCATATGAGGGTTCAAAAAGATGAGATTTCAAGCCCACTAAATCGGAAAAGTTCGCCATGGTCAAACCTGGGGCCCTGAATAATATACTGATCAACCCCTATGCGTATGGGATCAAAATTAAGCCAGGAATCGGACTGCAGGTTCTAGTCAACTTCTTTAACTTCTTTCCATTCACCAGCCATATGGTTACCCTATGGTTCACAATCACCCCCATATATGGCCATGGGTCAAAACCCCGTGCCCCAGTGAACATCCCAATCCAACCACTAAAATAGGAAACCTAAAATGGGTGGTAAATTCACCTATCCCAACCAAAATGGGATCCCAAAACGGCTCAAAGCCCCACGGCCGTATATTGCACAAAGCGGCCGCTCGGCTTGGAGTCCTCGGTTCGCCTCATGAGCTGCAGGCGCTGGGCTTCCTCCTCGTCCAGCTGCAGACTCCGCAGGCGCTCGGCCACCGAGCTCATCTGCGCCATGGTGGACTTGTACCTCGATTTGGGTACGGGTCAAATCAAACCACCACTCAGACCGCAGGTTTTTTCGTCTTTGTTTCCATTTACCGATTTCCATTCTGGGTACCTGCAATAAAACCCCCACCCATTTCTCGTGTGTTTTTCTTTGAAACCCCAACGCAAACTGATAGCCCATACTTGTCTGACACGCTTTTCACGCCCTTTGCACAGCTTCTTGACACCTTTTCACACTTTTTGACACCTTTCTGGCGCAATGTTCAGCGCCTTTTGAAACACCTTGAGACCTCACCTTGTCCTCAGCTGCGCCGGATCATGGTAAGATTCTATGGCTGCTCAGATTATCAATTCTGTAGCGTGAGTGCTTCCATTTTTCCGGCGACAATTGTTCCATTCTTGGAGGTTGTCCAAGCAAATTCGCTGTCAAGGACTCGGGATTTGGTACGGAGGCTTGATTTCGGGTTGGATTTGGGCAGGTAGGATTGCTTTAGGGTGGCTTGAGGGCTGGCTCGCGGTCCGTAGTGCCTAGTGGCCCTCACCCTGGGGGCCATGGCCGCCTGCAACGAGTGGCTCTTGCAAGGCCCAAGCAACTAACTTTCAC